>OY720441.1:114313560-114912297 GCA_963082915.1 Dolichopus griseipennis
TCTACTTATTATATTACTAGCAGATTTACCCGGCGTTGCCCGGAAGGTTGCAAATTGTAAAAAGGCAAGCTTCAGCCAATTTTTTGAAATACTACTTTGCTTATAAATGAAGCCACAAAAAAATATTTGTGGAGTTCCGTTAACCCATCCGTTCCGTTGGCCCAACAGCTTTTTATAGATTTTTTCGTTGCTTTGTTATATATATTAGAAATTATTTAACCGATTAACTTCAAATTTTGTATATTTGTTCTTCTTTGAAAATGAAGTTCAATTTACTAACAGACTTGGAAGTTGTTAACCCCTGTCGACCCGACGATTGTTCAAAAAAAATTTGTAAGTAAAATTACGTCCAATTTCTGAAAGTAGGTACAACTTCTTTGAATTAGGGGAATGCTTAAAAAAATGTTTTGTCGAGTTCTTTTAACCGATTGCGAAACAAAAACTTTAAAAAACAGTTTGAACGATTATCTCTAATTTTTCTATACATGGTGCTTCTTGACAATTTGGTGCTTCTTGACGATAGAGTTGAGGATGTTAGGTTCCCGGCGAATAATGTTAACTGAATTAAATGACTATTGGTCAAATGGGGATACTAAGTTTGCCATTATGTCATTATACTATGTCAATAGTAGTTATCTTGAATTGCCAACGTTTGAATAAAATATAGTCGATGGTTTAGAAAAGATTTAAAAATTTGCTTTCAACTTATATTTTGTTTAGTACTCACCTGAAAGTTTTAATACGCTCTTAATCGTTTTTTTATTATTTGATGAGAGAAATGTAGGCTTATTTTTTGGAAAAACTGTTTTAAAATACTATGTTTTTAAGCATTATATATAAGAAATTGAATTTTTTAATTTTTAGATTTCATTTGAAGAAAACTGAAAATTTCATTGAATCTTTGTTCAAAACGCACAAACAGGTCAAAACCAAATTAACCATGTGGATTTTAATTAAAATGTTGGTACAAAATTTTCAATAAAATACTTTTAATCTAATAAGAAAATAAAATTTATAGAAAACTTCATGGCGTCGTCGTGGAAAACGGGTTAATCGAATTAACTAAAACTTTTTGCAGCCTCTCTTTAGACTGCAAAATCAACCTGTAAAATTGGACACAAATCGAAAACATAAAATTTTTTGAAAGTCCGCCAGGCCGAAATGGGTATAATTATTCCAACCAAATTTATACAACTAATTGCGGTTGCTAAGAGGAACATTTGTGCAAAATTTCAAGTCAATTTGTGAAACGGTTTTGACTCGAAATCAAAAACATTGAAAAAACTTCTTTGCGCCCTCGTGCCCAAACGGGTTAACCGAACTCAACAAAAATTTGTACCAGACTCTATTGTCGACTGCAAAACCACCTTGTAAAATTGGACACAAATCGGAAATACAAAATTTTTTGGAAGCCCGCCACGTCGAAATGGGTTAAATTATTCCAACCAAATTTATACAACTAATTGCGGTTGCTAAGAGGAACATTTGTGCAAAATTTCAAGTCAATCGGTCAAACCACTTTGACTCGACATCAAAAACATTGAAAAAGCTTCATTGGGCCCTCGTGCCCAAACGGGTTAACCGAACCCAACAAAAATTTGTGCCAGCCTTTCTTTTCGACTGCAAAACCACCCTGTAAAATTGGACACAAATCGGAAACAAATAATTTTTTGGAAGCCCGCCGGGCCGAAATAGGTTAATATTTTCGAACCATCTTTATACAACTAATTCCGTTTGCTAAGAGGAAGATTTGTGCAAAATTTCAAGTCAATCGGTCAAACTGTTTCGGCTCGACATCAAAAACATTGAAAAAGCTTCATTGCGCCCTCGTGCCCAAACGGGTAAACCGAACCCAACAAAAATTTGTGCCAGCCTCTCTTTTTGCAAAACCACCCTGTAAAATTGGACACAAATCGGAAACACAAAATTTTTTGGAAGCCCGCCGGGCCGAAAGGGGTTAATTTATTCCAACCAACTTTATACCATTATTTCCGTTTAATAAGAAGAACATTCGTGCAAAATTTCAAGTTAATCGGTCAAACCGTTTCGACTCGACATCAAAAAAACGAAAAAGCTTAAAACGGCTCTAGAGCCGCAACCTGTTGACTTATAAAAATGCGACATAGCCTATGTCACCCCCCCAGGCTCCCAGAATTATTCCTTTAAAATTTTGTGACAATCGGACCAGTGGTTTTCACGTGAATCCTGGACAAACAAACAAACAAACAAATTTTCTTCTTTATATATTTACTAGCAGATTTACCCGGCGTTGCCCGGAAGCTTGAAAATGGTAAAAAAGCAAGTTTCAGCCACTTATTTGAGATACTACTTTGCCTATAAATGCCACAAAAAAATATTTGTGGAGTTCCGTTAACCCATCGTGGCCCAACAGCTTTTTATAGGTTTTTTCGTTGCTTTGTTATATATATTAGAATGATTTAACCGATTAACTTCAAATTTTGTATATGTGTTCTTCTTTGAAAATGAAGTTCAATTTACTAACAGACTTGGAAGTTGTTAACCCCTGTCGACCCGACGATTGTTCAAAAAAAAATTTGTAAGTAAATTACGTCCAATTTCTGAAAGTAGGTACAACTTCTTTGAATTAGGGGAATGCTTAAAAAAATGTTTTGTCGAGTTCTTTTAACCGATTGCGAAACAAAAACTTTAAAAAACAGTTTGAACGATTATCTCTAATTTTTCTATACATGGTGCTTCTTGAGAATTTGGTGCTCCTTGACGATAGAGTTGAGGATGTTAGGTTCCCGGCGAATAATGTTAACTGAATTAAAATGACTATTGGTCAAATGGGGATACTAAGTTTGCCATTATGTCATTATACTATGTCAATAGTAGTTATCTTGAATTGCCAACGTTTGAATAAAATATAGTCGATGGTTTAGAAAAGATTTAAAAATTTGCTTTTCAACTTATATTTTGTTTAGTACTCACCTGAAAGTTGTAATACGCTCTTCCTCGTTTTTTTATGATTTGATGAGAGAAATGTAGGCTTATTTTTTGGAAAAACTGTTTTAAAATACTATGTTTTTAAGCATTATACATAAGAAATTGAATTTTTTGATTTTTAGATTTCATTTGAAGAAAACTGAAAATTTCATTGAATCTTTGTTCAAAACGCACAAACAGGTCAAAACCAAATTAACCATGTGGGTTTTAATTAAAATGTTGGTACAAAATTTTCAATAAAATACTTTTAATCGTATAAGAAAATAAAATTTATAGAAAACTTCATGGCGTCGTCGTGGAAAACGGGTTAATCGAATTAACTAAAACTTTTTGCAGCCTCTCTTTAGACTGCAAAATCAACCTGTAAAATTGGACACAAATCGAAAACACAAAATTTTTTGAAAGTCCGCCAGGCCGAAATGGGTTAAATTATTCCAACCAAATTTATACAACTAATTGCGGTTGCTAAGAGGAACATTTGTGCAAAATTACAAGTCAATTTATCAAACGGCTTTGACTCGAAATCAAAAACATTGAAAAAGCTTTTTTGCGCCCTCGTGCCCAAACGGGTTAACCGAACTCAACAAAAATTTGTGCCAGACTCTATTGTCGACTGCGAAACCACCTTGTAAAATTGGACACAAATCGGAAATACAAAATTTTTTGGAAGCCCGCCACGTCGAAATGCGTTAAATTATTCCAACCAAATTTATACAACTAATTGCGGTTGCTAAGAGGAACATTTGTACAAAATTTCAAGTCAATCAGTCAAACCGTTTTGACTCGACATCAAAAACATTGAAAAAGCTTCATTGGGCTATCGTGCCCAAACGGGTTAACCAAACCCAACAAAAATTTGTGCCAGCCTTTCTTTTCGACTGCAAAACCACCCTTTAAAATTGGACACAAATCGGAAACAAATAATTTTTTGGAAGCCCGCCGGACCGAAATGGGTTAATATTTTCGAACCATCTTTATACAACTAATTCCGTTTGCTAAGAGGAAGATTTGTGCAAAATTTCAAGTCAATCGGTCAAACTGTTTCGGCTCGACATCAAAAACATTGAAAAAGCTTCATTGCGCCCTCGTGCCCAAACGGGTTAACCGAACCCAACAAAAATTTGTGCCAGCCTTTCTTTTCGGCTGCAAAACCACCCTGTAAAATTGGACACAAATCGGAAACAAATAATTTTTTGGAAGCCCGCCGGGCCGAAATGGGTTAATATTTTCGAACCATCTTTATACAACTAATTCCGTTTGCTAAGAGGAAGATTTGTGCAAAATTTCGAGTCAATCGGTCAAACTGTTTCGGCTCGACATCAAAAACATTGAAAAAGCTTCATTGCGCCCTCGTGCCCAAACGGGTTAACCGAACCCAACAAAAATTTGTGCCAGCCTCTCTTTTTGACTGCAAAACCACCCTGTAAAATTGGACACAAATCGGAAACACAAAATTTTTTGGAAGCCCGCCGGGCCGAAAGGGGTTAATTTATTTCAACCAACTTTATACCATTAATTCCGTTTAATAAGAAGAACATTCGTGCAAAATTTCAAGTTAATCGGTCAAACCGTTTCGGCTCGACATCAAAAAAACGAAAAAGCTTAAAACGGCTCTGGAGCCGCAACCTGTTGACTTATAAAAATGCGACATAGCCTATGTCACCCCCCGGGCTCCCAAAATTATTCCTCTAAAATTTGGTGTCAATCGGACCAGTGGTTTTCACGTGAATCCTGGACAAACAAACAAACAAACAAACAAACAAATAAACAAACAAATTTTCTTCTTTATATATTAGATATACTAGCAGATTTACCCGGCGTTGCCCGGAAGCTTGCAAATTGTAAAAACGCAAGCTTCAGCCAATTTTTTGAAATACTACTTTGCTTATAAATGAAGCCACAAAAAATATTTGTGGAGTTCCGTTAACCCATCGCGGCCCAACAGCTTTTTATAGGTTTTTTCGTTGCTTTGTTATATATATTAGAAATGATTTAACCGATTAACTTCAAATTTTGTATATGTGTTCTTCTTTGAAAATGAAGTTCAATTTACTAACAGACTTGGAAGTTGTTAACCCCTGTCGACCCGACGATTGTTCAAAAAAAAAATTTGTAAGTAAATTACGTCCAATTTCTGAAAGTAGGTACAACTTATTTGAATTAGGGGAATGCTTAAAAAAATGTTTTGTCGAGTTCTTTTAACCGATTGCGAAACAAAAACTTTAAAAAACAGTTTGAACGATTATCTCTAATTTTTCTATACATGGTGCTTCTTGACAATTTGGTGCTCCTTGACGATAGAGTTGAGGATGTTAGGTTCCCGGCGAATAATGTTAACTGAATTAAAATGACTATTGGTCAAATGGGGATACTAAGTTTGCCATTATGTCATTATACTATGTCAATAGTAGTTATCTTGAATTGCCAACGTTTGAATAAAATATAGTCGATGGTTTAGAAAAGATTTAAAAATTTGCTTTTCAACTTATATTTTGTTTAGTACTCACCTGAAAGTTGTAATACGCTCTTCCTCGTTTTTTTATGATTTGATGAGAGAAATGTAGGCTTATTTTTTGGAAAAACTGTTTTAAAATACTATGTTTTTAAGCATTATATATAAGAAATTGAATTTTTTGATTTTTAGATTTCATTTGAAGAAAACTGAAAATTTCATTGAATCTTTGTTCAAAACGCACAAACAGGTCAAAACCAAATTAACCATGTGGGTTTTAATTAAAATGCTGGTACAAAATTTTCAATAAAATACTTTTAATCGTATAAGAAAATAAAATTTATAGAAAACTTCATGGCGTCGTCGTGGAAAACGGGTTAATCGAATTAACTAAAACTTTTTGCAGCCTCTCTTTAGACTGCAAAATCAACCTGTGAAATTGGACACAAATCAAAAACACAAAATTGTTTGAAAGTACGCCAGGCCGAAATGGGTTAAATTATTCGAACCAAATTTATACAACTAATTTTGGTTGCTAAGAGGAACATTTGTGCAAAATTTCAAGTCAATTTGTCAAACGGTTTTGACTCGAAATCAAAAACATTGAAAAAGCTTCTTTGCGCCCTCGTGCCCAAACGGGTTAACCGAACTCAACAAAAATTTGTGCCAGACTCTATTGTCGACTGCAAAACCACCTTGTAAAATTGGACACAAATCGGAAATACAAAATTTTTTGGAAGCCCGCCACGTCGAAATGGGTTAAATTATTCCAACCAAATTTATACAACTAATTGCGGTTGCTAAGAGGAACATTTGTGCAAAATTTCAAATCAATCGGTCAAACCGTTTTGACTCGACATCAAAAACATTGAAAAAGCTTCATTGGCCCTCGTGCCCAAACGGGTTAACCGAACCCAACAAAAATTTGTGCCAGCCTTTCTTTTTGATTGCAAAACCACCCTGTAAAATTGGACACAAATCGGAAACAAATAATTTTTTGGAAGCCCGCCGGGCCGAAATGGGTTAATATTTTCAAACCATCTTTATACAACTAATTCCGTTTGCTAAGAGGAAGATTTGTGCAAAATTTCAAGTCAATCGGTCAAACTGTTTCGGCTCGACATCAAAAACATTGAAAAAGCTTCATTGCGCCCTCGTGCCCAAACGGGTTAACCGAACCCAACAAAATTTTGTGCCAGCCTCTCTTTTTGACTGCAAAACCACCCTGTAAAATTGGACACAAATCGGAAACACAAATTTTTTTGGAAGCCCGCCGGGCCGAAAGGGGTTAATTTATTCCAACCAACTTTATAACATTAATTCCGTTTAATAAGAAGAACATTCGTGCAAAATTTCAACTTAATCGGTCAAACCGTTTCGACTCGACATCAAAAAAACGAAAAAGCTTAAAACGGCTCTGGAGCCGCAACCTGCTGACTTATAAAAATGCGACATAGCCTATGTCACCCCCGGACTCCCAAAATTATTCCTCTAAAATTTGGTGTCAATCGGACCAGTGGTTTTCACGTGAATCCTGGACAAACAAACAAACAAACAAATAAACAAACAAACAAATAAACAAACAAATTTTCTTCTTTATATATTAGAAGATATATATTAGATAAAGAAGAAAATTTGTTTGTTTATTTGTTTGTTTATTTGTTTGTTTGTTTGTTTGTTTGTTTGTTTGTTTGTCCAGGATTCACGTGAAAACCACTGGTCCGATTGACACCAAATTTTAGAGGAATAATTTTGGGAGTCCGGGGGGTGACATAGGCTATGTCGCATTTTTATAAGTCAGCAGGTTGCGGCTCCAGAGCCGTTTTAAGCTTTTTCGTTTTTTTGATGTCGAGTCGAAACGGTTTGACCTGTAAACGGTTTGTTTATATATTAGATAAAGAAGAATATTTGTTTGTTTATTTGTTTGTTTATTTGTTTGTTTGTTTGTTTGTTTGTCCAGGATTCACGTGAAAACCACTGGTCCGATTGACACCAAATTTTAGAGGAATAATTTTGGGAGTCCGGGGGGTGACATAGGCTATGTCGCATTTTTATAAGTCAGCAGGTTGCGGCTCCAGAGCCGTTTTAAGCTTTTTCGTTTTTTTGATGTCGAGTCGAAACGGTTTGACCGATTCACTTGAAATTTTCCACGAATGTCCTTCTTATTACATGGAATTAATGGTATAAAGCTGGTTGGAATAAATCAACCCCTTTCGGCCCGGCGGGCTTCCAAAAAATTTTGTGTTTCCGATTTGTGTCCAATTTTACAGGGTGGTTTTGCAGTCAAAAAGAGAGGCTGGCACAAATTTTTGTTGGGTTCGGTTAACCCGTTTGGGTACGAGAGCGCAATGAAGCTTTTTCAATGTTTTTGATGTCGAGCCGAAACAGTTTGACCGATTGCCTTGAAATTTTGCACAAATGTTCCTCTTAGCAACCGCATTTAGTTGTATAAATTTGGTTGGAATAAATTAACCCATTTCGGCCTGGCGGACTTTCAAAAAATTTTGTGTTTTCGATTTGTGTCCAATTTTACAGGTTGATTTTGTAGTCTAAAAGAGAGGCTGCAAAAAGTTTTAGTTAAGTTCGATTAACCCATTTTCCACGACGACGCTATGAAGTTTTCTATATATTTTATTTTCTTATACTATTAAAAGTATTTTATTGAAAATTTTGTACCAGCATTTTAATTAAAACCCACAGGGTTAATTTGGTTTTGACCTGTTTGTGCGTTTTGAACAAAGATTCAATGAAATTTTCAGTTTTCTTCAAATGAAATCTAAAAATCAAAAAATTCAATTTGTTATATACAATGCTTAAATACATAGTATTTTAAAACAGTTTTTCCAAAAAATAAGCCTACATTTCTCTCATAAAATCATAAAAAAACGAGGAAGAGCGTATTACAACTTTCAGGACTAAACAAAATATAAGTTGAAAAGCGAATTTTTAAACCTTTTTTAAACCATCGACTATATTTTATTCGAGCGTTGGCATTTTAATTCAGTTAACATTGTTCACCGGAAACCTACAATCCTCAACTATATCGTCAAGGAGCACCAAATTGTCAAGAAGCACCATGTATAGAAAAATTCTAGATAATCGTTCAAATTGTTTTGCAAACTGTTTTTCAAAGTTTTTGTTTCGCAATCGATTAAAAGAACTCGACAAACCTTTTTTTTAAGTATTCCCCTAATTCAAAGAAGTTGTACCTACTTTCAAAAATTGGACGTAATTTACTTACAAATTTTTTTTTGAACAATCGTCGGGTCGGCAGGGATTAACAACCTTCAAGTCTGTTAGTAAATAGAACTTCAATTTCCAAGAAGAACACATATACGAAATTTGAAGTTAATCGGTTAAATCATTTCTAATATATATAGCAAAGCAACGAAAAAACCTATAAAAAGCTGTTGGGCCACGATGGGTTAACAGAACTCCACAAATTTTTTTTGTGGCATTTATAGGCAAAGTAGTATCTCAAAAAATTTTTACAATTTGCAAGCTTCCGGGCAACGCCGGGTAAATCTGCTAGTATATTATATAATTATGATACATGATACAATTGATATTCTTATCAATAATTTATATATTTAACTAGCTAATACCCGGTGGGCGTTGCTGCGCCTCTCAATGGAGGTTTAATTGAAGTTGATGTTACTGCAAAAAGTTAACACAAAAATTACACTCGGTTTACACATGTAAATTTTAAAATGAATGAAAGCAATCTTTTTAAAACCATTTTTCTAGGTTTTAAAAAGAATAATGTTCTAGTCATTTTTGAAACTTTCTGTAATTCAAAGCAGTACAAACTACTTTCCAAATTTTGACGTAATTTACTTCCAAAAAATTTTTTTTGAACAATCGTAGGACCGACTGTTGGCAGATTCAACTCTATTTTCAAGTTGTTTCACACATATAAAATTTGAGGAAAACCGGTCAAATCGTTTCTAATTTAGAGTTAAGTAACGCAAAAATCTATTAAAAGCCACTGTGCCCCACTGGGTTAACGGAACTACACTTTCTCTTTGGGCAAAGCAGTATTACGCAAAAATGGACGTAATTTGCTTCCAAATCACTCAACAAAATTTTTTGAAGCTTTCTTTTTAGTCAAAGCAGTACTTCGCAAATTTTGACAATATTATCTTCCAAAATTATTTTGACCAACCGTCGGGCCGACATGGGTTAACAAATTCCACATCTGTTAATAGTGTCAACTCAATTCTCACAGGGGAGCACGTATACAAAATTTGAAGAAAATCGGTCAAACCGTTTTTAATTTAGAGTTAGGTATTGAAAAAACCTATAAAAAGCTGTTGGGCCCTAATGGGTTAATGCAAGTCAATAAAATTTTTTTGTGGGTTTTCTTTTTAGCCAAAGCAGAATTTCATAAAATCGGACAAAATTTGAACCCAAATTTATTTTTGACCACCCGTCGGCCCGGCATGGGTTAATAAATTCCAAAACTGTTAATAGTGTCTACTCAATTCTCAAGGAGCATCACGTATACAAAATTTGAAATCAATTGGTCAAACCGTTTCGAATTTAGAGTAAAGTATTGAAAAAACCTATAAAAAGCTGTTGGGCCGCAATGGGTTAATGGAACTCAACAAAATTTTTTTTGGGGCTTTCTTTAAAGCCAAAGCAGAATTCCGTAAAATCGGACAAAATTTGGACCCAAAATTTTTTTTGACCACCCGTCGGCCCGACATGGGTTAACAAATTCCAAAACTGTTAATAGCGTCTACTCAATTCTCAAAAAGCATCACGTATACAAAATTTGAAGTCAATCGGTCAAACCGTTTCGAATTTAGAGTAAAGTATTGAAAAAACCTATAAAAAGCTGTTGGGCCGCAATGGGTTAATGGAACTCACCAAAATTTTTTTTGGGGTTTGCTTTTAAGCCAAAGCTGAATTTCATAAAATCGGACAAAATTTGGACCCAAAATTTTTTTTGACCACCCGTCGGCCCGACATGGGTTAACAAATTCCAAATCTTTTAATAGTGTCAACTCAATTCTCACAGATGATCACGTATACAAAATTTGAAGTCAATTGGTCAAACCGTTTCTAATTTAGAGCAAAGTATTGAAAAAAACCTATAAAAAGCTGTTGGGCCGCAATGGGTTAATGGAACTCAACAAAATTTTTTTTGGGGCTTTCTTTAAAGCCAAAGCAGAATTCCGTAAAATCGGACAAAATTTGGACCCAAAATTTTTTTTGACCACCCGTCGGCCCGACATGGGTTAACAAATTCCAAAACTGTTAATAGCGTCTACTCAATTCTCAAAAAGCATCACGTATACAAAATTTGAAGTCAATCGGTCAAACCGTTTCGAATTTAGAGTAAAGTATTGAAAAAACCTATAAAAAGCTGTTGGGCCGCAATGGGTTAATCGAACTCACCAAAATTTTTTTTGGGGTTTGCTTTTAAGCCAAAGCTGAATTTCATAAAATCGGACAAAATTTGGACCCAAAATTTTTTTTGACCACCCGTCGGCCCGACATGGGTTAACAAATTCCAAAACTGTTAATAGCGTCTACTCAATTCTCAAAGAGCATCACGTATACAAAATTTGAAGTCAATCGGTCAAACCGTTTTCATTTTAGAACAAAGAAGTTTAAATACTTGCACCACAGCCCCAACTTGGCGGTCCGTTAGAGCAAAATGTTTGGGCCACGATTTCTTTCCGTACCCAAAAACCCCTATATACAAATTTTCATGAAAATCGGCTGGGCAGTTTAGGAGTCTATTCGCTACATACAAACAAACAAACAAACAAACAAACATACAAACAAACTTTCGCTTTTATATATATAGATAAATCATAAAGCATAACATAATTATTGCGTTCCTTGGGTTAATAACTTAAAACAAAAAGAACAAGAAATATTTTTCATTGCAATGTGCAATGTATTGCATACAATGTATGTTTGTATGATTTATATCAGTTGATATCAAATTCATATTTATTAGGTAGGTATGCATTACTTAAAATGCTAATTATATTGACCACCTATGTAGTTCTTATCTTTGTTATATTTAAAGGGCAATTCATTATGCTATACTTTAATACATTAATATTATTTATATTACATTCTATTTTCTTTTGGTTGGGTTTGGTTGCCCTAAAAACACGATTTCTTTTCTTAGAAAGTCGCATTTATCTAGTTGTACCCGAAGTCGAGCCGATTTTAGTTTTATTTTAAATTTTCTTTAAGTTTTTTTTGTTCCTCTGAAGCCATTCAAGAAAACTACAATATCGTCCATATACGTTAAGCATTCTTTGCCTATATTTTCTCTAAATATATTGTTCATGAAGCGTTGGAAAGTACTAGGGGCATCTTTCTGCAAAAGAGACATTCTACGAAATTCGTAGTGTCCGTTGTCAACAGAGAATGCCATTTCTTTTTGATGGAATCCGGATTTTAAGTCTATTACAGAAAAATATGTACTTTTCCCTAATTTATCCAATATTTCCTCAATATTAGGGATTGGAAAGGAATCGTTGATTTTCTTTTCGTTAATATTACAGGAGTCTATGACAAGACGGTATTTCCGCTCGCCAGAAGAATCCAAATTTTTGGGAACAACCCAAACTAGGCTGTTGTACGGACTATTGCTATGTTGGATGATTCCATTTTCAAACATTTCCGGAATTTGTTTTTGTATCTCTGTTTTGTGGATATATGGGTATCTGTAAATTTTGCTTTTTATTGGTATATTGTCTATAGTATTAATTTTGCGTCTGATTTTGTTAGTAAATGAGAGAGGTATTTGTTCAGAGAATATTTCGTTAAATTGAGATATAAGTTGATTTAGTTGAAGTTTTTCTTCTTCGTTTAAGTGATCGCTTTTATTTTTTTCTGGAATAGTTTACTTGTCTTTGTGCGTTAAGTATTTGTTTATTTAGTAATTATTAAAATCTAAGATTTCGTCTATTTCTACAGACGGGGATGGTTCGTTGAAATTGAAAATTTTAGGTTGGTCGCCGACGTTAAGTATTTTGGCTCTTGCTTGAAAGTCGTTTACTTCATAAATTCCTTCTAGAATTCAAACGTCGGCATTTAAATTAGTTTCTTCTATCATTGCGTCACCTATTTGTTGCTTGACAGGGATTTTATAATAATATTCCCCAGGGTCGATTTGGTATATTGTATTTTCTGGTTGGTGACTAAAATATAATTTTATTGTAGTCTCGTTCATCATGAGAATTTTATTTTTGTCCATGGCCATGGTGCTTTTCATGAAAATCATGAACCAAAAATACGAATTTTTCATTATTGTTTGGTTTGAATTCCTCAAAAACATTTATAGTTATTACTTTATTTATTAAAACATCTTTTTCAATACTCTCAAAATTTTTAGTATTACTTTATAATAAATGTATTTCTTTGAAAGTGTCTGGTCGGATTAGGGAGTTTGAAGCGCCACTGTAAACTAGAAAGTTGTATTTCTTTTATGTAGGTGAGTCGGTTTGGCCCGTCTTCCGAAAATTTCCTATTTCGATGGTTTGCTGATTATTAACATACCTGGGTTCTATTTGTGAATTGTAATGGTTTTGGTAGTTGGGGTTGTGGTGAAAATTTCAGTTCTGGTTTGGTTGCGAATTATTGTAGGATGGTCGTTGATTATTTATATTATTGTACATGCCCGGTTGGCTTTTGTTATTATTATGAAAAATGTTGGGATTAGAGGTACCATTTTGGTACGTAGTATTTGGATATGTATTATTGTTGAAATATCTGATTGGACGATTATTATTATTATTAGAGCGGTTTAGAATAGAATTACGATTGTTATTACCATTTGAATGTTATTTGAACGATTTTGGGATGTTTTGATACTAATGTAACGATTATTGTTGTTATGGCGATTGCGATTATTATTATAATTATTTTGGGTATTGTTATGATAAACATTAATATTTGAAAAGGCGTAGCCCGATTCATATAAGATTTTCATTGCGTCTTCTAACATCTTAGTATCTCTACAAGATAAGATCGATTTCAAAGGTTCAGGAACTTTGGAAATTCAGGGTTCAGGAAAATTTTTGAAAATGTCCAAAGCACTTTTAACTTTAGCTTGTAAATATCTTTCTAATTCGTTGTTATTGTTTTGGTATTCCTACTATGTTTTTATATTTAGTCTTCTAAGTATAGCTTTCACATCATTGTAAAATTCAACAGCATTCGTCTTAAAAGTTTGATCCCTTAGTTGGTCAAAAAGTTGGTCAGCAGATAGCGTATCGCCAAAATTGTTATTAAGTACTTTTTTAATAAAGCCACATGTGGCTGCTTGATAATTGATTTCGATAACTTCTCTAGCACTTCCAGTTAATTTTGATTTAATTATGTCAGAGAAAATTCCTTTTGGGAATTCGTCAAATTGGATTAATAAAGGTGGGATCCGGTCTACTAAATCAATGAAAGTTTGTAAGGTACCGAATTTCCCATTAAATTCAGCTACTCGTTCTAAATATTTAAGAGGGTCAATCGAAAGAATTTTTGGTTCTGTCATGGTTAGATTACCTGTATTTCTATTTAAATTTAATTTCGATAATTCTTCTATAAGTATGTCAACAACTCCGTTATCTACGAAATGTTGTGGCAAACGAGAAAATTAAGATTTAATACTATGAAAAGGAGATTCGATTTGTAAAAATTTATTTTATTATATTTTTTTTTTTATTTATTGATTTCTTCTTTTTATACCCTACACCTATGAAAATTAACTTTGGTATGATGTTTGTAACCACTTAAAGGAAGCGACCTAGATATGGTAAAGTATATATATTTGTGATTAGCGTGACCTCCTGCGTCGAAATAGCCATGTCCGTCCGTCCGCCCGTAGGTAACTCAAAACCTAATGGAGCTTTCTTGATGAAATTTTAACTCTAGGATACTAGGACTTAAAGTACGGCGGGAATTGCATATGGGCGAAATCGGCCTATGGATTCGGATTCCGGACCTTTTAATTGTTCTAAGGACCAAGGAACATATAAAAAAAAATAAGGATAACTCAACAACTAATGGCGTTACAATCATGAGCTTTATGATGTAAATTACCAATAATGAGACTATGGCGGGGACTGCGTACGAACGAGTTGTGACCATAGGTTCGGATCCTAGAAGATTTTGATCGAATTTAGACCACACAAGCAGAATTCCGAAACCAATGAAAATAAAACCTTCAAATTTGGTATCAGTGTGCCTCTTCCTATGTCCTAAGAGTCCTAGAAACTCCTGGGCCAATTGGAGTAGTGGGTCGGAAATCATCCAGACAGAACGTTCCAAAGGCTGTTCTTTAATATTTTCTACGTGTTCCCTTAATTTATGATCAATTGGAGTGGTGGTTCAGGTAACTCTCTTAGACCTCTAAAGGTTGAAAGGCTTATCATCGAAATTAATAAAAATAGTAACTTAAAATTAATATAGAATGTTCAAATTGTGTACAAGGGTTAAGTAGTACTGTAAGTATGACTGGGACTGCAAATGGGCGAAATCGTACCATGGTTTCGGGGTCTGGAACCTTTGAAAAGTTCAAAAGCTAAAAAACGTATATCTTAAAAACACCAAAACTTAGAAACTAATTACGCTATTTTGATTTAATTTATATTCTAGGTTACTAGTAATGAAAGTACCATAGAATTGGTTCTTGTCGGGTTCAGATTTTAGAAGCTTTTGGTCGAATTGAAGTCAAACTAGTATAATTTCGAAACCAAAGAAGATAGAACATTATATTTGGGGCACATATGTTTCTTCTTATTTGTTTTGTATACGTGAAATTTTGGATGAATTGGAATAGCGGTTTGCGTACCACCCTCACTACTCCCAAGACCTTAAAGCATAATATATTCGAAATTGATAAAGATAAAAAAATCAAATTTGATACACTATTTCCGTTCTTATTTAACACTTTTATATTTTTAAAAGGCTAAGAGTTTTACTACTAAACATATTATGTATTACATTTTATAAATTAAAATCTAAAAATTTTTTTAATAAACGACGAAATTTTTTTTGTCTTAATTATTATTATATCATATCTATATTTTATTGAATTATTACCATAAGTAATATATAATTAAGAAATTGTCTACGATACTTAAGTTGTAAAATTTATTTTTGTATTAAAAATTAATTATATGAACAGTTCTAAATTTATCATTGTATTTTAGAAATACATTTATTGCATATTTTGATTATTAAATTTTGTGATAAAAAGCTTATGAAAGCATTATTGGTTTTAATAAACATTAAAAACCATCGAATTATATAAACTTTTATATTTATATTATTACAAATTAATATTTCTTTCGAATAACTTTGAGTTTAATTATATAGAAAATTAATAAATAAAGAAATTAAGAGAATAAATTTAAAAATTATTGAAAATTGAAATTACCCGAGGGTACTAAATCAATTAACAGTAAATGCACTACACTTAAAAATCTTGAAAAGGAGTAATTACTGCATGTGTGTAAAATTTTATTGAATTGGATAAAAGTTTTAAATATGTAATTTTGTAATTGCATTTTACGAATCCATTTATCTCAACTTTATTTGTTGTTAAATATTTTTAAATAGATAAATTAGTAAGAATTGCTAATATTTTTGAATTGATAAAATAATTAGAAAATGTTTTTAGTATTATAAAGTAAACTTGGTTAGCCATGTCTTACGATGAAACTAATACAGCTTTTATGGTTTTAAAATGACTTATGGATATCTAAGTTTCTTAGACTTGTGCACTGACTGTTTCTTTACTTGTTTTAGAAGCATGTAATTACTTTTAGTAGTATTTATTTAAATTTACTTTTATTATTAGATTGTAAATTTTCGAACTGACATATATATATGAAAAAACTTCTACTGTTTATAATATTTATAACTATTACTAAATATTTATTTTATTTTATTTATTTATTTATTCAAAGAAATCTCAAAAAGAGCTTAAAGCTCACATATAGTGTTTTTAATATGAATTATTAAATAACAAATTATAAATCTATCAAAAAAAAACAAAAAAGAAACTAAAAATAAAATAAGAGAAAAAAAATTATGCAACAAATTATTAAAAAATTAAGAGAGTTGATTAAAATATACAATAATATCAAACTAAACAAAGAGATTATATTATATGGAAAATTAAACATAAAATTATATCAAATATATATTGTTCGTAGTCATTGCAATAGTAATTACTACAATCACTTGTATCAATCTCGTGAAAATTATAATAAGTTTTTTCGGCCGAGCAGCAAATAACAATTTAAATTCAAAATTCTATATCGATTCTTACACTAATTCCAATTTAGTCACACTATCTAACCATAGTATCAAAAATAAAAATAGCGTTAGTTCCTCTAATAAACTGAAATTATTCTACCACAATTGCAGTGGTATGAGGGGAAAGCTTATGAAATTATATATTGATGCTAAGTCATGTGAATTTAATATTATTGCTATCACTGAAAGATGGTTAAACGATTCATTTGTAAATGAAGAAATTTTGGACAGTACTTGGTCGATTTATAGAAACGATCGGGATTATCTTACTACAAATTGTTCCCGTGGTGGTGGTGTACTACTTGCAGTAAACAATACCTTATCTAGTGTGGCATTAATCACTAGGACTTACCACTCTTTTGATCACCAATTTATTAAAGTTAACCTAGGTAATAATTTTTTATACCTTGGTATTGTTTACTTTCCTCCTAATTCTCAAATCTAAAAAATAAAAATAAAAAAAATGAAAAAAATAAAAATAAAAACAAAAATTTAAATTCTAAAAATGTAATAACAAACCAAAATAAAAATAAAAAAAAAATAGTAAATAGAAATAATAAATTAAATAAAAATAAAAATACTAAAATTAGTCATAATAAGAAACAGGTTAGTTTTAACAGCCACAATGAAACAAACACTCATACAGAATTATTTACAACTTCACAACAAAACAACACTAATTTGAATACTTCTATTCTATCTAATAACAATTTTACTTTCCGCACCTTACCACACTATGAAAAACACCGTTTACTACCTTCTTTCAACAAATCCACATTTTTTAGTACTAATTTAATGTTACCGATTAACAATAATATTAATAATGTTGTTAATGATAGTGTTGATACTATTAGTATAAATAATGATAATAGTATTATAAGTACTGATAATAGCAATACAGACAATAGTAATAATAACACTAGCTCTTTAAATACTTTAACTTATTCGACTTCGAATAATAATAGTTCTTTAACTTCAGTAACTTATTCAACTTCTTCTATTGATAAAAATAAGTACTCTAATTTTGTACATGGTGGTATCCACAATAGTAAAATTGACAATGGTAATAATATTACCAGCTATGCAAATGTAGCCATTAATTCGGTTTTACCTACAGATGTACTTGAAAAAAGTCATTCTAATACTGTAAATGGTGGTACAATAAAAAAGTCGTTTGTTAAACCTCTTATGCCACCCATTACTAGAATGACTCATGAATCACTACTCGGAGAGGGCGCGTAAATTATGTGTTTTATTAGTGGTTTCAAATAAAAACACCAAACAATTTTAAATTTAAATTAAAATTTTTATTTTTCAAGTTTATTGTTTGAAGGTGGTCTTAAGACTAACTTTTTTTTAACAAATCAATTTTTTTATATTACAATAATCATTATTTTTATTTTACAAAAACAATTTGCTTTATCTTACTTAATACTAATTTTAATTTATTAGTCGAAAATATCTTTCGAAACAAAATTCAGTATCGACTTACAAAAAGGAAATTTACTTGAGTTTTTACTTATTACAAAATCAATATTAATATAATAAATGTTCGTACTGAATTTTGTGTACAAAATTATTTCACCATATGTTGGGTTTCATATTACATTTATAAAGTTAAATTATTTCAAGTGCAATTACATATTTAAAATTAGTTCAAATGCAATTGACCGTAATTATGCTTAGTATACAAAAATGTGGCTAATTATATTTTTGTATAAAATTGAAAAGAATAAAAGGAAAAACAAAAATTAAAAATGTTTTGTCTTACAAATTAATATTTTAAATTTTATAAACGTGAAATTGAGTTTTATCTTTTATTGGAGGTTCATTAATTACTATCTTGGTTGGGGTTACCAACTGTGACGTAACTCGTATGCTCTTTCAAGATTTAGGGAGGAACGAGTTTATAATAACGTTAGGTTATTTTTAGCTTACCTTCACAATGATTCGTATAATCGTGTCCTAGAAGGTAAAACTCGTACTAACCTTAAAGTTTTAATTAATAATGAAGGACTCCCAACTAAATATGAAGACCTATATAAGTTATATATTAAATTTCACAATTCTATAGATGTTTCGGAAAAAGATGTAAAAGATGATCTTAAATCTTATCGAAGTCACTGTGAGAGTAATTATTATAAACATTTAAACTCAGCTCGTGAGAGTTATAATAAGTTTTTTCTCCCCAGTGCCTCGAAATAATCTTCTCAAGGTATCTATCAACCGTAACTTAAATAAAGATAATATGTCTTTTTATTATCAAAATGTTAGAGGCTTGAGAACAAAGACTAGGGATGTTTTTCTAAATTCATCTATTTTAAATTTTGACGTATTTGCATTAACTGAAACGTGGTTAAATCCAACCATATTGGACTTAGAACTTTTTGATAACTGTTATAGAGTTTTTAGGAAGGATAGATATTCTGATCCATCCGATTACCCAAATGGTGTAATTCCTAAAGGGGGTGGAGTTTTAATTGCGGTAAAAAATAACTTTAATGCAAATCAAGTCAATGTCCCTGGATTAGAAGACCTTGAAGTTATTATTGTGAAAATTGAACTTCCTTCTAAAAATTTATACCTTGTTAACTGCTAAATTTATACCTCCTTCGTCTGATTCTGATATTTATACTTCTGTAGGTAAAACGATAGATTTTATTTGCAATGACTTTAGCCATAAAGATGATTTGATTTTATGTGGTGATTTTAATCTACCCAATCTTAAATGGGTAAAGCATGACGAGGAACATTTTATGATTCCGAAACATATTAGGACCGAATGTGAATATGTATTTATTGATAAATTAAATACTAATTATTTGCAACAAGTCTCAGAAATTTGTAATTTTCAGGGTAAACAACTTGATTTAGTGTTTACTTCTGAATGGAACAATTTAATTTTCTGCGAAAATACCTTCCCTTTAATAGGTATTGATAAGTTTCATCCACCATTAAGTTTTACTCTTTGTGTTAATTCACCAATAAATTCTGATTATTCTAATTCTTATAGTTTTAATTTTAACAAAGCTAATTTTGCTGCTTTAAATGAATTCATTAGTTCCTTTGATTTTTATTCTGTATTTAATAATACAGATGTTAATATAATGACAAAAAGGTTTTATGAAGTTATTTTTGAAGGCTTTCGGCAATTTGTACCAAAATCTAAGAACCGAAACCCTTTATTAAGTCCGCCATGGTTCAATTCGGATTTGAGAAAACTCAGAAATAAAAAGAATAAAGCTTGGCACTATAATAGATTTAAAATTCTTTTTGATGAATTTAAATTATTGTCTGAATTACTCTATAATGATTTTATTTCTAGTACATCTTCAAAATTAATATCAAATCCAAAATGCTTCTGGAAATTTGTTAATTCCAAGAGGAAAAGTGACGAGTTTCCCTCCCATATGAAGTATAATGGTGTTTCAAGTAATGATTCTAAAATAATATCTAATTTCTTTCGTGAATATTTTTGTTCTTCTTATAGTAATTCTATTTTTACCCCAAATTATAATGATTTCTCTCATTTGGATACTTTTCCGAAAACTACTTGGTCTAATACGAATATTAATGAAGGTGTAATTAAAATTTATTTAGATAAACTTGGGAATAATACTCTTCCTGGACCTGATGGTATTCCGGAAGTTATGCTCAAAAAGTGTTCAAGTGCTTTAGCTATACCCCTTTCAATACTATTTAACTCTTCTTTAAATTCAGGAGTTTTCCCGTCTATCTGGAAACACTCATATGTTAGACCTATTCATAAGAAAAATGCCAAAAATGAAATTATTAATTATCGACCAATTGCGAAACTTTCTTCACTTCCAAAACTGTTCAAATTAATAATGTATGATTCTATTCATAGTCACTGTAAATCTTTTTTAGTTCATAATCAACATGGATATATGGATAAAAAATCAACAGTTACTAATCTTGTTGAGTCAGTTTCAACTTTTACAAAAAATATGGAAGAAGGTTTTCAAACCGATGTTATCTTTACAGATTATAGTAAAGCATTTGATGTTTTACCACATTCTATAATACTGATAAAGCTAAGAAAACTTGGTTTCCCAGATGTTTTTGTGAAATGGGTTGACTCATATTTATCTGATAGGACCTACAGTGTTTTATTTAGAAACATTACTTCTAAACCTTTTAACGCCAATTCCGGAGTTCCACAAGGCAGTCACTTAGGTCCTCTTTTTTTTATAATCTCGGTAAATGATGTTTCTTCAGTTATTGTTAATAGTGAGCTTCAAATATATGCGGATGACATGAAAATTTTTAAGAAAATTGAGTCACTAAATGATGCTTTACTCTTACAAAATGATTTAGATAATTTTTTTATTTGGTGTAAAAACAATAATCTTCTTCTAAATGTAAATAAATGTGCACTTATGTGTTTCACACGTCGTCTTAATCCGATTTGTTTTAATTACTGCTTGAACGGAATTAATATTCCTAAAACGAATTCTATTAAAGACCTAGGCGTTTACTTCGATGATAAGCTTAACTTTAAACTTCATTTCTGCTATATTATAAATAAAGCTAATTCTATGCTTGGTTTTATAAAACGTTGGTCTAAAGAATTTAATGATCCTTATGTTCTTAAATCTTTATATTCTTGTCTTGTTAGACCTAATTTAGAATATGCTAGCCAAGTTTGGTCACCATTTTACGAGGTACATGTTAATAGGATAGAGGCGGTGCAAAGAAATTTTTTAAGATTTACTTTGAGAAATCTTCAATGGTCAAACCCGCTGATCCTACCTCCTTATGAAAATAGATTGAATTTAATTCACTTGAAAACTTTAAAATTAAGACGAGAAGTTGCTGATGTTATTTTTATTACTGAAGTTATAAAAGGTAACATTTCTTCTCCTCAAATCCTTAATAACATTAAAATTAATTCAAATAATCGTTTACGTAATACTAATTTATTTACGTTGAGTTTTCATAGAACAAATTATGGCAATTATGAACCAATTCATAGGATGTTGATAATGGGTAATAAACACAAGAACAACATCGATTTCACACTTTCAAAACAAACACAAAAACTTAAATTGTATAAATAGAAATATAAATTCTTTTTTTTATATATATTTAGTTGTTTTTATTGTTCACTTAAATTTTAATTTAAGAAATATGAAATTGTAACTTAATTCATAAGCTATTTTTTTTTATATGTTGTATAATACTAATTGTTAAAATTTTTGTAAAGTTTGAGTTAAACTAATAAATAAATAAATCAACAAAATAAATAAATTCTGACAATTCCTCATATTCGGAATTTTTCGAGATATACCAGCATGTTATATCAAATATGAATGAGGATGATTCAATTATAATTTAAGGAGACTTTAACGGTCCTTCTTTATCTTTTATTGTTGACGAATCTGATAATTTGTTACTACCAATCAACTTTCAGGACGAAATAGATTTCGATCTCATTAATGTATTTTATGGTAAAGATTTACAACAAATTATCAGCTTTCCGAATAATTATTACAAGTGGTTAGATCTTGCATTCACGAATGCATATGATAAAGTGGTGGTAAAGCTCGCTGATGATTCAGAAAACCTTTTTACAAACACTCCGCATCATAACGCAATCATTTTCGAATTTTCCACTGCTATACCTCTTTTTACCAAATCTTACAATTATATTTTTGTATATGACTTTCTTAATGCTGATTATCAAAGCATTAATAATGCTTTATCAGTCATCAGTTGGGACGACCTGTTAACCGAACATGATATTGATTTGATTATCTCTCAATTCTACACAAAGCTATTTGAGATAATTAACTCCTTTGTTCCTAAAATTCGCAAAAAGGACAAGACAACCGAACCTTGGCTGAACATTGAACTTAGGACATTGCGTAACCAACGCAATAAGCTATACAAAATAATTAAAAATTCAAAAGAACCTAATAATGACTTATTAAACAAGTACAAGTATCTTGCTTTTGAATTTAAACAAAAATCTCATTTGGCTTATGATAGATATCTAACTAACGTAGGCAACAAATTAATTACAGATCCTAAAAAGTTTTTTGACTTCGTTAACACAAAACGTAAAACTTACGGTTATCCAAGCTTAATGTCAAAAGACAATACTTTTTCTAATTGTCCTAAAACGATCTGCAATTTCTTTGCTAAATCTTTTCAAAAAGTTTATCGTCCACACGAGTCTCCAATTAATTTCGATTTCTCTAACTTAATTAATAATTCAAATCCTATTATTACTGATTTATACCTTTCCGAAGTTGAAATATTTGAAGCAATTACTAAACTTGGTAAAACCAAAAAAGGTATAGGATCTGACCTGATTCCACCTACTTTTTTATTCAACTGTGTCAGTTATCTCACTTATCCGCTTCATTTTATCTTTAATAAATCTCTTTCCTCAGGTACTTTTCCTCTTTTCTGAAAATCCTCTTATCTAACCTCTATCTAGAAAAAGGGTGATAAATCATACGTCGAAAATTACCGTGGTATAGCTATTCTATCAACTATTCCAAAGTTGTTTGAAAAAATTATTGTTGACAAAATTACACCCATCATAAATACAAAACTAAACGAACAACAACATGGATTCAGAAAAGGTCGTTCCACAACAACTAACCTTTTAGTTTACACTTCTGAAATCCTTAAAAATGAAATGGAAAATGGGCACCAAGTTGATGCTATTTACACGGACTTCAGCAAAGCATTCGATCGTGTTGATCAAAAAATTATACTAAACAAACTTGCAGCCCTTTTCTTTATTGGATATTCTCCTATACTACAAATAAAACGCAAAATATCAAATTTCAAGGATTTTTCTGGAACTCAATCAATGTTACATCAGGAGTACCGCAAGGTAGCCACTTGGGTCCACTCTTGTTTAACATATTCATTTCCGATTTTCTAGTAAACTTTCCGGTGTGTCACATGTTGCATTTGCTGATGATCTCAAGATTTATCAGGTAATTAAAAAGAGTTCCGATGTTGCACTACTTCAGACAAATCTCAATAGTCTGCAAGAATAGTGCTTCTCTAATAAGTTAGAACTAAACATTGAAAAATGCAAGGTTATAACTTTTACACGTAAGAGATCTAAAATTACTTTCGGTTATAAAATAAATAATGTAAACCTTGAAAGAGTTAAAAATATTACCGACTTAGGGATTCTGTTGGATGATAAACTGAACTTCCGTCTTCATTATGAGTATACAATTTCTAGGGCAAACAAAATTCTAGGGTTCATAAAAAGAAGAGCTAAAGAATTCAGCAACATCGCTGTAACTAAAGCTCTTTATTGTTCCTTAGTACGATCTATTGTTGAATATGGTAACATTGTGAGGGATCCCGCATTTCAAATACATTCTGATAGAATAGAATCCGTGCAAAAGCAATTTCTTTTATTTGCTTTGAGAAATCAATATAATCCTAGAGATTATTCAATTCTGCCTAGCTATCTCGTAAGACTTAAATCATTAAATATCTTAACATCCTAACGCAGGCAAATTTTTTTTTCTTGCTTGACTTTTGACGTCTTAAGAAAAAACATTGACGCTCAGTTTTTAGCAGATAATTTTAAAATAAATAATGGGGGCAGAAATACGAGAAGCACTAAATATTTAGTTGAAAATACTCATAGAACTGAATATGGAAAAAATGAACCAATAAACAGATGTTGCATTACATTCAATAAACACAGTCATCTTTTTTCAACACAAATTTCTAGATATACTTTTAAACGTAAATTTAAATTAAAATTTCTTAATGACCTATGACAATAATTTTAACCTTCAATATATTATACTCATATTACACTTCAAGTTCACATAATTTTATAATTCTATAATTTAGTTATTTTTGTTTTTTTTTTACCTTATAAATTGCATTTTAACTGTGTTTTCGCTATAAGCATTTTTTACAATCTACAAAAAAAAAAAATAAATAAACTTTTGATTTTTATGTATTTAAATTTATGTTTTGTAATCAAATTTCATGTTAATTTTAAGTTTTAGCTATAAGAATTTTTTTTGTAAAAACCTTGTTTTGGTTCAAAATAAAATAAAAAAATAAAAATAAAAACTGTAATATTTTTAACCAAAAAAAAAAATTGTTTATGAATAGCCGTTTACATAAAGTGATTTAATTTTATTTTTCAAATTTTTGTATGTAGTTCTTAAGATCTGGAAATTTGCTCATTAGATCATTGTACTTTCTTATACTAGAGTTAAAAATTGGTTGAAGACCATTTTGGTACAAGCAGCAATCATATCTTAGTTGACTAGCGTTTCTGGTGTGATATCTGTGAACATTATAATTTGCAATAAGTTTCATATTGGTTTTGATCTGATTATTTATGTTGTTTATGTGTAGAATTTGAACCATGTCCCTATAATCTGTAAGTTTTAATATGTAAAACTGTTTGTGGATTGTATTCGTAGGAGTTCTATGTGGTAAACAAAATAAGTTTTTAATAGCTTTGTTCTGAATTTTTTGCAAAATTTCTAAGTTTTTATTGTATGTGTTACCCCATATGTTTATAGCATAGGATATTACACTATGAAAAAGATTGTAATAGACTGGAGTTTTTATATAAGCTGGTACTCTGTTGCCTATTTTTTTGAATACACCGCTAACTCTTCCGCTCCTTTTAACCAAACTTGCAATCTGTTCATTCCAGTTTAACTCATCATCAAGAATTATGCCCAAATATTTGTAAGCGCGGACTTTTTCAATATCTATATTATTATATTTTACTTTGATGTTGCTGGCTTTATTTTTCAATATCATAAATTTAGTTTTCTTGGTGTTGACTGTAAGCTTGTGCATGTTCATCCAAATGCGAATTATTTCCATTTTACATTTATTTTCCGTTCCATGTCTGCAGAATCATCAGTTTCATATAAAACAATTATGTCATCAGCATACAGGGTTTTCCAGAGAGTTTCAATTTGGGGAAGCTACTTACGTAGCACGAGAACAACACAGGCCCATGTGAACTTCCCTGAATTACACCAAATTCAATCTTGGATATCTCCCTTTTTTTTTCATGAGACTTTGCATATTGTGCACGTTTTCAAAATAACTTTGAAACCATTTAAATTCATTACCTTTTACTCCACATTCAAATAGAATTTTCAGTAAAATATTCCTGTCAACTGTGTCAAAAGCTTTGGTTAAGTCAAAAAACACAAGACAAACTTTTTTCTGTTTAGATAGTGCTGATTGAATGTGTGATACTTCGTCGAATAATGTTTCAGCTGTATTCGAATGTTTCAAAAAATCGTATTGCGAAACAGATATTAACATATTATTTTTAAAATAGGCTGACAGCTTGTTAGCATGAGTTTCTAGTATTTTGTTAAACGTTGACGCAATTGAGATAGGTCTGAAGTTGTTAATGTCATCTTTGTCACCATCTTCCTTATATATTGGCAGGACCTTATTTTATTTTATTTTTATTTTATTTATTAAACCAAAACAAGGTTTTTACATAAAATATCTTACAGCTATTGAAAAAAACAAAAAAAAAAAAATTAAAAAAACAAAAATACAAATTTGATTACTAAGTTAAAAATTTACAATGAAAAATTAAAAAGTTGTACTATATACTAAATTTTAAAACAAAAAAACAAAAATGCTTACAGGACAAAAACACAGTATGAGATATAAATAAATGGAATGTATGTGATATGTATATGAACTTGAACTTGAAATAATTTTAAATGTTTACAAGTAATTAGGTAATTTAAGTATTTAGGTCAATTAGGAATTTCTGTTTTAATTTATGTTTAAAAGAGTTTCTTGATATGTCTGATGAAAAAAGATGACTGTGTTTGTTGAATATAGTGCAACATCTGTTTATTGGCTCATTTCTTCCGTATTCTGTTCTGTGTGTATTTTCTAATAAAAATTTAGTGTTTCTTGTATTTCTGACTACATTGTTTAGTCTAATCTTATTTACCAAGAATTGAACGTCAATACTTTTTTTTATGACGTCAAAGGTAAAGCAAGATGAAAGCATTTGCCTACGTGAAGATAAGGTTAACATATTCAATGAATTAAGTCTTACAGCATAGCTTGGAAGAGTAGAATAGTCTGTAGGATTATATTGGTTTCTCAAGGCAAACAAAAGGAATTGTTTCTGAACGGATCCTATTCTATTGGAATGTAATTGAAACGCTGGATCCCATACGATGTTACCGTATTCTAGAATAGATCGAACTAACGAGCAATAGAGAGCTTTTGTTACTGCTGGGTTATTAAATTCTTTAGCTCTTCTCTTAATAAAACCTAACATTTTGCTTGCTTTGGAAATCATATGATCATAGTGAAGATGGAAGTTAAGCTTATAGTCCAGAAGAATGCCAAGATCGGTTATACTGGACACCCTTTCAAAAACTATGTTATCTATTGCATAGTCGAAAAACATTGTAGATCTTTTACGTGTGAAGCTTATGACCTTGCATTTCGCTATGTTAAGTTCTAATTTATTGTAGAAACACCATTCTTGTAAAGAATGTAAATTTGATTGAAGTAATGCCAAATCAGAACTGTTTTTGATAACGTGGTAAATTTTAAGATTGTCAGCAAATGCAATATGTGATACACCCTCTAATTTTCTAGAAAGGTCTGAAATAAAAATATTAAAATAGAAGTGGGTCTAAATGGCTACCTTGCGGCACTCCTGAGGTGACATTAATTGTGTTTGATAAATAACCTTGAAATTAATATTTTGAGTTCTTTCTGTAAGATAAGAGCAAAGCCAAGCGAGGAAAGAACCTGAAATGCCTAAAGTTTTAAGCTTTTTAAGCAAAATATTGTGATCCACACGATCGAAAGCTTTGCTAAAATCCGTGTAGATAGCATCAACTTGATAACCATTTTCCATTTCATTTAGTATTTCCGATGTGTAAACCGTAAGATTTGGGGGGGTGAAATGGGGTAGTATGCGATTATAGTTGATGGGTACAAGTTACATTAACCTAGCCTCTACTACTCAACGCCAAAACTCACCTTCACGTGGTATCCCCTGCTAGGCTGAGCAACTCGTATGAAAGAACTGGTAACCAACCCAGTTGGTGTAGTATGGGTCAGCTAACAAACGAGTACGGCGGACTAAATCCAGAAGCGTCTGATCTACAATGGGCGGCTCCCTGGTCTGCGTCTGATCCCTAAGGGGCGGCAGTTAAATCACCTGGCAGTAGGTAAAAATGCTGGGCGTAGAACTGACAGCTCTACACCATAATTTAATAGTCATGGAACCTCAAATATGGCCTCGGATAAATGAACGATCAAATTGGCAACGACCCCGGCAATGTACTAAGGACTCTGATTTAAATATTGGCTCATGGAATATTAGAACAATGCTACTCCCAGGAAAAATGGCAGAAGTAGTTGATGAAATTATGAACTATAACCTTAAAATTGTAGCACCTCAAGAACTAAGGTGGAAAGGACAAGGAGAACTACGTAAAAAAAATTATTCAATATTTTTTAGTGGTAACACCAAACCAGGCTCAAACGGCACAGGTTTTTACGTAGACAAGAAAATACGTAATAGTGTGCTACTCTTCGAACCTGTAAATGATAGAATTTGCATAATGAAGTTAAAAAGGAAGTTTCAAAACATTACACTATTATCAGTGTATGCCCCAACAGAAACTAATGAAGAAGAAGTAAAAGACGCTTTTTATGATGATATATCTAGGGCGTATAGTAAAATATCTAGACATGATATGATAATAATGATGGGGGATTTTAATGCCAAAATTGGCAAGGAAAATTTTATAAAAAATGTAGCAGGAATGCAATCACTCCACTCACAAACGAGCGAAAACGGTATACGTTTAGCAAACTTCGCCTCAGAAAATAATTTGTGGATAAGCAGCGTTTCATTTCAACATAAGAGAATCCATAAACAAATATGGAAGATACCAGGCCAACAAAGAGCGAATCAAATAGATCACATACTGGTAGATAAACGACACGCGACCTCAATATTAGATGTCAAATCATGTAGAGGAGCCAACTGTGATTCGGATCACTATATGATTAAAGTTAAAATTCGGCAACGTCTATCCACAATTAACTCTAATAGAAACGCTTTTAGAAGAATAAAATGGGACACGGACAAGATTAATACAAATGAAAATACAAAACTTGTATACCAGCAAACTCTATCGCACAAATTCGGAAACATTTCTATGAACGGCAATCCCTCAGAAAACTGGAAACATATACATGAGGTGATTAAAGACACAGCTGTAGAAATCATTGGAAAGCAATCAAGAAACAATAATAATTGGTATGATTCAGAATGTAAAAGAATCAATGAGGTAAAAAACGAAGCATGGAATAAACAACTAGCATGCAACACAAGAAATAATCGATTAGACTATGAAAACAAAAGAAGAGAAGCGAAAAAGATAATGAAAAGAAAAAAAAAAGAAGATCTCAGGAATAAAATCCTAGCGTTAGAAGAGAGTTCCAAGAACCAAGCTAAAAGATTTTATCAAGGAATAAAATATCAAACCACGACATTCCAACCAAGACTAAATGTCTGCAAAAGTAAAGAAGGGGAATTGTTAATGGAAGAAGATAAAATCCTAGAAAGATGGTGCGAGTATTTTCAGGAAACTTTAAACAAGCCGGTCACGGAAATTGACAATATGCTACCACTACAAACAGTAGAAAACACAATAAGCCAACCCACAATAGAAGAAACCTAAGTGGCGATTGGAAAGTTAAAAAATGGGAAAGCTAGTGGAGAAGACTCCATTGTAGCTGAACTAATAAAATATGGAGGTAATGACTTACATTACAAAATTCATGAGCTCATCATTTCCATATGGAACACTGAGAGCATTCCCGAAGCTTGGCTAGGTAGTATAATTTTCCCGGTGCATAAGAAAGGAGATAAGAAAATTTGTAATAATTAAAGAGGCATCACCCTACTCAATGTAGCGTACAAAATATTCACAAATGTACTGTATGATAGGATGTATGGAATAGCCGACAAAATTATAGGTGAATATCAATGTGGGTTTAGAAAAAACAAATCTTCAGTAGACCAATGCTTCGCATTAAGTCAAATCTTTGAAAAATCACAAGAATACTCTAGAGATATTCATTGCTTATTCATAGATTTTAAGCAGGCTTTCGACAGGATCAACAGGGAAAAAATATTCGGAGTAATGCAGAGACTGGGTATACCGGAAAAACTAATAAGACTCACCTGCATCACACTGAAAAACACCAAAGCGAAGGTACTTGTACAAGGTAAACTTACTAACTCGTTTAATATAGATTCTGGAGTAAAACAAGGAGATGCACTGTCCACGTTAATCTTCAATATTATGCTACACTATGCAATAAAAGAAATTGATCCAGGGACTACTATTTTTATTAAGACATTCCAGATATGCGCATATGCGGATGACATAGCAATACTCGGACGTAATAGAAATGTTTTGAAAGAAGTATGTGCTAAGCTCGTTGAAACCACGGCAAACATTGGTTTAGAAATAAACGAAGATAAAACGAAATACTTCATCAAAACCAGAACGCCTAGGAATGCAGAAAATCTTCATTTACAGCACTACACTTTTGAAAACGTGACACAATTCAAATATTTAGGTGTTCTTTTTTCAAATACAAACGACTCCTCAATAGCAATTAAAGAACGAATCAGTGCTGCAAATAAAAGCTACTTCGCGCACTCAAAACTTCTAAAATCCAAGCTTCTAAAGAGATCTACAAAGCTCAAAATATATAAAACACTAATAAGACCAATCCTTACTACAGTCTAAAAGTAGCAGACTGTAAAATGCTCTCAATTTTTGAGAGAAAAATATTAAGAAGAATATACGGGCCAGTCAGAATTGATGACAAAATTTACAGGGCAAGATTTAATCATGAACTCGAAGCACTGATACAACACAAAACCGCTATTCGATTCATAAAATCGCAGAGAATAAGATGGCTAGGCCACATTATCCGTATGCCGAATGAAACAGTCCTAAAAAGAATTTTCATGCATCGTGAACAAGGAATCCGAGCGAGATGAAGACCAAAAAGCAGGTGGTTGGAAATGGTTGAAGCAGACTTAAATACCATGAATATTAGAAATTATAACACCCTAGCATGTGATCGAGGAGAATGGAGGAGAGTAGGCGAGGAAGCTTTGGCTCACAGAGGGCTGTAATGCTAAGAAAGAAGAAGAAACCGTAAGATTAGTTGTAGTAGAACGACCTTTTCTAAATCCATGTTGTTGTTCGTTTAATTTTGTATTTATGACGTGTGTAATTTTACTAACTACAATTTTTTCGAACAATTTTGAAATAGTGGACAAGATAGCTATACCACGGTAGTTTTCGACGGAAGCTTTGTCTCCCTTTTTATAAATGGGGGTCAAAAAAGAAGATTTCCACGCATACGGAAAAATTCCTGTCGAAAGCGATAGATTAAAAATAAAATGAAGCGGTTGCGTCAAATAATTGGCACAATTATATAAAAAAGAAGGTGGGATCAAGTCGGGTCCTACACCTTTTTTTGTATCAAGGTTGGTAATTGCTTCAAATATTTCGTTTTCAGAAAGATATAGATCTGTAATAATTGAATTAGATCTATTAAGTGAGATAGGAAAAGCGAAATTGATACGCGAATCTAATGGCCTATAAACTTTTTGAAAACAATCTGTTAAGAAATTACAGATTACATTAAGGCAAGAAGAAAAAACATTATCTTTAGACATAGAACTTGGATATCCATATGTTTTTCGCTTTGTATTAATGAAGTCAAAAAACTTTTTTGGATCTGTAATTAATTTATTACCAATTTCATTGACATAATTATCGTATGCTAGATTTGATTTCTGTTTAAATTCTAAAACAAGATCGTTGTATCTGTTCAGTAAAATAATATCAGGGTCCTTCGTAACTTTAATTTTTTTGTAAAGTTTGTTGCGTTGATTACGCAATGTCCTAATTTCTCTATTAAGCCAAGGTTCTGTTGTTTTATCTTTTTTACGAATTTTTGGCACAAAGCATTTAATTATGTCAAATATTTTTAAGTAAAAGATAGAGATTGAAGAGTTAATATCCTGTTGTATTAACAGGTCGTCCCAATTTAAAATTGATAAAGCATTATTAATGCTTTGATAATCAGCGTTAAAAAAGTCATATACAATATTATTATTGTAAGATTTCGCGAATTGAGGCATAGAAGTGGAAATTTCGAAGATGACTGCGTTATGATGAGGAGTGTTAGTGGACTGCATCATCAGCGAGTTTTACCACCACTCTGTCATATGCATTTGAAAATGCAAGATCTAGCCACTTATTGTTTTTATTTGGAAAATTTACAATTTGTTGTAAATCATTACCATAGAACTCCGAAATAATGTCAAAATCAATTTCATCATGAAAGTTAATTGGTAATAACAAATTATCTGAATCATCTTCTATAAAAGATAATGATGGACGATTGAAATCGCCAAAAATAAAAATTGAATCATCCTCATTCATTTTAGATATAATATCGTGATAAATATCGAAAAATTCAGAATATGAGGAATTGTCAGAATTTGGTGGAAAGTATACAATTCCTAGGTAAAGAAAATTATTACATAAGTTTACTCTAATAAATTGGTGATCGAAAGTGTGGGAGGTCCTAGTGATTAGTGGAATACTAGAAAGGTTATTATTTACTGCAAGTAAAACCCCGCCTCCACGGGTGCAGTTTGTAGAGAAAAAATCCCTATCCTTTCTATAAATCGACCAATTATTGTCCAGTATTTCTTCATTTATGAAGGAATCGTTTAACCATGTTTCGGTAATAGCAAGCACAACGAAGTCACAAGACTTAGCATCAACATATAATTTTTTTAGTTTACCTCTCATACCACTACAGTTGTGGTAGAAGATTTTGAGATTGTCACTAAGATTACATTTATTATCTGTTGGTTTTAATTTCTTAAAGCTAGATCTTGTATTTACTAAAATAAGATTAGTGTTAATGTTATTTTCTTCCGCTAAGGGGACGACAAAAATCATTACTACTTTTCCTAATTTTTTGCAAATAATCGATTCTCTTACTTTTAAGGTGACTACAATAAGCTTGTAAATCTTTTTCAACCGATTTGGACGAAGCGCCGAAACCTTCATGATATTTTAAGTATAATTTCATTAATTCCTTAGGGTTAGAAGGCAAACCTTCTTGATCAATAAAAATTTTAATATTGAGTTTGGTTTTACCATCTACACAAAGGTCGTCATCCTCCTTATGTAAGTAAGCTAAATATAGCCTTACATTTTCGTATATTTTTTGATCTCTAAAACGTGATAAAACATACGTATGATCGTCATTAGCTACAGCATTTTTCGTTAATCTGACTATAGGAGGTAACATAGGATTAACAAAACTTGCAATAGATTGGGATGAAACCGATGCAATTGGCTTATCGTTAATTGAAGTCGTGTTACAGTTTACGTTTAAGCTCTGAGTACACGGAGTGCCAGCATTAAAGGTTTGTCCCTGAATGAAGTTAGAATATTTTTGTTTAGACGTAATTGGTGTTGTTGTAATTAAATTCGAATTTGAATTTGAAATTGAAAATGAATTTTCAGAAATGACTGAATTGCACATTGTGCTAGACAATGCACTTGAACTTGTATTAATGGCTGTAATCTCAATTAAATTGGGCTTATTTAGTGAATATGTAACTAAGTTCGACGGAGGCAAATAGTTTTGAAATTTAATAGGTGTTTGAGTTAATAAAAAGGGTTGTGTTTTGTTTGAATTTAAAATATTATTATTATTATTATTATTATTATTATTATTATTATTATTATTATTATTATTATTATTATTATCCTTTTTTTTGATTTGTTTATTTTTTGTTTTAATAATTTTAGACAAATTAGTATTTCTATTGTTTGAATTTTTAGTGTTTGTTTTATTATTTTTAGAATGTTTTGTGTTTATTGAATGTTGTGTGTTTGTCCTTAAATTATTTTTACCTAAATTTTTGAAACTGCTGATATTCCTATACGCTACAAGCTCCTGTTTTTAATTTCATTCACTTTTGATTCCGGAACACTAACTTTAAATGTGTGATAGTTCGGTTTATACTTCAGCCACTTCGGTGTTATTAATTTGCGTGAATCGACAACTTTTGTTTCTTTTTCAATATCCATTGAAATATCGTCCTGTTTTTCCTTTGCTACATTTTTGAGTTTGTCTGACCCAGCGCTATTTATTTCGTTAAATTCGTCAAACAATGATTTAGGTAACTTATTTGAGCTGTATTGATTTGGATGAGAATTATTGTGGTTTTTCATAAATTCTTGCATCTCAGTAGTATGTATATGCCGGTTCAGCGGCGGAGGAGCTTTTTTAAAGCTTTTTTAATGCCGTTTCAGCGGCAGCAGAAGCTTTTTTCGGCAGTTCTCCTAAAGTTATGCAATAAAATTGTGATAAGTAAAAAGTTTTGTGCTTTCGAGTATTTTAAATTAAGCTTAACGGTTAGAATATCAGTTATGTTTAAATTTCAAATTAAAACAATAATAAGCTTAAACAAGTTTGAGTCTTTGAGTATTTTAAATTAAGCTTGGTTGTTAGGATATCAGTTATGTTTAAATTTAAAATTAAAACAGTAATAAGCTTAAGATATTGTGCTTACTGTTTTTAATTAAATATGAAAAATTTTAAAGCTTGGTTTAAATACAAATCTAATATTATCAAAGTTTAAGCTTGATTTAATATTTCCGTGAAAATTAAAAAAAAGTTTTATAAATTAAAAAAAATAAACTTGAGCTCTTGAGCTGAATATTTTTAATTAAATATGAAAAGTTTTTCAAATTTGGTTTATACTTAATATTATCAAAGTTTAAGCTTGATTAAATGTTTACGTGAAAAATTTAAAAAATTCAAAGCTGATAAAGCTCGTCCGTTATGTTTGAAAAAATCGATGGAAATTTTTTGTTTGATTATTAACTTAACTGCAAAAGTTTTGAAAAAAATTAAACAAATAAACGTTTAAAATTATATTGTTAATTTTTTTTAACTTAAACTTGATCACGTTTTCAAAATTTTAAGCTTGATTTATTATTTCTGTGAAAATAGAAAAAAAGTTTTATAGGTTTTGAGTTGAATATTCTTGATTAGATATGAAAAATTTTTATAGTTTTGGTTTAAGTACAAAGTTAATATACAAAACTAATATCAATGTTAAAATTAAAATTGAAAGACACTTTTAATGTGTGTATAATATTTGTTATTTTATTTAAACGTCTTAAATTGTGATTTTTATTAAGCTAACAAAAATTTGATTTTTTTTTATTGTTTATTGTTTTTTACAACTATTGCTCAATGGCATAATGCCCCCAAGCATATGTTTTTATGTTATCTTCAGTTACATATCTTTTATTATCTAATGAACTTAAAGCTACTTTATTTAAATTTTGTGTATAAATTGTATGTAAATATGATCTAAATATTTTCATTTCTTTAAAACAAGTTTCATTTTTTAATAAACAATTTTTATAATTATCTAATGTTAAAGAACTGACAACATACTTTTTTATTCCTTTAGCTTTTTTAATAGTTTTATTTTCATATGTTTGAAGGAAATACATTTTAGATTTTAATTTAATAAATTCAGAAACAATTTTTCCATTAAATTCATCTTTAAAAAGACCTAGAACTTTTTTATTCATTAGAGGAAAATTAAATAAATTTGTCAGATGGATAATCTGATGTATCAAAACGTTTTGGTATTTCATTAAATATGTCAGCGTAAAAATCATCTGTCTGTATAGTATAAATGAAACTGTCAGTGTCTGTATAATTTAAAAAAACCTTACTACCATATTTAGGTTTAATATAATCATAATGAAAATCATACATAAGAATTTTAGATTGTTCGAGTACCGTAAATCCCAAATATATAGGTTGGTCATAACATATATTTGTATGATTAAGCTGAATGGCTATCAAGTTTTCAGTAAATCTAGAGTGACTATGATAATTTGGTTTTGCTATTAACGCTCGAGCACCTAAATGTCTTCCTTGACTTTCCCAAGATGTAGCTATTTTGACATTTTTTCTTTTATCTACATTTTCCATTGTTTTACCAAAAAGAGCATTATTCATTAATTTAAAATAATCTTTTTCAAAAGCATTTTTAGCCGTTGACCTGTGTGTGTTGTTTAAATCAATATATTTTTTTAACCAATTGGTTTGTGTGAACTTTAGTACTCTATAAATTTTTTTGAGAATCAAGCCGTTTCGAAGACACTGTTTTAAGTTTCGATAATGGATGATATATTTGCGTTTGTTTGTTAAGTCAACTAACAGTTTAGGAATTTTACCTTTCGGTGGAACTTTGTTTTCAGCACAAAAAGGAAAATCATTGTGTAAATCATGTAAATGTTGAGGGTAATCTAAATCCACTTCTAAAACGTAACCAGTTTGTGAATCATCGGCAACTGAAAGCACATCAATATTTTCAGAAGTATCAACCCACTGAAAATCTTTATGAGGTAAATATTGGATCATTGCCCATCCATATAAATTGTTGGCATCTTCATATACTATATATTTGGAAGGTTCGTTTTTTTTTATAAGATTCCCCCATAAATTTATTATTTGCCACTGAATGTCTAAGTGAGCACTGACTAATTCCACCACGTATCCCTTTTTTAAAAAAATTATACATATCAACATCAGTTAGCAACACTAATTTTATATCAGTGTATTTTAACATAGCCGCCCATGACAAACCTGGTGTAGTGTAAAAATTTGCAGGATCTAAAGAATAGATTTTGGAGCATATTTTTCGAAAATTTTCAAAAACATCAGTCAAAATAAGAACATCTGTTTTAAGGTAAAGTTTAAGATAGTCCCATAAATTTTGACATTTAAACGTATTCCATACATTAACTGCATGAATGTAGTCTTCATCGGAACATGGTGTGTTTGTCATTTGATTGGTAAAATTGTCTTGCGACGGTAAACATGTTTCGTCAAGTCGTTCAATGGAATTTAAATACTCATAGGGAAAAACTCCCTTTCGAGTCATAAGTTTAAATTTTTCATTATTATTGAATTCTTTTTTTATATGAATCAAATCGTTTTCATTTAAATTTTTACACAATGAATCAAGGCTAGAAGCCATAAATCTGAAGCTGTCGAAAAAACGTAAATAAAATGAATGATTATTATCTATTGTAATTTTTTTAGATAATGAAATATAACGTTCTTTATTCAAAGGAATGACACCAATATGTCCATTCACTTCGTTTAGTTCTTTAAATAAAAGATGACAATCATAGCCGGAAAAATTGTGAAAAAATATTGGGAAAAAATTTGATCGTCTATACAATAAGTTGCAATAAGAATGAGCAGGACCTCTATAATTGCCAGTAAAGTGACAATGGTCTCTAATTCTATTATTAAAATCTAAATGCTTACCACATATGTGACACGTTTCTTGAACCAATTGTTGTAGCTGCTCATCCAGTGTTAGCGGATTCATCGGTTTTGAACTCATAAAGAAGGTTGAATATAATTCACTGCATGTTTCTGCCAATGATTGGATAAATTCCTTAGCACAGTTAGCTCCAACAAATTCTTTGAAACAGCTTAGACCATCATCAAAAGAACATTTAATGTAGTAAGAGAAAGCTACTGGAACATGTTGATGAATGTTTGCTGTTGAAGACATCGTGGAATCAGCATTGCATGTTGCAATAGGTTGTAAAATACTCTCAGCATCGGCATAAATAACAAAAGGTGTTTTCAATTGTTGTTGATAATTCTTAAACTCCAGTGTATTTTTTTCAACAGACGGAAGCTTTGTAACTACTTTATTGCATTCGCGTTTGTGTAAGTCACGTTGTTGTAATGTATGAAAATGTTGCAAGCACATATTACAAATATAAATTTGATGAGTATTCCTTGTTACAGACCGACTTATCAATCTTGATAAATGTTTTATGTAAACAAAATGAAATTTTTCATCCCTTTCCAAAAGCAATAAATTGACATGAAACTTTTTTTCACATTTTGTCAAATAAAATGGCCCTACAACCTCATATTTCTTATTAATGACTTCCAATCCAAACAAATTTATGCTTATTTCATTACTAAGTTCTTCGAATAAATTTAGTTCAGACAATTTAGTTGGAAATTTCATATTACCAAAATTAAGTTGTAAAACATCACCAAACTCAAGCTTGACTGTGGGTTGAGAAATGTCACTAATTTTGTATGAAGATGTTCGTTTTGCACTTTCAGCGCAAGTTTGTAGGGCTGATACTAAACTCCACTTAAAACAGAAGTTATCATTATTGTGGATATTAATGCAGGCTTTTTTATCTTCTATGTTTTTTGGTAACTTAATATAACTAGAAACGTGGATTGGTTCATATTTATTGATATTTATTTCCACGTGTAAAATTCTAATTAACGCCCAGCCACTATCCTTTTCTTGGAAGTCTTCTGCTTGTTGTTGAATAACGTCTTTAGCATTTTCAAAAAAATCATTAAGATCGTTTGCCTGTGTTATGCTTAACATTCAAGTTTGAAAAGATTTGATTGATATATTTTCAAACTCTTCTTCTGTTGGTTTTATATATTCACCGAAAAGTTCCAGATTCGCCTTAATGACATTGTGCTTTTTTAGTGATTGTCTCAACAGTTCAATGATATCGGTTTGAGCCTTTTCTAAAAAGTGTGATGGGTTTAATACGCCTTCATCATCATTATCTCTAATAAATGTTTCTAGTCTATTTTGAAAACATTCATTAATACACCTAACATTAGTTTTAATGACTTCTGCTGCATTTTTCTTATGTTCATTTGTCCGAACATGGTAATTCCACAAATTATTTGTGATGGCTGTTTTGCACTTCTTGCAAAATTTTGTATTTTCATAACCTTCTCTGTGGTTTTTTAAATGTTCCAATAAATTTTTTTTTCTGCCAAATGTTTTTTGGCATAAATCACATTTATGTTTTAATTGTACATTTATTGAACATTTATGGCTTTTAAGATTGTCCGGCCTTGTGAAAATTTTTTTGCACTCATTGCATTCCGATTTGATTTTTTTATTTGCTGAACTAATTTTTAGTTGTTTTTTTTTTTTTGTTTTAATTTAAGTAAAAATTATTTGGTAACTAAAATGGATTATAACATAAGATCATATATATATACTTTTAAAAACCACAGGTGCAGCAGCCTTCACAACATTTTAATTTATATGATATTTTTCAAAATACTGCAACAATGTTGTATCGTATTAGAATTTTAACTTTAAAAAAAATAATTGCATAATTGCATAATGAGTTAGTTATGTGGTTTTTATTTTATTTTTTATATGAGTGTGGAAGTCATATATAAAGTTTTTCATATATAAGAACAACAATTTTTCTTTACTATTATTAAAAATTATTTACTTTATTAAGAGTACATAATACATATTAAAAAAAAAAAAATTGCATAAATCCAACTTTTAACCCCCCGGGACAACTTTTTAATTTATATTATATTTTTCAAATACTGCAACAATGTTGCATCTTATTAGCATATTAACTTTTTTAGAAAGGCGCGCCGCCGCCCACATTACTATTCTAATCATAAAATCATAAAAACAAATCTATTAAAATATTTTTTTGGCACCGCGCAGCTGCAGCAGCCTTCAAAACTTCCCTCTTTGTCAAAAGTGTTTTTGTTGTTTAAGTTATTTACTTCAATTTACATCTATTTATATACAAGTTAAAATAATGACTTTTTTAATAGAAACAAAAGCTTTAACAAAGAAATTCTAACAATGTTCTTGACATAAATTAAAATAAAAATTCGTAATAAAAAATAGTATATAATACATACTAATTTAACAGTTTTTCATCATAAAGCTAAACAGTTTTCTAAAGTAATATTTAAACCAACAATACAACATGGTTAGTAAAAATCAGATATTTTAAATTAAAATTAAAAATAATATTTTTATACTAAAAAAAAAATTTTAATTTTTTTTAATTTAAGGATTTTATTAACGATATAGTAACAAGTGCAAAAGGTGATTACACTGCATATCACAAAATAGACATTTTAATTATCGATTTCCTGTACGACGTGCAAGAATTTAAATTGATACATGTCTCGAGGGGAGGCCGAGCTCTTCTGTGTACATTAAAAAATCCTTTGACTCAGGAAGAAACAACAATTTGGATGCCGGATCGAATAACAAAAAAAGTTAAAACAGATGAAGATTTGAAAAAGCTGAACGATGAATCATTCTATTTGAAATTTATGGGAAGAAATGAAAAAAAGTTTAACATGGCCATCTTTGAGCTGATTCCGGCAACAGAAATTAATTCGCAAGAAAAATTCCTGAAATAAAACGTTGTATATACAATTATTTTAAAATAAAGAAAAATTTTTTTTAAAAATATTATAATGTTTTTTTAATTGAATATTTTCAAACTTTATAGCTCTTTGTGACTTAATTTCTAATTTGTCCTCTGTTGGCATGCTTTCGTAACAAAATAGGTCTTTTTGTTTTGGAGAGGTTGATGAAGTACAGATTAGATCAATCTCTGTTGGCATTTTATCATAACAATAAAGATTTTTTTTCTGGGGTATTGTTGATTTTGTCTGATGTTTTACTGTTTCTACTGGTCCGACACTTAATATTTCATTCTTTCCTGGAGTTGTTTTTAAGTCTAAGGGCTCATGTAAAATTAGACTTCAACTCAAATTGAATTCGTCACACTTCTCAATAACATTTTCAAAAGGTTCTTTTACTAAAAAGTCTTCCATTTGGTTCTTTAAATTGATTTTATTGTTAGGCAATATTTAAAAAATACAAATGGCAAATTAAAAATCAAAATCTTCTTTTATACTTTTTTTTTTTTTAGCATCATTAGAAAATTAATAGTACTCTAAAGGTAAAAATTTGAATTCATCACACGTATTTCTTAATCTATTACACAGTTGCATTAAAGTGCATAATGAAATGGGAAATGAATTTTTGTAATTCCAATTTTTTTTTTCAAAGCTTTTATTTGAGAATCAATTAAATGTATACGAGTATATATTTATAGTACTTAATAAAAGAAAAATAAGCAACAAGTGTACGGCATTTGTTTCCTATGTTTCCAAACGCTGCGAACCCCTTGCACGGCGGGGGTCTGTACGGTCGTGGGCTGTGCGGTCATGGGCTGTGCGGTCGTGGGCTGTGCGGCAGGTGGGCCTAAATTATCGTAAATTGATTTTCAGATGCCTGCCCCGAAGGGGCCTCGCAGGCATCTGAGAGATGATTCGTATTAGGTATAAATAAAGGTTTTAAATTATTTGTCCGAAAACGGTCTGTGAAGGTCCGAAAACGGTCTGTGAAGGTCCGAAAACGGTCTGTGAAGGTCCGAGACGGTCTGTGAAGGTCCGAAACGGTCTTTGAAGGTCCGAAACGGTCTATGAAGGTCCGTTAATAGTTTTAAAAATTTACTGCTCTATAGTATATCTAGGTATCCCCACTTTTTTTTTATGAAATCAGAGTTATAAATAAAAGGCTAGGTTATTAATTTTTTTTTATTATAATAAAGAACAAAATGAATTGCAACAACAACAACAGTGGTAGCAGAAAAGCTATAGTTGATTTACAATTTGTTATTAGAAATAACAAACAATATTTTTTGAAAGAATTTTCTTTGATAGCTGATGGTTCTCTAATACCAGTGTTTTCTGTATATAAAGCACCGTACTCATTTGAAGAATTAAATAGTGATGTTAAACGACAAAATGAGTACAACAAAAAGAACATTAATAACATGGATTGGAATGATGGCTTTATAGAGTATTTAAAAGTTAAAAATGTCTTTGAGGAACATTTAACAACTATATTTGATGTTGTTTATGTAAAAGGTCTTAAAAAAAAGCAATTTTTAGACACTTTTATTTCAAATTCAGTAAAAGTTATCAATTTAGATAACAAAATTCCATCTCTACAGAAAGTAAGAAATTACATCACCATTTGCCCTCAACATCATAATACAGAAAATTTGTTGCAAAGATGTGCTGTAAAAAATTGTATAAATTTGTACATGTATTTAATAAAAGATAATAATAATAATTGGCTTTAAAAAATATTTGTTTTATTTATTGTTGCACAATATATTTTTTCAGACATAAACAATGGTATTTCATAAAATAGTCTAGAATAATTACACTGAGCTATATGTAAATTCATAGGAATATAAAAATCTTCTTGTTCCAATTTCAGTTTATTCCTTTCAATACATCTATCGAAATACTTGAATACATATTCCCGCACATTTAATTCAGCTCCATTGTTATATGACATCACTGCTTGTATAAAGTCCAACATAAGGCAAAAGCGGGTGTACTCATCTAGTTCCAATGTTAGTTTTTTAGTTTGTTCTGTATGATTGAATTTCAGTGGAAATTTATTTGAATTTAATTTAGGTTGAATGTTTGTAAAATCTACATAAAAAGCATGCCACTGTAAATAATTCATCTCGCTAATGACTTTGCGATGACGCTGAAAAATTATTGTTGCAGCTAAATTTTCAACATTAAATCCAATTTGTATTTTTATTGTTTGTTTTTTATCCAAATAGTAAATATAGCTTAATAAAAGATTTTTTTGTTGTGCTTCGTCGTTATCGTTGGTTATTTGTTTTTCGATAAATACTTCAGCATTTGATGTTGGCTCCATGTTTTTTTTTTAAACTGTTAAAGTTTTATAACTTGAAAGTTTTCTATTTATAGTTTTTATCGTAAACATTTTTTGAAAATTTTCCGAAACATTATTTGTATTTTTTTATCGTTTTTGGGTGGGGATGACATTGTGTTGAATAAATTAATAAAATTTTTCATGCTCTTGCGCTTACATCGCATCCATAAATATACACAACAATATTGTACACAGACTGATGTAAGGTCACTTTGTAAACGCTTATTGTTGAAAATAAAGCATTTTGATTGATTTTGTAGAAATTTCACAATCTCATTCCGGAATGGTGGATTTCCAAATGAATCAAAATATTCTATACAGCCTTGAACTGGCACGAAAATTGCTAACCAATGTGTTCCTTTTTCGGTAGAAGTGTCGGTGTTTATTACTAAAATACCAGGTTTTGAAATATTTTTCGGTATTTGATCAAGAGCAAAAACACCATTAAACAATTTGCTTGTGACACAATTACATTTCAGCGCTTTCGTTATCTGAAGTGTATTCATTTTTTTTTAAACGGGAAATATCAATTAGCTGAGTATTTCCACTTATGTATGGCGTTAAAAATTCAAGTTTAAGTTTACCATTTGTGAAAACTATGTCGAATTTTTCAAGCAAATTTATTAAATTATTAGTTGTTTTTTCATTGTCCATATGTCCAAAAGAGTAATTCTTGATGTCCGTTCTTTTTAAATCTTTGGTTGGGAATTTATACTTTAATTCCTTTACAATAGTTTTACATTTTTCTTTTATTCCAGCCACAGCAATGTTTTTAGCAAATATTGTATTGTTATCATCCGTACAGAATGATAAATCTACTACAGCGTATGCCATTTTCAAATGAATAGAGATGCTCCACTATGCTTCCTTTTATATGTTTACGTAGACGTTGCGATTTTTATCAATTTCGATACTGGCATCGAATTCTGCAAACACAATACATGTTAATGTTGAAGTTAATGGAGAACTGAGTCTTGCTTCAATCTTTACTACTCCCTGGTTTAATAAACTTTGACATGTATCAGTTCCAGAACCATCTGGTGATAAATCAAAAGCTAGTATTGTATAACCTTTTGAAAATAGTTCTTTTGAAATTTGATGGCCTTTATCAGAATGATGTATACCTGTTCCGCTAAATAATGTTAAATATGCACGAAAATTGCAATTGTTATTCGATGTAAAACTGGTTTCAATTGCAGAGTTTGGTGTAGGCACTCCATTCACATATAATTGAAATTGTGTGAGATTTTGATGATCGAAATGGTATGGATTTTTTGATCTTTTACCATTAAAATTTCAATTATTAACCATACAAAATAAAAGAGCTTTTGGTATTTGCCCTATAAATATATTATCCAATGATATGTTGGATGTGTTAGCTGGAATTGTGAATGTTTTGATTTCACTTCTCGTATAAAAATATTTTGCGTTAGCCTTTTCCAAAACAGTATTATGTGCTATTAAGATGCTTGGATTAATTGTTAAATGTTTCATGTATAATGTAGCTTCAAGAATTTTTAAATAGCTTTCGTCTGAATCATTGAAAAATAGAAAAAAATCTTGTTTTTCTAATGCCAAAGCAATTCGAATGTCAACGTTATTTAAAAGTAATTTGGAAGTGTTGAAAAAATCTACATGCAATTTTCCCATTAATTCTACTATTGCAGAATTATTGTATAATTTTTGCCTTGATTTGGAACCAGAATTGTTAAAATCATTTACATTTGGTTTATCCAATTCCCAACCAGATGCTTCCAGATGTGTTTGACTGGAATCTGTACCATAATTTAGTAAAGTAGTTAAGTATGCCTTATAATGGTATAATGAGTCTGACGGAGTGATGTTTTTTCCATTTAGAGTTACATTACATTGCTTAATTAAAGAGTGTAATAAATTATTTACAACACTGGGCTGTGAGGCTGCTTTTGCATCAGCTCCGGTTCCTACTTTATCATTTGCACTCCAAACTGATCCATCTTTTTTTAATATTTGAATTTTAAATTTGATGTAGGTTGACGATAAATCTCGATATGTATCTCCATTTCCAAGCGAAACAAATTCAATAGTTGATGGTGACGCCTCTAAAGAAGCTTAAAGATTGTATGCTACTTCTTCTGAACGCAATATACTTGTTTGTACTGGTAATGATGCAAAAAGATCAAGTTCAGATTTCATACACTCCATATTTAATTGAATATATCAGAGGTTTTAATTTGCTTTTTTCGTCGCTTCGACTTTAAATGTGTCTTTTTAGAAACTGTTCGTCGTTTTATACTGCTCCGTCTTTTTATGGCTTTTCGCCTTCCACCATACATCGAATGCAGTTAATTAACTACTGATTTTCTTAGATTTTTCATGCCACCTTTACTTTGATCAATTACAGTTTCTTTTATGTTTGCACCAGACGCTATATCATTCAAAATATTTTTACTTGTGTTCATAGCCTCTGTTTTAATTAAGTTCCAACCTGATGTAAAAACTGGCTTTAAGTAACGAATTAAACTTCCGAATATATTTCCAAAACCACGACCTCTTTGAATAGTTGGATAAAATTGTAATAGAGGTCCAATATCGTTGATTCCTCCACCTACTTGAGAGGAATAATATCTCACGTAAGCTCTTTCCATGTTTGATATGATATTATATTTGAGTAGTAGTATTTATATTGTTTTTAAGCAATCATTGCTTTTTAAAGTGCAGTACAATTTTTGTTGGATAGTAACTGGAAACAAAATTTATTCCATCGCCGTATTGGTTGCAAATTTTAATCGCTATCGTTTCAAAACAATTTTTTCGATAGGTATTAGGGTGTGAACCCGGTTCTTGAGAACCGGGAAATAACCGGGTAGAATATTTAAGAAACCGAACCGAGAACCGAAAACCAATTCCCGGTTATTAAAAATTTAAAAAATCGTTTTTAATCGAATTGAAAATAATCCATATTCTAATTTGAAACTTTTTGAAAAATGCTCACAATACTTACAAAATACATATTTGTGCGTGTACAGTATACCTACTATATATTTTTGAATATTGTTTTTTATTTTTTGCAATCTTTTATTTCAATGTATGTAATTTATATTTTGTCAACATATACATAGCTTTTTTATAATAAATTATGTATGCACATATGTAGTATATGCTTATATAAGAGCATGTAAATTGCAATTGTTTATTATATTGAATACAATCAAATATTAATAATCAAGAAGAATTGAATATAAACAATGATTTTAAACTTTTTGAAGCTACTTTAAAACGAACCGACAAACTTGATCGGTTGCGCTCTGCACTTCTCACAATTAAACCAACAAGTGTAGAGAGCGAAAGAGCATTTTCTGCGACAGGACTATTTTTAACCAAAATTCGTTCACAATTATCTGACGATACTTTAAATGCACAAGTTTTTTTAAAATTTTATTTTAAAAATCTTATGAATTAACTAAGATAATGACTAATGAATCTAATTATATTTTTAATTTCATATTTTGTACCAATTAATAGACTTAAGATTAAGAGCAAAAATACAAATGGCAATAAAAAATGTTAATTAAAATAAATAATATCAATGTTTTTATTTTTTATTTCAATTAGAAAAAAATTTAACTTAAAGATAAGTTTCATTATTATTAAATCGAAAGAACCGGGATTCCCGGTTCCATGAAAATTTTTCTGATACCGGTACCGGTTCCTCATTTCCGGTACTCATGCACACCCTAATAGGTATGTATTGGACATTTTCAAATTCAATATTTGTAGGTATTCTGCAATTTTCTACGTTGATAGCTCTTAATGCACGTACTTTGCTACTTCCAAAAACAGATGATTGAACTATATCTGAATATATCATCACCATTCCATTAATTTCATCTTTATTATTAGCAATAGCTAATTTAAATAGTTCAGGTAATTTTGTTTTGAAATTTTTTATATTTTGTTTCTGTCGAAATAATTCATTTAGCAATGTTTTTACATTATAACTGTCTTCATCAAAAGTCTGTGATATTCGAATTAAACCTTTTTTGTTTTGATCTGCTACTTTTTGAAAAGTTATATTATCATAATTTTTAGTATTAGAAATATATGTCAAAACTTCATTAAAAAATTCTTTGAAAACTTGGTTTCGAGTAAATCCCGGATTAGGAGTTATATTTTTAATAAGTGTTGGCAAAAAATTAAATTTCCAATCATCCAAATGTAATTCCGAATCGTCATATGAATAATATGTGTAACCTATAGATTTGGTTACTTTAATTTTTTCAAGAGGTTTTTCAATGTTTTTTACATAAACATTATACTCTCCAATATTAATAAGAGCACAATTCTCCTTGTTAAATTTTTCCGTTTGTAGGAAATCGTTCAGATAAACTTCTGAAAGACCTACTTTCCAGTTTCCGTTTCTTAAATCAAAGTGAATAGGCAATTTATTTTCGAATGAAGCTAAAGTGTTGCCTGGAAAAAGTTTTAAATTATCATTACTAAACAATGTTACATAGAAGTCATCTTGACTATCCATCTTTGATAACTTCTTTTAAGACATAAAATGTTGCACTATTTATATGTTGTCCATTCCGGTGTTGATGAAGTTCTTAGTTTTGGACTTCTTAGTAAAGGTTTTAATTTTCATTTTTTTGTTTCAGGAAACTGTGAAAGTATAGTTGAGGAAATTGAACTACCGGCCGATCTTAGTGTCTTTTTTTTTCAGGAGATGGTACAGCAACGGTAATTACATCACCACTTGGTGATTCAAACATTCGATAATCAGAACTTAGAGATGGTCTTTGTACTAGTTTTTCGTCTTTCAACATTTCAGTTTGAGCTAATTTTCTAAATGAATTTTCATCATCTAAATCGATATCCATATCTGAATACTCTTTTTTAGGATCATATTCAAACACTTCATCGGTAACTAATGGTACAAAATTAGTCTGTGTTGATGTTGATTTGTATTTAGGTAATTCAGTTTCTGTATATGCATTTCGTTTAGAAAAGAATTTTGTTTGAGTGCCTGTATCAAATGTAGGATTATTAGCCTTTTCTGGTAATTTTTTTGCGTGTCTTTTGTTAATTCCATATTTCAGGAGATTTTGACGATATAAGTACCATTTTTGCAATGGTTTTAAGTTTTTATCATATAAAACTTTTTTCATTTTTTGATCTAATAAATCCAAGTTTTTATCATCTTGAAATAATTTACTAAATTTTGAAAATATTTCTGGTGACATAACAATCATTCGCTGCATTATGTCTTACTGAGTAATTTCCCTATTACACCAGATAATATAGTTCCGATTAGAGTTGGTAAAAACCCACCATGTTGAACTAATATTTTTCTTTTGGCTTTTATACTTTTCTTAGAACAGGCTGGAAATCTTAATTGTTTTTTATGTTTTTTTAATTTAGCTTTTTGTGCCGATGATATTTTATTATTACCATTTAATATATTGATTGCAATTTCAGCAATAGTTTTTATAATATCATCATCACAATATTTAAGAATATTTTTACGAAATATCTTGTTGTTGCACTTTCCTAGTACATGTAATATATGTTGGTTTTTCTTCAATCGTTTCATACTTTTGACAGTTGTTATTCAAATCACCCGTATCACAGAAACATATACAATATTCTTTGGAAAAAATATTAGTTCTAATACGAAATAAATCGTTAATGTCTTGTGTTAAATCCAACACAATATAACCATGAGGTTTTGATGTTGACTCATTATATACTCTCAAGAAACCCTTTATATTCTCTGGATATAGTTGCCTAGCAAGAGGAAAAATTTGCGATTTATCTCGAGGATTTTTGAAAAGCACTAAATATTTACAATTTAATGAAATATCTCTTGAAAATTTTCCCTGATGAAAAACGTTTTGTGTTAACAATATAATAGATAAATTACGATGGTGTGAGCCTTTAGTAAATAGCTCACATACCTCTTTATTTGCAGAATCTAACATTAAGTCATCTAGAACAATTAACGTAGGTTTATTTTCATTACCACTAAATTCTTTTGGGATACTGGTATAAAAGTCTATATAAGGAAAAGTTAGATTTTTTGGAATAGCAGAAATTTCTGGGTTACACCATTTTATTGTTTCAATTTTCGGAGAAATCAATCTATCAATATTTTCAATTAAATTACACACAAATGTTGTTTTCCCACATCCAGATGGTCCCGCTATCATCATTGTAAATGGATGAATAAAATTAATCATTTTTGGTATGTGTCTGATAAGAAACTGAATTTAAAATACAATTTAGAGATCATATAAAAGCAGCGAACATATTCTTAGTACTGTCATTTTGAATTATGGAAGTGGAGGAGTTCTTAAATATTTATTCCTCCGTCTTATTAGATGATCATAAGAAACTAATATTACATCTATATAAACACATTAAAAACTTTTCTGGGGTAAAAAAATTCACTTCAATTTATGGTACTCATTTTACTCTTTGTCCGTGGGCATATGATAATTCTACTTCTGGACCGGACACATGTGAATGTCACACAATAGAAAATTATAGAATCACTTTAGAAAATTTAATTAAATGGTACGAGAATAATGTCGAGACTACAAGTCGTATCAGAAATTCATAGAAGCGCTAGAAGAAACTTTACACGAAGAAAATTTATTCAAAAGGGTTTAAATGATACTTGGCAAATTGATTTGGTTGAAATGATTCCATATGCAAAATTTAATAAGGCATATAAATATTTATTAACCGTTATTGATACATTTTCAAAATTTGCGTATGCTGAACCGATTAAAAACAAAAGCGCTGATAATGTTTTAATCGCAATGAAAAATATTTTTAAGCGTGCTGGTAAAAAACCAAAAAATTTACAATCTGATCAAGGTACGGAATTTTTCAACAAAAAATTTCAAAATCTAATGAGGAAATATAAAATTAACCATTATCATACATATTCAGAACTAAAAGCATCAATTGTAGAACGTTTCAATCGCACCCTAAAAAACATGATGTGGAAACAATTCAGTTTACAAGGCACATATAAATGGTTACCTATTCTGCCATCGCTAATAGAAAAATATAACTCAACATATCATCATACAATTAAACTTCCACCTAAAAATGTTACAAAGAAGAATGAGAAATTTTTATTAAAAACTGTCTACAATAAATTAAAAGTATTCCGAAAAGCAAAATACAAAGTTGGAGATTTTGTTCGTATAAGTAAATTTAAAGGTATATTTGCAAAAGGTTATCAACCTAATTGGTCAACAGAAATTTATACAATAGCGAAAATAAAAAGAACTGATCCAATAACATACAATTTACTTGATTACACACAAAAACAAATAAAAGGCAGTTTTTATGAACCTGAACTTACATCTGTTAAATTTCCTAATGTTTACCTTGTAGAAAAAATAATAAGAAAAAAAGGAAATCAAGTTTTGGTTAGGTGGCTTGGCTTTGATAAAAACCATGATTCATGGATAAATAGGGAGCTTAATTTTTGAAACATAACGAACGAGCTTTATCAGCTTTAAATTTTTTAAATTTTTCACGTAAATATTAAATCAAGCTTAAACTTTGATAATATTAAGTATAAACCAAATTTAAAAAACTTTTCATATTTAATTAAGAACAGTAAGCACAGTATCTTAAGCTTGTTACAGTTTTAATTTGAAATTTAAACATAACTGATATTTAAAAAACTTTTCATATCTTATTAAAAATATTCAGCTCAATAGCTTAAGCTTATTTTTGTTAATTTATAAAACTTTTTTTTAATTTTCACAGAAATATTAAATCAAGCTTAAACTTTTATAATATTAACTTTGTATTTAAACCAAACTTTAAAAACTTTTCATATTTAATTAAGAACAGTAAGCACAATATCTTAAGCTTATTACTGTTTTAATTTTAAATATAAACATATCTGATATCCTAACCGCCAAGTTTAATTTATAATACTCAAAGACTCAAACTAGCTTAAGCTTATTATTGTTTTAATTTGAAATTTAAACATAACTGATATTTAAAAAACTTTTCATATCTACTTAAGAATATTCAGCTAAATAGCTCAAGTTTATTTTTTTTAATTTATAAAACTTTTTTTTAATTTTCACGAAAATTTTAAATCAAGCTTAAACTTTGACAATATTAACTTTGTACTTAAACCAAACTTTAAAGACTTTTCATATTTAATTAAGAACAATAAGCTGAATATCTTAAGCTTATTACTCTTTTAATTTTAAATTTAAACATAGCGGATATCCTAACAACCAAGCTTAATTTAAAATACTCAAAGACTCAAACTAGTTTAAGCTTATTATTGTTTTAATTTGAAATTTAAACATAACTGATATTCTAACCGCTAAGCTTAATTTAAAATACTCAAAAGCACAAAACTTTTTACTTATCACAATTTTATTGCATAATTGTAGGAGAACTGCCGAAAAAAGCTTCTGCTGCCGCTGAAACGGCATTAAAAAAGCTTTAAAAAAGGTCCTCCGCCGCTGAACCGGCATATACATACTACTCATCTCCTCCATTTTACTCTTGAGAATATCTAAATCAGCCAAAACTAAATCCCTGAAGCTCAATGAAATCTCATTCCTGCTCGCATTTTCAGAAATAGAAACACATATTTTAGATAAGTTATCAATTGAATCTTTTAGTTCCATATTATGTGAGTTATTTGTATCTTGAGGTAATTTATTGGAAATTAAAATTTCATTTTTTAATTTACCTATTTCAACTTTTATTATATCTCTAATAAATTTTTTGTTGTCTGTGTTGAAACTAATTACGCTATTGTTTAGCGATTAAAAATTTTTTTCCATTTCTGAAAAGTTGGCGGAGTTATTTTTTACAACTTCCAATAATTTAACAATTGTTCCTTGGAAGTTGTCCCTAACATCATTAATATTTTTTTTGATTTCCCGCGAAAATTGTCCGAGAAAATTTTGTTGATCCAGACAACTTTCACAAACAAAGTGCTGCGATAAAAAGCTGCTGTACCAGTTTCTCGGAGCGTTTAAGCAGACTCCATGATATTTACGATTGCAGAAACATTTGCATTTTATATCGAATTTCATATCGGTGACCAAACAATTTTCTACGCTGCATTTGAAATCCATTGTAAATCTAATATATAAAGAAGAAAATTTGTTTGTTTATTTGTTTGTTTGTTTGTCCAGGATTCACGTGAAAACCACTGGTCCGATTGACACCAAATTTTAGAGGAATAATTTTGGGAGTCCGGCGGGTGACATAGGCTATGTCGCATTTTTATAAGTCAGCAGGTTGCGGCTCCAGAGCCGTTTTAAGCTTTTTCGTTTTTTTGATGTCGAGTCGAAACGGTTTGACCGATTCACTTGAAATTTTGCACGAATGTTATTCTTATTACACGGAATTAATGGTATAAAACTGGTTGGAATAAATTAACGCCTTTCGGCACGGTGGGCTTCCAAAAAATTTTGTATTTCCGATTTGTGTCCAATTTTACAGGGTGGTTTTGCAGTCAAAAAGAGAGGCTGGCACAAATTTTTGTTGGGTTCGGTTAACCCGTTTGGGCACGAGGGCGCAATGAAGCTTTTTCAATGTTTTTGATGTCGAGCCGAAACAGTTTGACCGATTGACTTGAAATTTTGCACAAATGTTCCTCTTAGCAACCGCAATTAGTTGCATAAATTTGGTTGGAATAATTTAACCCATTTCGGCCTGGCGGGCTTCCAAAAAATTTTGTGTTTCCGATTTGTGTCCAATTTTACAAGGTGGTTTCGCAGTCGAAAATAAAGTCTGGGACAAATTTTTGTTGAGTTCGGTTAACCCGTTTGGGCACGAGAGTGCAAAGAAGCTTTTTCAATGTTTTTGATGTCGAGTCAAAACTGTTTGACCGATTGACTTGAAATTTTGCACAAATGTTCCTCTTAGCAACCGCAATTGGTTGTATAAATTTGGTTGGAATAATTTAACTCATTTCGGCCTGGCGGACTTTCAAAAAATTTTGTGTTTTCGATTTGTGTCCAATTTTACAGGTTGATTTTGTAGTCTAAAGAGAGGCTGCAAAAAGTTTTAGTTAAGTTCGATTAACCCGTTTTCCACGACGACGCCATGAAGTTTTCTATAAATTTTATTTTCTTATACGATTAAAAGTATTTTATTGAAAATTTTGTACCAGCATTTTAATTAAAACCCACAGGGTTAATTTGGTTTTGACCTGTTTGTGCGTTTTGAACAAAGATTCAATGAAATTTTCAGTTTTCTTCAAATGAAATCTAAAAATCAAAAAATTCAATTTGTTATATATAATGGTTAAATACATAGTATTTTAAAACAGTTTTTCCAAAAAATAAGCCTACATTTCTCTCATAAAATCATAAAAAAACGAGGAAGAGCGTATTACAACTTTCAGGTGATTACTAAACAAAATATAAGTTGAAAAGCGAATTTTTAAACCTTTTCTAAACCATCGACTATATTTTATTCAAGCGTTGGCAATTCAAGAAAATCCCCTTTTGACCTATAGTCATTTTAATTCAGTTAACATTGTTCACCGGAAACCTACCATCCTCAACTATATCGTCAAGGAGCACCAATTTGCCAAGAAGCAGCATGTATAGAAAAATTAGAGATAATCGTTCAAATTGTTTTGCAAACTGTATTTTAAAGTTTTTGTTTCGCAATCGATTAAAAGAACTCGACAAACCTTTTTTTTAAGTATTCCCCTAATTCAAAGAAGTTGTACCTACTTTCAAAAATTGGACGTAATTTACTTACAAATTTTTTTTTGAACAATCGTCGGCAGGGGTTAACAACTTTCAAGTCTGTTAGTAAATTGAACTTCATTTTCAAAGAAGAACACATATACGAAATTTGAAGTTAATCTGTTAAATCATTTCTAATATATAGCAAAGCAACGAAAAAACCTATAAAAAGCTGTTGGGCCACGATGGGTTAACGGAACTCCACAAATATTCTTTTGTGGCATTTATAGGCAAAGTAGTATCTCAAAAAATTGGCTGAAACTTGCATTTTTACAATTTTCAAGCTTCCGGGCAACGCCGGGTAAATCTGCTAGTTGTATATAATGTTAAGTAAAAAAATAAAGATGATGAATCACTTATTATTTGTATTCTGATTTTAATTTACTTTATTAGTTATTTATTGTTTAACTGTTTATTAATATTGTGACTTTACTTGTTAATGAAATTAAGTAGGTCACTATTTAAAAAAAAATTTGCACTTGAAGAATTTTATTTTTAAATTTTAAATATTATATTTAAGTTCTTAATTAGGTTTAATTTTAATAACCTTGTTAATTAAGCAAAAAAAAATAAAAGAATTTTTTATTATTATTAAAAATAATTAAATATTAAAATTAGAGTAGAAAAAAAAAAATACGTCTAAACTTAATGAAGAATGAATACTGCTATTTATTTTCAATTCGTCAGGAACACAGCATTCTTCGATCGATGAGTTGATAAGTGCCATGATTGGTTGAGCTAGCTGACTCTTACATTCTTTTATAAGTGAAGTTGAAATTAGATCATGGCCAGCACTGTGAGTATTTGCTACACTATCGATTAATTTCATAGTATTATTCAGGGTAATTTTGCTGAATATGAATTTGGCATTTGTTCTAGTTTTTGGAACATAGATGGAGTTGAAATTAGCTGCAAGGTTCTTACCAATGTGTTAGTAAAAAATGTTGAAATTATTTATCTTAGTAGTTTTCATATTTGTCGTTAAGTTGGCATCATAAAAGAAATTATTATTTTCATGGTTTACAGTACCATCAGTAATTATTTCGTTTATATAATTCCATGTTTTTGCAAGGTTGTTATTATTTTTTATACCCTACACCTATAGAATAGGTAAAAGGGTATATTAACTTTGGTATGGTGTTTGTAACCACCTAAAGGAAACGAGCTAGATATGGAAAAGTATATATATTTGTGATCAGCGTGACCTCCTAAGTCGATATAGCCATGTCCGTCCGTCCGTCCGTAGGCACGATAACTCAAAAAATAATGGAGCTATCTTGATGAAATTTTAACTGTAGGTTACTAGGACTAAAAGTACGGCGGGGATTGCATATGGGTGAAAACGGCCTATGGGCTCGGATTCTGGACATTTTAATCGATCGAAAGGCTAACGAACATATATAAAAAATCACGATAACTCAACAACTAATGAATTTGTGCTGTAGGTTACTAGTACTGAAACTACTTGCACCATGGGTTCGGAACCTGTAACTTTTTGATCGAATTTAGGCCAAACGAAACGTGCTCTTTACTAACTCTTACATGTCCCCCTAATTTGGAATCAATTGGGGATCAATTCAGAGGAGTGGTTCAGTACCCCTCTTAGACCTCCCAAGTTTTAAAAGCTTATAACCGAAATTACTAAAAATAGTAACTTAAAATTAAGATAGAACGTTCAAATTGTGTACAAGAGTTAACTAGTACTTAAAGTACAGTGCGGACTGTATAAAGGCGAAATCAGCCAAAGGGTTCGGATTCTGGACCTTTTAATCGGTTTCAGGGCTAACGAACCCTGCACCTATTTGGTTCAAATTTAATGGGAAGTTCATAAGTCATTTTAAAACCATAAAAGCTGTTATTAGTTTGATCGTAAGACATAGCTAACCAAATTAACTTTATAATACTAAAAACATTTTCTAATTACTTTTCTAATTTATTTACAAATTCTTACTAATTTATCTATTTATTTTTAAAAAACATAAAACATAAAAACTTGAAATAAATGAAAATATATTTATTTAAATTCAATTACTAAAATTACTACAGTTACTAAAAATTCAAAAAATTGAATTATTAAATTTTGTGATAAAAAGCTAATCCAAGCATAATATATTTTAAAATTTTTCAAAATTGCAATTATTTTAAATTGATAGTATATGTACCTATTAGAAAAGCTTATAAACGCAAAATATGCAATAAATGTATTTCTAAAATATAATTACAAATTTAGAACTTTTCATATAGTTCATTTAAATATAACAATAAATAGCTTAAGTATTCTACACGATGTCTTAATTATATATCACCTATGGTTTTTAATTTATAAAATATTATACTAAATATGTTTTATGGTAAAATTCTTAGCCTTTTAAAAATATAAAAGTGTTAAATAAAAACGGAAATAGGAAAGAACCCTCGTGTATGAAATTTAAAGTTTCTGTCTTCATGAATTTCGAAGATAAGCTTTATAATTTGGGGATTCTTAGGAGGCATCTGAACCACGACTACAATTAAGTCCAAATTTCTGGGACAAATAGGAAATAGGAAACATATTCTTTGGCTTTGTAATTATGCTCGTTTGGCCTCAGATCGATCAAAAGCTTCTAGAACCCGAACTCATTGTTCGAACTCGACCAGAACCAATTCCCATGGTACTTTCATTACTAGTAACCTAGAGTTTAAATTTCATCAGCATTATTTTTTGAATTATGCTGTTTTTAAGATATATGTTCTTTAGCCCTTGAACTTTTCAAAGGCTCCAGAACCCGAAACCATGGTACGATTTCGCCCATATGCAGTCCCCGTCATACTTTCAATACTAGTTAACTCTTGTACACAATTGGAACGTGTTATCTTAATTTTAAGTTACTAGTTTTATTAATTTCGATGATAAGTTTTTACACATTGGTGGGTCTAAGAGAGGTTCTGAACCACCACTCCAATTGATCCAAAATTAGAGGGACACGCAGGAAATAGTAAAGAACACCCACGTGCCAAATTTGAAGCTTGTACATTTGTTTTAAGTTACTATCTTTATTAATTTCGAAAATATGCTTTAAGGTCCTCGGAACTGAGTGGCTGGTCCCCACGCACTTCTCCAATTGGGCTAAAATTTCAAGGACACTAAGGAGATCGAAAGCGACACTCTGATACCAAATTTGGAGGTTCTATCATCATTGGTTACGGAATTATGCTAATTTGGCCTAAATTCGATCAAAAAGTTCTAAGTTCCGAATCCATTGTCCAATCCTTACCGTGCGCAATTGCCGCCGTAGTTTCATTACCAATAACCTACAGCACAAATTTCATGAAGATAGCGTCATTAGTTGTTGAGTTATCGTGATTTTTTACATATGTTCGTTAGCCCTGAATCCGATTAAAAGGTCCAGAATCCGAACCCTTGGGCTGATTTCGCCTTTATATAGTCTGCGCTGTACCTTAAGTACTAGTTAACCCTTGTATAAAATTAGAACGTTCTATCTTAATTTTAAGTTACTATTTTTAGTAATTCGAGTATAAGCTTTTAAAACTTGGGAGGTCTAAGAAGGGTACTGAACCACCACTCGAATTGATCCCAAATTAGGGGGGCACGCAAGGGATAGTAAAGAACACCCTTGTGCCAAATTTGAAGCTTCTACATTTTTTTAAGTTGTTATCTTTATTAATTTTAAAGATATGCTTTAAGGTCTTCGGAAATGTATGGCTGGTCCCCGACCATTGGGGCCCTTACGTGCTCCAATGGGGCCCAAATTTCAAAGACATTAAGGAAATACCCTGATCAGGGAGACACCCTGATAAAAAATTTGGAGGTTCTATCTTTTTTGGTTTCGGAATTATGCTCGTTTGGCCTAAATTCGATCAAAAAGTTCTAGATTCCGAGCCCATGGTCCAATCCCGAACTTACGCAATCCCCAAAGTAGTTTCATTACTAGTAACCTACAGCACAAATTTGATGAAGAAAGCGACATTAGTTGTTGAGTTAATTTATTTTTATATTTAAATGAATTATATGAAAAGGTGTAAATTTTTAATTGTATTTTAGAAATACATTTCTTGCATATTTTGCGTATAAGCTTTTCTATTAGGTATATTAACTAGCCATTTAAAATAATTGCAATTTTGAAAAATTTGGATTATTAAATATATTATGCTTTGATTTCATTTATTATTTTTCATTTTCATTTTATTCGTATTATAAAGTTAATTTGGTTAGCTATGTCTTACAATCAAATTAATAACAGCTTTTATGGCGTTAAAATGACTTATGGATATGTCATTAAATTTGAACCAAATAGGTGTAGGGTATTTCTAAGTCGGTTGCACCGACTGACTGTTTCTTTACTTGTTAATTTATAAAATATTATACAAAATATGTTTAATGGTAAAATTCTTAGCCTTTCAAAAATATAAGTGTTAAATAAAAACGGAAATAGGAAAGAACCCTCGTGTATCAAATTTTAAGTTTCTATCTTCTTGAATTTCGAAGATAAGCTTTTTAGTTTTGGGATTTCTTAGGAGGCATCTGAACCAATACTACAATTTAGTCTAAATTTCGGGGACACATAAGAAATAGGAAATATATTCTTTGGCTTTGAAATTATACTCATTTGGCCTCAGAGCGATCAAAAGCTTCTAGAATCCGAAATCATTGTCCGAACTCGACCAAAACCAATTCCTATGGTACTTTCATTATTAGTAACCTAGAGTTTAAATTTCATCAAAATACCGGCATTATTTTTTGAGTTATACTGCTTTTAAGATATATGTTCGTTAGCCTTTGAACTTTAAAAGGTTCCAGAACCCAAAACCATAGTACGATTTCGCCCATATGCAGTCCCCGTAATACTTTCAATACTAGTTAATCCTTTACACAATTGGAACGTTCTATCTTAATTTTAAGTTAATATTTTTATTAATTTCGATGATGCTTTTAAACCTTGGGGGGTCTAAGAGAGGTACTGAACCACCACTCTGATTGATCCAAAATTAGGAGAACGCGCAGGAAATAGTAAACAGCACCCATGTACCAAATTTGAAACTTCTAAATTTGTTTGAAGTTACTATCTTTATTAATTTCGAAAATATGTTTTAAGGTCTTCGGAAGTGTGTGGCTGGTCCCAAACCCACTACTCCAATTGGTCCCAAATTTCAAGGACACTAAGGAAATAGAAAGAGACACCCTAATACCAAGTTTGGTATCTTCATTGGTTTCGGAATTATGCTCGTTTGGCCTAAATTCGAGCAAAAAGTTTTAAGTTCGGAACGCAATCCCTGCCGTAGATTCATTACTTGTACCCTACACCACAAATTTTATGAAGATATCGTCATTAGTTGTTGAGTTATCGTAATTTTTTATATATGGTCGTTAGCCCTTAGACTGATTAAAAGGTCCAGAATCCTAACCCTTGGGCCGATTTCGCCCATTTGCAATCCCCGCCGTACTTTCAGTCCTTGTAACCTACAGTTAAAATTTCATCAAGATAGCTCCATTATTTTTTGAGTTATCGTGCCTACGGACGGACATGGCTATATCGACTAAGGAGGTCACGCTGATCACAAATATATATACTTAGGTGGTTACAACCACCATACCAAAGTTAATATACCCCTTTACCTGTTCTATAGGTGCAGGGTATAAAAAGTAAAGAAATACGGTCATGTTTTTACGAAATGTACCAAATATGATATTGGTGTGATTTCAAATCAACAAAATTGACTAACATTTTTTGTTCTAGATGAATTCTCTGTGTTTATGATTTCTTTATGGTCTTACTTCTCAAAATCATCCGTTAATAATTCAAAAGAGACAGCCAGACTCTGAAACAGTTTTTTTTTTTTTTTTTTTTTTTTTTTAAGCGCTAACTGTTCAACTGTTAGGCTAATAAGCCTGTCTATACCATAGGTACATGTTGGAACAGGGGGTCATATTATATTCGTGTTATTAGAATTGGTCTTATTGAATTCCACATACAATTTAAACATGAGATAGTACTAGGCCTTATAACATGTAGAAACGTCTTAGATTTTCAATATTTACAATTCTATTTTTTGTTTATATTGTAATATTTTATATTTTACTTATATGGTATTCTATATCTGCGAGTTATATTATTTAATTAAATTATTTGTTTATATTTTGCATTTGTTTATATTTTTATATTAAAGTATTTTTTATTAAAGATTTATAATTATTAATTATTGATTATGCCATTAATTTGAACCCAATGGCGAATGGTAACTGAGTCGAGTCGAAAACCAGAAAAGTTTTTTCACTTTCACTAGAATTCGAACCCGGGCCCTTCTGCATGAAAGGTCGGCACTTAACCACTGTGCCACCCAGCTGTTATTGAAGTAAACTTATGGCCAAGTTTTAAAATTGAAAGCTGTAAGGCTTTATACAGCTGTACTGAATACAATCTCGGTTCAATAATTAAATTAGTGGGCTTCGATGACAGCATCTCCTGATACAAAAAATTCAACACTTCTCGCCAATTTTTATAATATTTTATATGAAGTAGTTATGCTGAATTTGCCTACTAGTTTTATACCCTACAAATAGGAAAACGGTATATTACCTTTAGTATTGCGTTTGTAACCACCTAAAGGAAGCGAGCTAGATTTGGAAAAGTATAAATATTAGTGATCAGCGTGACCTCCTGAGTCGATATAATCATTTCCGTTCGTCCATCCGTCCGTAGGCACGATAACTGAAAGAGCCTATTTGATGAAATTTTAACTGTACTTAAAGGGCGGCGGGAATTGCATATGATCGAAAGCGGCCGATGGGTTCGGATTCTGGATCTCTTAATTGTTCTAAGGGCTAATGAACATATAAACAAGTAAAGAAACAGTCAGTCGGAATACCCTACACCTATTTGGTTCAAATTTAATGGGAAGTTAATGAGTCATTTTAACACAATAAAAGTGTTATTAATTTGATCGAAAGACATAGCTAACCAAATTAACTTTATAATACTAAAAACATTTTCTAATTACACTATCTATTAAAAAATATTACAAATTCTTACTAACTTATCTATTTAAAAATATTAAAAAACAAAAAAACTTGAAATAAATGGTAATATATTTATTCCAATTCAATTACAAAAGTGAAAAAATTTTAATTATTAAATTTTATGATAAAAAGCTAATCAAAGCATAATATATTTAATAATTAAATGGTTAGTTTATGCAATAAATGTATTTCTAAAATACAGTTACAAATTTAGAACTTTTCATATAATTCATTTAAATATAAAAATAAATTTTACATAAATGCAGCAAGTACCTTTGAACATAGCTTTAGTATCGTACACAATGTCTTAATTATATATAACCTATGGTAACAATTCAATAAAATATATGATATAATAAAAATTAAAAAAAAGGAATTTAATTGTTTATTAAAAAAATATTTTGTTTTTAATTTATAAAATATTATACATAATATGTTTTATGGTAAAATTCTTAGCATTTTAAAAATATAAAAGTGTTAAATAAAAACGGAAATAGGAAAGAACCGTGTATCAAATTTAAAGAGTTTATCTTTATGAATTTCGAAGATAAGCTTTTTAATTTTGAGATTTCTTAAGAGGCACCTGAACCACCACTACAATTAAGTCTAAATTTTGGGGATACATAGGAAATAGGAAGTATGTTCTTTGGCTTCGAAATTATACTCGTTTGGCCTCAAATCGATCCCATGGTACTTTCATTACTAGTAACCTAGAGTTTAAATTTCATCAAAATAGGGGCATTATTTTTTGAGTTATGGTGTTTTTAAAATATATGTTTGTTAGCCCTTGAACTTTTCAAAGATTCCAGAACCCGAAACCATATTTTTTTTTAACATTCAATACTAGTTAGCCCTTGAACACAATTGGAACGTTCTATCTTAATTTTAAGTTGCTATTTTTATTAATTTCGATGATAAGCTTTTAAACCTTGAAGGGTCTAAGAGAGGTACTGAACCACCACTCCAATTGATCCAAAATTAGGGGGACAAGCAGGAAATAGTAAAGAACACCAATGTGCCAAATTTGAAGCTTCTACATATGTTTCAAGTTACTATCTTTATCAATTTCGAAAATATGCTTTAAGGTCTTCGGAATTGAGTGACTGGTCTCCGATCCACTACTCCAATTGGGCCCAAATTTCAAGGACACTATGGAAATCGAAAGCGGCACCCCGATACCAAATTTGGAGGTTATATCTTCATTGGTTTCGGAATTATGCTAGTTTGACCTAAATTCGATCAAAAAGTTCTAAATTCCGAACCCATTGTCCAATCCTCACCGTACGCATTCGCCGCCGTAGTTTCATTACCAATAACCTACAGCACAAATTTCATGAAGATAGTAATTTTAGAATCGATTTTAATCTATCACAAAAAAAAACACAAATAATATTTTTAGTTAACACTTTTTATTAAATTATTTTAATTTTATTTTACTTTTGCTATATTTAAATTTTATTTTAACTTATAGGAATTTTATATTTATTTTACTTTTAATTTTTATTTTTATTTATAGGGATTTTATATTTGTTTTTACTTTTAATTTTGATTTTTATTTATAAGAATTTTATATTTATTTTAATTTTATTATATTTAAATTTAATTTGATTTATGCGGAGCTTTGTCGTTGTTGAAATCCAGAACAGAACTCAATTTTAATTCGTTTATTCCATAGTATTTGTATTATAATAATTGCTTATTAAGATTTAGGTAATTATTCATAATTGCAATTGAAAGTAAAAAGATTTTTTACGTGTAACTGTACTTCATAATTTGAAAGTGCTGAATTTACAGGAACGTTTAAATTTACTAAAAGTAAATCTATGAGAAAGAATTTATTAAAATAATAAATGATTTTTCGAAAGATTTAGATTTTTTTTTTTTTTTTTTTCTTTATTAATAATTCATTATTTTCCTTACAGATCTAAGACTTATATAATGTTATATTAGTTTTATTACAATTATTCTTATTATTATCTTACTTGGAAACAATAAATTTTTTTTTTTTTTTTGTTTTTGTTTAACGATCATAGTTTACACTTTCTGATCTTATAATTTTATAAATAATAAATGTATATATGTCAAAGTACTAGGCTAAATAGAATTAAAAGAGAAAAAAGAAAAAATATTTACACTGTATAAATTCAAATACAAAAGTTCTAAAATAAAAATTATAGTTGTTAAATTACATATCAAATTTTGAAAAACAATTATGACAAAAAACAATATTTCATAGACTTTTTAAAAGTTCGCGAGTGATTTAGATTGAGTTTAATTCAACCACACTTTTAATGACTTTATATCAATGAGAAAAACATTGAATGAGTACGCAATGCAATTTCCATGAAAGAAACAGATTACTTTCTTTGACACACCTTCAATGAAGAATGTATTCTTTAATTAATTTTTTGAATGAGTGTAAATTATCAATAAGTTTAAGTTCATATGGTAGTTCATTATATAGTTTGAGACAATTGTATAAACAGTTGTTCTGTTGGTTTCTTGTTTTAAAAAGTGTTAAGTAGAAATTGGTTTTGTTTCTGGTATTGTGATTATGTATATCGATCATTCTATTAAGTAAAAAATTGTGTTTTAACTGATTATTTATGATCTTAAACGCCATCAAGTACATTTCTATTTTACATATATTTGAAAAACTAATATACTGGCTGTCATACAATTTACTTGTGGGATGTAGTATTGGATAGTTGTGAATTGTTTTGATAACTTTTTTGTGAACAATGTCTATTTTATTTAAAAGAGTCTTTGAAGCTTTATTCCATATCGGATTAAGGTAAATAATATTTGAAATAATATATGAAGAGTATATTATTTTTAGTACATTTTGGGTAAAATACCTGCGGAGTCGTTTCATGATAAAAACATATGGCGTAATTTTATTTAAGATCAATATGAGCATCCCATTTCATTTTACTATCTAATAGTAGGCCTAGATAATTAAATGTTTTAACAACTTCTATTGTACTACCATTTATATGAAAGTTGATATCTGAGAAGTGTTTGTTTTCAAATAACATAATCTTAGTTTTCTTAACATTTAGCAGTAATTTGTGTTTAGTAAGCCACTGTTCGATAGAGATTAGGTCGATTTTAATATCATTTCTTAATTCAATTTCATCACTATTTGCATATTTAACAACAGCGTCGTCAGCATATAGTTGAATTGTACCCTTTAGATTTAAGTTCGCAAGGTCGTTGATATAGATTTTGAATAGAAGTGGCCCAAGTATTGAACCTTGAGGTACTCCTTTTATTATTTTTTTCGATTCACTAAATGTGTCGTTTATGCGCACTTTCTGATGCCGATTTGTTAAATATGACTCAAAATACTTTAAATCATTTGGATTAACATTAATTCTTGAAAGTTTTAATAGGAGTATTTCATGATCGACGCAATCGAACGCTTTTTGTAGATCCAAGAAAACGCAACCAACAAACCTACCATCATCCATATTTTTCGAAATAAAGTCAGTTAAACTTAAACATGCCGCTGTTGTATTAGATTTGTTTTCAAAGCCGAACTGTTTGTTACTTAAGATACTATTCGCATCAATGAAGTTATCCAAACGAATTTTTATTATAGATTCAAAAATCTTCGAAAAGCAGCTTAGCACAGAAATGGGACGATAATTAGTTACGTCAGTGGTATTACCATTCTTGTAAACAGGCGTTACGATTGCTGTCTTTAGTGAATTTGGAAAATTGAAAGTAGAGAATGAGACGTTTATGAAACGCACTAAAATTGGGGATAGCCGTTCTTTATATTTTCTGACAAATTTGGTGGAGATGTTATCATGTCCTGTCGCTGCCGCTATTTTCAATTTATCAATAACGGCGTCAATTTCTATTTTACTAGTTGGAGTTAGATGAAAGTTTATGTTCGGACTGTGACCGAAGTTTTTTATGTACTCCGTATCTATGGGTTGCTTACAAACATTTATTTCATTGGTTACATTGATGAAGAAATTATTCATTTCTTCAGCAATGTCGGCTTTATTATCTAAAATTTTGTAGCCTTTTTTTAAAACTTTAATTTGACTGGAAGATGCTTTGTGGTCTTTATTGTACATGATCCTTTTATACAAGTTCCATAATTTTTTGCTGTTGCACGGATCTTGAGCTATTTGGTCTGTACAATACTTTTTTTTAGCTTCGAGTATTAGCCGTTCAACTTTCTTCTTATGAAAATTGTATAATTCAGTTTCGTGTGTATCATTATTATATTTTCTTTTATATTTGTAGAAAGAATCTCGTATTTTAATGGCATTTAATATTTCATTTGTTATCCATTCATTTTTTTTTTTTTTATTTTGATATGGAATGGTTTTTACGTTTCTTTGCACAAGTAGGTCTAGTTCCTGTACAAGATCATCGAAGTTTCGTAAGGAATCAGTTCTTGACCAAACATCATCATTATTAACACTGTCGTAGTCTAAAATTTTCTTAAATTGATTGGATTTTTCCTTAATGGGTTTAAGATCTACACTTAGAAAGATACTTTGATGATCAGATAAACACGTATTTGATATATGAAAGAAATATTTGTGTTTAACCAAATCTGTTATAAAATGATCGATAATTGTTTTGGACGTTTTACCAAATCTTGTTGCAAATTTAGCTGATAAATTATTATAAAGCAAGAAACCATTAGTATTAATTGTGTTAATATAGTATTTCGCGTCGCAACTGTCAGTATTAAGTAAATTAATATTGAAGTCACCTATGATAATTGATCTTTTATATGTGGAGATTATTTCATCTACTTTGGTCATAAAAGTGTCAATATTGATTTCGTGGGATTTGTAAACGCCTATAATATTCATATTATGTTTTAATAATTTAACACATAAAACATTTGATTTCTCAAACTCAGTTTCAAAATTTATGCTACTACTAATTTTATCGCTTACGTAAATTCCTACTCCACCATACGAATTTTCTCGATTTGAAAAATATGATGTGAAGCCTTCTAAATTAAAAAATTTGTTCTCAGATTTATGTAACCATATTTCTGTTAACACAAGTACATGTACTTCACAAGAAAAAGAATTGACAAATATTTCCAGATTGGTAAGCTTATTTCTTAAACTTTGAATATTTAAATAAAGAACATTTAAATTATTTTTATATTCACCACACTTCTTCGTGCTCACCCCTATAAAGTAATCTACCTTCATGCCATCTTGTATGTTTATAAAATCATCTGTTTGCATTTTGTAAACATCGAATGTCATTTTTGATATATAGTTTGTGTAAATTTAAAAAGTAAAAGCGTAAAATTGGAATTAAAATTATAGTTAAGATTAGTATAAATTTAAAAATAATTAATATAAAATTTAGTGTAGAAGTAATAATTTTTTTATAAATATTGTTCTTTATATAAATATTTTTGATTTGAAAAAGTGATTGTAAAATAATATAATTATTATAAGTAATTTGAAAGATTGATTGAAAACTTATGTTTTTGTATTTTAATATTAAAACTATGTAATAAGTTTTATTTAAGAAATAGAATGTTTAATAAAAAAATTTGTGCAAAAATTTCAAGTAATATGTAAATGCTGAAGTGCTTAAAATTTAAAATTAAAATTAATATAAATGTATAAATAATTGTTTTATAAGTAATGTTTTTAATTTCATAGAATAGAGAGTTAGATTTATATAATGAAAATTTTTTTTTAGATTGCACTAGTATTAAAAATTTTTTTAAATTTTTCGATATCATTAAAAGAAGTAATTTTATACACCTTACTTGACTGACTTTGCCGCAAAAGTATTTCATTACTGTTGTTGTTGTACCATAGGAATTGTAGGTTTTGGGACATTTTAATTTGCTTTGCTTGGTTGTATAGTTTAGACTGCATCGCTGAAAGGTGGTGACGAACAAATATTTCGCGATTCCCATCATCACCCAAGTTTAATTGGCTGGTATACACGCGTTTATGCTGCCTTTTTTTTGCCATAAGCTCAGCTTTAGCTTTATCAGATTTCAGCTTCACTACGCAAAATGTGTTTGATTTACCTGGGTTTTGGTTAATTATTTGTATATCTGAAATATCATCTTTTGTTAAAGATGATTCTAGGTGTCGCGAGATTTTTAGAACAGCATCTTCGACAAATTGGATGTTCATATTAGGCTTAAGTGGTAAACCAACCACTACTATATCATTTTTTCTTTGCAGCTGGTGCGGTTTATCCATTATTTCTTCCAATTTGTTTAATTTATCCTCCAACGACTTTGTATAAATTTCCATTTTAGTCATTCTCTTACCTAACATTTCATTCTCCTTCCTTATAGTGGCATTTTCCTTAAGTGTCATGTCAATTTTGTTTGCGAAAAAATTCATTGTACTGTGAATTTCTGATATGGCAGACCCCACAGTTTTAAGATATTGCGCCATCCTGTCCAGTGTACAATTTGTTGGATCGAAGGAGACCAAATCATTTGTCATAGGTATGGACACAGGAAGCTTTGAAGAAGGTAGTTCGCCCACTTCAACAGGTTGTTCATCTACTTCATCTGCATTCACGTCATCCAATTCCGAGAGCACTGGAAGTTATTAATTTAATCTTGTAGGACATTGTAAACATTTCCAGGTCATATTTCCAGATTTAACAAGTTCGTATATGTCTTCTGGAATCGGAGCACATTTCGCATGAAAAAGTTTGTGACAAACTCTGCATTTAACCGCCTTTGATCTATTTCCTAATGTTCTTGTGCACACACAACATTGATTAACCATATTTATTATTTATTATACTTTTTCTTTTTTTTCGGTAATTTTTTATTATATTATTTTATTATTATAATTTATTATTATAATTTATTATTATAATTTATTTTATTATTATAATTTTTTATTATATTATAGTTATTTTTTTTATTATAATATTACTTTATTTATATATAATTTTAAATATCAAATTAATATGCTTTATAATATTTAATTTAATTAATTTTATTAGAGCGAAAATTTTCTGGTTTATAATTTTTGACGTTTCAAAGATTTTCACTTGTGAATTATATATATGATCATTTACGAATTTCACCGCTAGGTGGTTAAAGTAAAATGTTTATGTCCACTGTTTATATTTTTTTATTATTTTCGCTATGAAAAAATGTGACAACTGTCAATATTATTATTTACTAGCAGATTTACCCGGCGTTGCCCGGAAGCTTGAAAATTGTAAAAAAGCAAGTTTCAGCCAATTTTTTGAGATACTACTTTGCCTATAAATGCCACAAAAAAAAATTTGTGGAGTTCCGTTAACCCATCGTGGCCCAACAGCTTTTTATAGGTTTTTTCGTTGCTTTGCTATATATTAGAAATGATTTAACAGATTAACTTCAAATTTCGTATATGTGTTCTTCTTTAAAAATGAAGTTCAATTTACTAACAGACTTGAAAGTTGTTAACCCCTGCCGACGATTGTTCAAAAAAAAATTTGTAAGTAAATTACGTCCAATTTTTGAAAGTAGGTACAACTTCTTTGAATTAGGGGAATACTTAAAAAAAAGGTTTGTTGAGTTCTTTTAATCGATTGCGAAACAAAAACTTTAAAAAACAGTTTGCAAAACAATTTGAACGATTATCTCTAATTTTTCTATACATGCTGCTTCTTGACAATTTGGTGCTCCTTGACGATATAGTTGAGGATGGTAGGTTTCCGGTGAACAATGTTAACTGAATTAAAATGACTATAGGTCAAAAGGGGATTTTCTTGAATTGCCAACGCTTGAATAAAATATAGTCGATGGTTTTTAGAAAAGGTTTAAAAATTCGCTTTTCAACTTATATTTTGTTTAGTACTCACCTGAAAGTTGTAATACGCTCTTCCTCGTTTTTTTATGATTTTATGAGAGAAATGTAGGCTTATTTTTTGGAAAAACTGTTTTAAAATACTATGTATTTAAGCATTATATATAACAAATTGAATTTTTTGATTTTTGATTTCATTTGAAGAAAACTAAAAATTTCATTGAATCTTTGTTCAAGACGCACAAACAGGTCAAAACCAAATTAACCCTGTGGGTTTTAATTAAAATGCTGGTACAAAATTTTCAATAAAATACTTTTAATCGTATAAGAAAATAAAATATATAGAAAATTTCATATCATCGTCGTGGAAAATGGGTTAATCGAACTTAACTAAAACTTTTTGCAGCCTCTCTTTTAGACTACAAAATCAACCTGTAAAATTGGACACAAATCGAAAACACAAAATTTTTTGAAAGTCCGCCACGTCGAAATGGGTTAAATTATTCCAACCAAATTTATACAACTAATTGCGGTTGCTAAGAGGAACATTTGTGCAAAATTTCAAGTCAATCGGTCAAACAGTTTTGACTCGACATCAAAAACATTGAAAAAGCTTCTTTGCACTCTCGTGCCCAAACGGGTTAACCGAACTCAACAAAAATTTGTCCCAGACTTTATTTTCGACTGCGAAACCACTTACTAAAATTGGACACAAATCGGAAACACAAAATTTTTTGGAAGCCCGCCAGGCCGAAATGGGTTAAATTATTCCAACCAAATTTATGCAACTAATTGCGGTTGCTAAGAGGAACATTTGTGCAAAATTTCAAGTCAATCGGTCAAACTGTTTCGGCTCGACATCAAAAACATTGAAAAAGCTTCATTGCGTCCTCGTGCCCAAACGGGTTACCCGAACCCAACAAAAATTTGTGCCAGCCTCTCTTTTTGACTGCAAAACCACCCTGTAAAATTGGACACAAATCGGAAACACAAAATTTTTTGGAAGCCCGCCGGGCCGAAAGGGGTTAATTTATTCCAACCAGTTTTATACCATTAATTCCGTGTAATAAGAAGAACATTCGTGCAAAATTTCAAGTGAATCGGTCAAACCGTTTCGACTCGACATCAAAAAAACGAAAAAGCTTAAAACGGCTCTGGAGCCGCAACCTGCTGACTTCTAAAAATGCGACATAGCCTATGTCACCCCCCGGACTCCCAAAATTATTCCTCTAAAATTTGGTGTCAATCGGACCAGTGGTTTTCACGTGAATCCTGGACAAACAAACAAACAAACAAACAAACAAACAAACAAATTTTCTTCTTTATATATTAGACTAGCAGATTTACCCGGCGTTGCCCGGAAGCTTGCAAATTGTAAAAACGCAAGCTTTAGCCAATTTTTTGAAATACTACTTTGCTTATAAATGAAGCCACAAAAAATATTTGTGGAGTTTCGTTAACCCATCGTGGCCCAACAGCTTTTTATAGGTTTTTTCGTTGCTTTGTTATATATATTAGAAATTATTTAACCGATTAACTTCAAATTTTGTATATGTGTTCTTCTTTGAAAATGAAGTTCAATTTACTAACAGACTTGGAAATTGTTAACCCCTATCGACCCGACGATTGTTCAAAAAAAAATTTGTAAGAAAATTACGTCCAATTTCTGAAAGTAGGTACAACTTCTTTGAATTAGGGGAATGCTTAAAAAAATGTTTTGTCGAGTTCTTTTAACCGATTGCGAAACAAAAACTTTAAAAAACAGTTTGAACGATTATCTCTAATTTTTCTATACATGGTGCTTCTTGAGAATTTGGTGCTCCTTGACGATAGAGTTGAGGATGTTAGGTTCCCGGCGAATAATGTTAACTGAATTAAAATGACTATTGGTCAAATGGGGATACTAAGTTTGCCATTATGTCATTATACTATGTCAATAGTAGTTATCTTGAATTGCCAACGTTTGAATAAAATATAGTCGATGGTTTAGAAAAGATTTAAAAATTTGCTTTTCAACCTGTATTTTGTTTAGTACTCACCTGAAAGTTGTAATACGCTCTTCCTCGTTTTTTTATGATTTGATGAGAGAAATGTAGGGTTATTTTTTGGAAAAACTGTTTTAAAATACTATGTTTTTAAGCATTATACATAAGAAATTGAATTTTTTGATTTTTAGATTTCATTTGAAGAAAACTGAAAATTTCATTGAATCATTGTTCAAAACGCACAAACAGGTCAAAACCAAATTAACCATGTGGGTTTTAATTAAAATGTTGGTACAAAATTTTCAATAAAATACTTTTAATCGTATAAGAAAATAAAATTTATAGAAAACTTCATGGCGTCGTCGTGGAAAACGGGTTAATCGAATTAACTAAAACTTTTTGCAGCCTCTCTTTAGACTGCAAAATCAACCTGTAAAATTGGACACAAATCGAAAACACAAAATTTTTTGAAAGTCCGCCAGGCCGAAATGGGTTAAATTATTCCAACCAAATTTATACAACTAATTGCGGTTGATAAGAGGAACATTTGTGCAAAATTACAAGTCAATTTGTCAAACGGTTTTTGACTCGAAATCAAAAAACATTGAAAAAGCTTTTTTGCGCCCTCGTGCCCAAACGGGTTAACCGAACTCAACAAAAATTTGTGCCAGACTCTATTGTCGACTGCGAAACCACCTTGTAAAATTGGACACAAATCGGAAATACAAAATTTTTTGGAAGCCCGTCACGTCGAAATGGGTTAAATTATTCCAACCAAATTTATACAACTAATTGCGGTTGCTAAGAGGAACATTTGTACAAAATTTCAAGTCAATCAGTCAAACCGTTTTGACTCGACATCAAAAACATTGAAAAAGCTTCATTGGGCCCTCGTGCCCAAACGGGTTAACCGAACCCAACAAAAATTTGTGCCAGCCTTTCTTTTCGACTGCAAAACCACCCTGTAAAATTGGACACAAATCGGAAACAAATAATTTTTTGGAAGCCCGCCGGACCGAAATGGGTTAATATTTTCGAACCATCTTTATACAACTAATTCCGTTTGCTAAGAGGAAGATTTGTGCAAAATTTCAAGTCAATCGGTCAAACTGTTTCGGCTCGACATCAAAAACATTGAAAAAGCTTCATTGCGCCCTCGTGCCCAAACGGGTTAACCGAACCCAACAAAAATTTGTGCCAGCCTCTCTTTTTGACTACAAAACCACCCTGTAAAATTGGACACAAATCGGAAACACAAAATTTTTTGGAAGCCCGCCGGGCCGAAAGGGGTTAATTTATTCCAACCAACTTTATACCATTAATTCCGTTTAATAAGAAGAACATTCGTGCAAAATTTCAAGTGAATCGGTCAAACCGTTTCGACTCGACATCAAAAAAACGAAAAAGCTTAAAACGGCTCTGGAGCCGCAACCTGCTGACTTATAAAAATGCGACATAGCCTATGTCACCCCCCGGACTCCCAAAATTATTCCTCTAAAATTTGGTGTCAATCGGACCAGTGGTTTTCACGTGAATCCTGGACAAACAAACAAACAAACAAATAAACAAACAAACAAATAAACAAACAAATTTTCTTCTTTATATATTAGATTAATATATTTCTCAATTTATCTGTGTTAATAAATTACTTTTTTAATGTAATTTTAATAATACTATAATTTTTGGTTTTTAATAATTTTGGTGTTTAATTTTATACAATTTAATTATTACTAGTTAAAGTAATATTTTATATATATATACAAATATAACAGAATAGATTTATGATATTGTTTTTTTATAAATTGTTTGGTTTGTTTACACTAATTTTAATTTTGGAGTTAATGAATTAAGAAGTTTAATTTTTTAGGATTAAATAAATACTAGTTTTTATTGATTAAATTATTACAAATAAATTACATTATATTATTTGTTTGTTGCTTGTTGTTTATTATTCAAATTAATTATATTTTTACTATTCAAATTATTTAAATATTAATTAAATTTAGTTTAATTTAATTTAGAAAATTTTAAATAAAGAATTTCATGTTAAAAATAAATACTGTGTTTGATTTAAAATTTCAAGTAAATGTAACACTTTTCTTTTATATGAAATTAAAAAATTTTATTAAGGCTTTTTTAATTATAAATATTAATTTTTAATAAAATTAAAAAATTTTTTTTTTTTTTTAGTTTTTCAATTAAGTGTTTAAAATATTCAATTTTATTACAACTTTGTTTACATGTTATATAAATCCAATAATTACTTATGTGCACCAATATGGCGGTTTATTTTTTCTTAAAAATTTTTTAAATTATTATTTCACTTTAGTTAGATTAGATTATTTTTAGAAATATTTTTTTTTTTTACTAGAAGTCAATTTATTTTTTTTTTGTTTAATTTTTTTTTTTTTTTAAAGAATAAAAAGTTTGAAAAGTTCAAAAAAATTTTTTTTTTTTTTTATATAAAATTATTCTTATGTGCACCAATAAAATAAAATTAATTACTTATGTGCACCAATATGGCGGTTTATCTTTTTTTCCGAATTTTTTTTTTCTTCTATTTTATAGGTTAATACGTATAAATGTTCGGTACAAGTTTTATATTAATATTTATTATAGAATAAAATTTTTAATTAATTTAAAATTAATTTATATTATTATTATTTTAATTATTATCGAATAAATTAAATTATAAATCTTCAGTATAATTTTTATATCTTAAAACACGACTGTACTGTACGACTGATCAAGTACGATTTATTAAAAGTAAGTAAATTTATTAAAGGAATAATGTTGGAAATGCTGAATATGCAATTAAGTTTTTAGATGTATTCAAAATAAATGTATGAATATTAATTATATTTAAAATAATGAAGTTGTATGGTTAGTGGTGCCATTATCATTTATAACACCCCCACCGTTAGTCTGACGCTCCGACGAAGTATTTATTATGATTTTCTTGTGCATTTTGTACAATCTTTTTATTATTAAAATTACAAAAATTATAAAAAACATAAGAAATATATTGATTGATATAGTCATTACATGATTTTGATATTTTTTGTTTACAATTTCATTAATATGTTTTCTATTATTTTCTATATTTATAACATAAATTTCTTCAAATTTTATATAATTAAAAGTTTTATTTTCAATTATTTTTGTATTATAAAAAGGTAAAATTATTTTATCATCAATTTTAGTATAAAAACGTTCATTAATTTTTTCATTTATTTCAATTTTACAATTTTCATATCTTATTAATTTATTACCTATAATCGTAGTCCTAAAGTTATTACAATTGTTTATACCAAACACCTATAGAATAGGTAAAAGGGTATATTAACTTTGGTATGGTGTTTGTAACCACCTAAAGGAAGCGAGCTAGATATGGAAAAGTATATATATTTGTGATCAGCGTGACCTCCTGAGTCGATATAGCCATGTCCGTCCGTCCGTCCGTCCGTAGGCACGATAACTCAAAAAATAATGGAGCTATATTGATGAAATTTTAACTGTAGGTTACTAGGACTGAAAGTACGGCGGGGATTGCATATGGGTGAAATCGGCCCATGGGTTCGGATTCTGGACCTTTTAATCGATCGAAGGGCTAACGAACATATATAAAAAATCACGATAACTCAATAACTAATGACGCTATCTTCATTAAATTTGTGCTGTAGGTTACTAGTAATGAAACTTCTTTGGGTATTGCGTAAGTTCGGGATTGGACCATGGGTTCGGAACCTAGAACTTTTTAATCTAATTTAGGCCAAACGAGCATAATTCCGAAACTAATGAAGATAGAACCTCCAAATTTGGTATCAGGGTGTCCCTTCCTATTTCCTAAGTGTCTTTGAAATTTGGGTCCCATTGGAGTTGTGGGTCGGGGACCAGCCACGCATTTCCGAAAACCTTAAAGCATATCTTTAAAATTAATAAAGATAGCAACCTGAAAAAATGTAGAAGTTTCAAATTTGGTGTTCTTTGCTATCTCTTGTGTGCCCTCCTAATTTGGGATCAATTGGAGTGGTGGTTCAGTACCCCTCTTAGACCTCCCAAGTTTTAAAAGCTTATACTCGAAATTACTAAAAATAGTAACTTAAAATTAAGATAGAACGTTCAAATTTTGTACAAGGGTTAACTAGTGCTTAAAGTTAAACGTGGACTGCTTAAGGGCGAAATCGTACCATGGTTTCGGGTTCTGAAACTCTTGAAAAGCTCAAGGGCTAACAAAAATATATCTTAAAACACCATAACTCAAAAAATAATGCCGCTACTTTGATGAAATTTAAGCTCTAGGTTACTAGTAATGAAAGTACCATGGGAATTGGTTCTGGTCGAGTTAAATTTCGAAGCCAAAGAATATATTTCCTATTTCCTATGTGTCCCCGAAATTTTGACTTAATTGTAGTGGTTCAGCTATGTTCAAAGGTACTTGCTGCATTTATGTAAAATTTATTTTTATATTTAAATGAATTATATGAAAAGGTCTAAATTTGTAATTGTATAATAGAAATACATTTATTGCAAATTTTGCGTTTATAAGCTTTTCTAATAGGTACATAAACAAGCCATTTAAAATAATTGCAATTTTGAAAAATTTTAATTATTAAATATATTAGCTTTTTATCACAAAATTTAATAATTCAAATTTTTTCATTTTGTAATTGAATTGGAATAAATATATTTTCATTTATTTCAAGTTATTTTGTTTTTTAATATTTTTAAATAAATAAATTAGTAAGAATTTGTAATATTTTTTAATAGATAGTGTAATTAGAAAATTTTTTTAGTATTATAAAGTTAATTTGGTTAGCTATGTCTTACGATCAAATTAACAACAGCTCTTATGGTGTTAAAACGACTTATGAATATGTCCTTAAATTTGAACCAAATAGGTGTAGGGTATTTCTAAGTCGGTTGCAGCGACTGACTGTTTCTTTACTTGTTTCATATTTCTTTTTTCAATGTTTTTTGTTATAATTATACATTGTATTATTTCTTTAAATTCTTTATTTAAGAATTGTTGCATGTTACAATGTGCTTTTTCAAACTTAAATATACTATTGATACATTTATTTTCTATAATATTTAGATTTTTCTTTAAATTATTTTTAATATTTGAATTGTAACAATTATTCTTATCTAATATATAAAGAAGAAAATTTGTTTGTTTATTTGTTTGTTTGTTTGTTTGTTTGTTTGTCCAGGATTCACGTGAAAACCACTGGTCCGATTGACACCAAATTTTAGAGGAATAATTTTGGGAGTCCGGGGGGTGACATAGGCTATGTCGCATTTTTATAAGTCAACAGGTTGCGGCTCCAGAGCCGTTTTAAGCTTTTTCGTTTTTTTGATGTCGAGTCGAAACGGTTTGACCGATTAACTTGAAATTTTGCACGAATGTTCTTCTTATTAAACGGAATTAATGGTATAACGTTGGTTGGAATAAATTAACCCCTTTCGGCCCGGCGGGCTTCCAAAAAATTTTGTGTTTCCGATTTGTGTCCAATTTTACAGGAAGGTTTCGCAGTCAAAAATAGAGGCTGGCACAAATTTTTGTTGGGTTAGGCTAACCCGTTTGGGCACGAGGGCGCAATGAAGCTTTTTCAATGTTTTTGATGTCGAGCCGAAACAGTTTGACCGATTGACTTGAAATTTTGCACAATTCTTCCTCTTATTAAACGGAATTAATGGTATAAAGTTGGTTGGAATAAATTAACCCCTTTCGGCCCGGCGGGCTTCCAAAAAATTTTGTGTTTCCGATTTGTGTCCAATTTTACAGGAAGGTTTCGCAGTCAAAAATAGAGGCTGGCACAAATTTTTGTTGGGTTCGGCTAACCCGTTTGGGCACGAGGGCGCAATGAAGCTTTTTCAATATTTTTGATGTCGAGCCGAAACAGTTTGACCGATTGACTTGAAATTTTGCACAAATCTTCCTCTTATTAAACGGAATTAATGGTATAAAGCTGGTTGGAATAAATTAACCCCTTTCGGCCCGGCGGGCTTCCAAAAAATTTTGTGTTTCCGATTTGTGTCCAATTTTACATGGTGGTTTTGCAGTCAAAAAGAGAGGCTGGCACAAATTTTTGTTGGGTTCGGTTAACCCGTTTGGGCACGAGGGCGCAATGAAGCTTTTTCAATGTTTTTGATGTCGAGCCGGAACAGTTTGACCGATTGACTTGAAATTTTGCACAAATGTTCCTCTTAGCAACCGCAATTAGTTGCATAAATTTGGTTGGAATAATTTAACCCATTTCGGCCTGGCGGGCTTCCAAAAAATTTTGTGTTTCCGATTTGTGTCCAATTTTACAAGGTGGTTTCGCAGTCGAAAATAAAGTCTGGCACAAATTTTTGTTGAGTTCGGTTAACCCGTTTGGGCACGAGGGTGCAAAGAAGCTTTTTCAATGTTTTTGATGTCGAGTCAAAACTGTTTGACCGATTGACTTGAAATTTTGCACAAATGTTCCACTTAGCAACCGCATTTAGTTGTATAAATTTGGTTGGAATAAATTAACCCATTTCGGCCTGGCGGACTTTCAAAAAATTTTGTGTTTTCGATTTGTGTCCAATTTTACAGGTTGATTTTGTAGTCTAAAAGAGAGGCTGCAAAAAGTTTTAGTTAGGTTCGATTAACCCATTTTCCACGACGACGCTATGAAGTTTTCTATATATTTTATTTTCTTATACGATTAAAAGTATTTTATTGAAAATTTTGTACCAGCATTTTGATTAAACCCCACAGGGTTAATTTGGTTTTGACCTGTTTGTGCGTTTTGAACAAAGATTCAATGAAATTTTCAGTTTTCTTCAAATGAAATCTAAAAATCAAAAAATTCAATTTGTTATATATAATGCTTAAATACATAGTATTTTAAAACAGTTATTCCAAAAAATAAGCCTACATTTCTCTCATAAAATCATAAAAAAACGAGGAAGAGCGTATTACAACTTTCAGGTGAGTACTAAACAAAATATAAGTTGAAAAGCGAATTTTTAAACCTTTCTAAACCATCGACTATATTTTATTCAAGCGTTGGCAATTCAAGAAAATCCCCTTTTGACCTATAGTCATTTTAATTCAGTTAACATTGTTCACCGGAAACCTACCATCCTCAACTATATCGTCAAGGAGCACCAAATTGTCAAGAAGCAGCATATATAGAAAAATTAGAGATAATCGTTCAAATTGTTTTGCAAACTGTTTTTTAAAGTTTTTGTTTCGCAATCGATTAAAAGAACTCGACAAACCTTTTTTTTAAGTATTTCCCTAATTCAAAGAAGTTGTACCTACTTTCAAAAATTGGAAGTAATTTACTTACAAATTTTTTTTTGAACAATCGTCGGCAGGGGTTAACAACTTTCAAGTCTGTTAGTAAATTGAACTTCATTTTCAAAGAAGAACACATATACGAAATTTGAAGTTAATCTGTTAAATCATTTCTAATATATAGCAAAGCAACGAAAAAACCTATAAAAAGCTGTTGGGCCACGATGGGTTAACGGAACTCCACAAATATTTTTTTGTGGCATTTATAGGCAAAGTAGTATCTCAAAAAATTGGCTGAAACTTGATTTTTTACAATTTTCAAGCTTCCGGGCAACGCCGGGTAAATCTGCTAGTCATCTATAAGAACATTGTAATTTGGTTCAATGCGAATTTCAGAAAGCGATTTTGCACTATATTCTGGAATTAGTAATACAATAACAATTTGTTCTAAATGAAATTTTACAAAAATTTTAATATCTTGAATGCTTTCAAAGTCAGGAAGAAGATTAAGTTCTTCCTCTGTCAAAATGTTGTTTGATAGTATGCCTGATTTACTTGTCTGTACTACTTGTTCTTTATCGTCAATGTGAGTTTTGAGTAGGTCTATGTCATAATTAATTTGATACATATTTTGTATGTATTTGATTTCGTCTTCTATTGCCAAGATTTCGTTTTTGGTTTGCATATTAAGAGAATTTAAGTATTGTGAAATTATTTTTTGTTGATTTTTAATTTGTTTTGTGATTTTCTTGATTTGATCAGAAATTTGATTATTAATTAGTATTTGTTTATTTTTCTCATTAATGAGAGATGTGGAATTTTTAGATAATGCTTCAAGGTGTTCGTTAATAGCTTGTTCGTCGTTGTAGTCCATTGTACCAAATAGGTATTTTAGTCCAGTTCCTAATGCATTAATTAAACCTCTTTTGTGTCTTTTATGTGGTTTCAAGTTATTTATCTTTTTGTCTAGTAGGTCAAAATTTAATATTTTAATTTAATGTTTAATGGTGTTGTACATAGGATGAGTAAAGTTTGGTTGTATGAGTTCAATTTTTTTGCGAATGAGTTCTCTACTGTTTTCGTATTCTGTTATGTTAATAAGATGAATGATCTTTATAAAGTCTTTGATAATTTTCATGCTGTCTAAATTTATTGTAAAATAGCCATTATTGTTATCGATGTTTTGTAGTTCTATTTTTTGTGCTATTCATACCATTAACAATTTATGATTAAGAGCGAATTTGAACTTTGTGATCTGAAAAATAGTATATAATCTAATATATAAAGAAGAAAATTTGTTTGTTTATTTGTTTGTTTGTTTATTTGTTTGTTTGTTTGTTTGTTTGTCCAGGATTCACGTGAAAACCACTGGTCCGATTGACACCAAATTTTAGACGAATAATTTTGGGAGTCCGGGGGGTGACATAGGCTATGTCGCATTTTTATAAGTCAGCAGGTTGCGGCTCCAGAGCCGTTTTAAGCTTTTTCGTTTTTTTGATGTCGAGTCGAAACGGTTTGACCGATTCACTTGAAATTTTGCACGAATGTTCTTCTTATTACACGGAATTAATGGTATAAAACTGGTTGGAATAAATTAACCCCTTTCGGCCCGGCGGGCTTCCAAAAAATTTTGTGTTTCCGATTTGTGTCCAATTTTACAGGGTGGTTTTGCAGTCAAAAAGAGAGGCTGGCACAAATTTTTGTTGGGTTCGGTTAACCCGTTGGGGCACGAGGGCGCAATGAAGCTTTTTCAATGCTTTTGATGTCGAGCCGAAACAGTTTGACCGATTGACTTGAAATTTTGCACAAATGTTCCTCTTAGCAACCGCAATTAGTTGTATAAATTTGGTTGGAATAATTTAACCCATTTCGGCCTGGCGGGCTTCCAAAAAATTTTGTGTTTCCGATTTGTGTCCAATTTTACAAGGTGGTTTCGCAGTCGAAAATAAAGTCTGGGACAAATTTTTGTTGAGTTCGGTTAACCCGTTTGGGCACGAGAGTGCAAAGAAGCTTTTTCAATGTTTTTGATGTCGAGTCAAAACTGTTTGACCGATTGACTTGAAATTTTGCACAAATGTTCCTCTTAGCAACCGCATTTAGTTGTATAAATTTGGTTGGAATAAATTAACCCATTTCGGCCTGGCGGACTTTCAAAAAATTTTGTGTTTTCGATTTGTGTCCAATTCTACAGGTTGATTTTGTAGTCTAAAAGAGAGGCTGCAAAAAGTTTTAGTTAAGTTCGATTAACCCATTTTCCACGACGATGATATGAAGTTTTCTATATATTTTATTTTCTTATACGATTAAAAGTATTTTATTGAAAATTTTGTACCAGCATTTTAATTAAAACCCACAGGGTTAATTTGGTTTTGACCTGTTTGTGCGTTTTGAACAAAGATTCAATGAAATTTTCAGTTTTCTTCAAATGAAATCTAAAAATCAAAAAATTCAATTTGTTATATATAATGCTTAAATACATAGTATTTTAAAACAGTTTTTCCAAAAAATAAGCCTACATTTCTCTCATAAAATCATAAAAAAACGAGGAAGAGCGTATTACAACTTTCAGGTGAGTACTAAACAAAATATAAGTTGAAAAGCGAATTTTTAAACCTTTTCTAAACTATCGACTATATTTTATTCAAGCGTTGGCAATTCAAGAAAATCCCCTTTTGACCTATAGTCATTTTAATTCAGTTAACATTGTTCACCGGAAACCTACCATCCTCAACTATATCGTCAAGGAGCACCAAATTGTCAAGAAGCAGCATGTATAGAAAAATTAGAGATAATCGTTCAAATTGTTTTGCAAACTGTTTTTTAAAGTTTTTGTTTCGCAATCGATTAAAAGAACTCGACAAACCTTTTTTTTAAGTATTCCCTTAATTCAAAGAAGTTATACCTACTTTCAAAAAATGGACGTAATTTACTTACAAATTTTTTTTTGAACAATCGTCGGCAGGGGTTAACAACTTTCAAGTCTGTTAGTAAATTGAACTTCATTTTCAAAGAAGAACACATATACGAAATTTGAAGTTAATCTGTTAAATCATTTCTAATATATAGCAAAGCAACGAAAAAACCTATAAAAAGCTGTTGGGCCACGATGGGTTAACGGAACTCCACAAATATTTTTTTGTGGCATTTATAGGCAAAGTAGTATCTCAAAAAATTGGCTGAAACTTGCTTTTTTACAATTTTCAAGCTTCCGGGCAACGCCGGGTAAATCTGCTAGTAGTATATAAAAATCTTAAAATTTGTTATAAATTTGTAGTCTAATTTTGATTTTGCGTTTTTTTCTTAATTTTTATTTTTTGTGCTTTTATTGATGGGTTATTATTATTTTGAAATTTCTTTTTTGGTTTGACGTGAGAATTATAATACTTTAGACCAGTATCTTTATTAGTTATATGGTCTTCGTCTAATATTTCTATTTCCATTTTTCTGAATTTCGAATGGTTTTTTCCCCCTCGTGGATCTTTTACAAAACTTAATCCGGGAGTAATTTCAGAATCAGTTCTATTTCTATTAAGAGTATTTATTGTTTTCTCTTTGATTTATAAAATTTTATTACGAATATTTTCATAGTCAGTATTTTTAACCTTACCATTTATGAAGTCGATGGGTTTATGGTTGGTTGTGGAGTGAATAGTGTTATTGTACATTGCTATAATTTTAAGAATTTTTTCTTCAACGGTATCTAAATTTACTCGTTCGTCGTGTTTAAGTAGTCTAATGTGCTCTTTAATAGTGTTGTGTAGACGTTCGACGTCAGCATTAGAAGTATGGTTATTGTTTGAAGTATAATGAATTTCAATATACTGATTTTGAAGAAAATCCCGTAAAGGAAGGGCTTTGAACCCTAATTCATTATCAACTACTATTTTTTTAAAATTCCTACAATAGATAAATATTGTCAAACAGCTCTTTTGAATTCAGTCCAGGTTCGAGAATTAATTTTAATTGCTTTTGCAAACTTAGTAAATTTATCGATAAAGTTTAGAAATAATGTTTTGTCTAAGCTATAAAAAACGTCAATATGGACTATTTGATTGGGACCTAAAGTTTTTTCTGTTATTTTGAACTTTGTTTTAATAGGGTTTCTTTCATATTTTTCGAGATTACAAATCTCACAATTGTTTATAAACTGCGCTATTCTTTCGCACAATTTTGGGTAGTAGTATAGATATTTTAATTCTTTACATACTTCTGAAATTCCACGGTGATTGTTCTTTAGATGTTCTATTTCTATAGTTTCGGCAAGTTGTTCTTCGTTTGTTATATCTTCTAATAATTTGTTACATTTAATTAATTTTAATTGGCCACTAGATGTAAAATGTTCAAAAAATACTTTTTCTAAAGTTTCAAAAATATCAGAGTCTTCTGTATAAATTGCGTTAATAGTTTTAGGGTTAAAATGGTTTTTTAAGATAGTAATGGCTGTTTGTTCATCAAGATCTTTAGTGTGGATTACTTTTCTACATTTATTAAATATTTTTTAAAGTTCCTAATGCTAAGAGAACCAGAGTTTGTTTTATGAATAGAAATTTGAGTTTTAAATATATTTAAAGGTGATTTACTAATTGGTATATTATTATTTTCAATAAATTCATTTGTCTCGTTATTTTCAGATACTTCATGTTCATTAAGATTCACTTCTGTACGTGATAAAGCATCAACGTTACCGTTTTGAACGCCTTTTTTGTATTTAATTCCATAGTCAAATTCGGAAAGTTTAAGTCGCCAACTAACCAGTTTTGAGTTGGATTCTTTAATGGAAAAGAGCCATTGGAGTGGCTTATGGTCAGTCTCAATTATAAATTTTCTCCCAAAAATATAAGGGCGAAAATACTTTGTAGCCCATACTATTGTCAGTAATTCTTTTTCTATTGTACTGTAGTGTACTTCATATGCTCATTAAGAGTACGACTAGCGTAACATACTGGTCGTTCGTCTTGTAATAGTACGGCACCAAGAACGAATTGACTTGCGTTTGTCGTTAAAATAAAAGTTTTGTTAAATTCAGGATAAATAAGAATTGGTTAATTTCTGAGTAGTTTTTTAAGAGTTTCTAAACTCTGAACATATTCAGGATTATGAATTTTTAGTTTTACATTTTTCTTTAAGTATTTTGTCATTGGTTTACCAACCTTGGAATAGTCCTTAATAAATTTTCTGTAATATCCTGATAGTCCGAGAAATTGTTTTATTTGTCTTGGAGTTTTGGGAATAGGAAAATTTTTGACACATTCAATTTTTTTAGGATTTGGTCTTATTCCGTCCTATGTCACAATGTGACCAAGAAATTCTGTTTCTTTTTTCATGAATTCCGATTTGTCCAGTTGAATCATTAATTTAGCTTCTTCAAGCCTTTTAAAAATTCTATTCAATTAATCTATGTGCTCTTCAATAGATTCTGATAAGATGATGTTGTCATCTAAATATACCAAACAAATTTTATTTATATAGTCTTTTAGAACATAATTCATTAACCTTTGCGTCCTCCTTCTTTGGGACAATCCACACAGGAACAGAATATGGGGAACTGCTAGGCCTAATAATACCTCTATCCAACATTTCATCAGTTCGCTTTTGTACTTCCTCTTTATGAATTTGAGGGTACCTATAAGACTTAGTGAATATTGGAACATCATTGTTAGTACGAATACGATGCTTAATAGCGTTTGTGAAAGATAAATTTAAATTTTCATTAAAAAAAAAATGCGAGTATTGTTTAATAATTTTTGATAAATACATCTTTTCAAAATTGGATAAATGTTCATTACGAATTTCGCTTAAGACATTATAATTATTATTAGTTTCAGAAATTATATTAAAGTTATGATAGTTCACGATTTCAGTGTGTAATGGTGAAATAGCTATGAATTTATTAGTATCATTTTGTACGTTTATTTTACAATGGCTGTATAGTTCTGTACTTCATATATTCCTTCTTGAATTAGTATATTATTGCCTATTAGTCCGTCATAATTTTCATGAAAAGGAAAGACATAAATTTCAACCTTCTTTGTTGAGTCTCCCAATTCTTTAAAAAGCGATATAACTGCTTTATGAGTTATTTTTACATCTTGATTAATGGTTTTAATATTTATGGGTTTTTGAAGTTCTGTTAAATACATTAGATGTCAAAGGTTTGGATTTATAATAGAATGTGTTGCTCCGGTATCTATTATAAATTTAAGTGGTCTAATATTCCCACTACCTAAGATATATGTTAATTGGAATTCGAGGCTGTTGATAGAAAATTTATTGGTGATTCTGTTTTGTCAGAATTTTCCATAGTTTCTCCAATGTTTATTTCCATTGGTTCAAGTTGAGATAATTGATTACTTCTATTATAATTGTTTGTAAAATTACTATTATTTACAAACGGATTGTTTATATGTGGGTAGTTGCTACTAGGATTAGCATTATAGTAATTTGGATTTCGAATTTGAAAAGAATTCCTATTAGTATTGTTATTCTGATTATTCGTACTAAAGTTAGGTTTATTATTCCTATTATAATTATTAGTACTTTGGGTGTGCCTACTAAAATTATTTTTTTTTTTTTTATTAAAATTATTATTAAATTGGGTATTAAAGTTTTTACTATTATAAGTAGCATTATTATTGACATTTTCTTTTCCCCTTTCTACTCCCTTTTGGAGCATAGGGCTTCCACAAAGCCTTTCCATCTGTTTCTATTTAGTGCTATGACTTTCATTTGAGATCATATTTTATTTAATACTGTTATTTCTCGTTCTACTGTTCTACGCCATGTATTTCTAAGTCTACCAACATTTCTCTTTCCTTGAGGGTTCCATTCCAGGACTTGCCTGGCTATGCAGTCTGGGGGTCTTCTAAGAATGTGAAGACCCCCAGACTGCACCCTATCCACCTATACCCTATCCCTATCCACCTATATTTTCGTTTCTTAATTTCTATTTCAATAGGTTCTTGACCGGTAGCTTCCCATAGATCTTCATTTCGAATTCTTCTTGGCCAGTATTTTCTGCATATAACGCGGAGGCACTTGTTTACAAATACTTGTAGTTTATATGTTTCTTTCTTATTAACTAGCCAAGTTTCACTACCATATAAGAGGACAGATTTTATACATGCTTGGAATATTCTAAGTTTGGTTTTTCTTGCAATTTGGGATGACCTCCATATTTTCCACATTCTTCCAAATGTTGCTCTGGCTTTCGTTAGTTTATTATTGATGTCCTCTTTTGTACCGCCTTCTTTAGTAATAATACTGTCTAGGTAATTGAATTTATCTACATCTTCTACTAATGTATCATCAATTGTAATTGGTCTTGTGTTGTTTGTATTCCATCTTATAATTTTTGTTTTGTTAATGTTTATTTCCAAGCCAACTTCCGCAGCACATTCTGCTAGCTTATTGATTTTTTGTTGCATATCTTTGTGTGTTTGTGTAAGTAGGCTAATGTCATCAGCGTAGTCCAAATCTTCCAGCTTTTGGTATACCTCTGGATGAGTTGTTATTGGTCTTTCTCATGACTTTTCTCATGACCATTTCTAATTATTACAGGGTCACTTAAAACACCCTTATGGAGAATTTGAGCTTCTGTGTTGCTATACATTACTTTAATTATCCTCATGATTTTTTCTGGAATGTTCTTCCTTTTAAGTGCTTCCCATATTGCGCTTCTATCTATCTCATCGAGTGCTCCCTTGAAATCGATAAATGCTATTTAATTGGGTGCATTGAATTCTTTTGATTGTCCTAGAATTATTCTTAAGTGTTTGCATGCTCTGTACAACTTCGTTTTTTAAGGAAACCGGCTTGTTCTTTTCTTAAAACACTTTTAACATGTTCCTCAATTCTACTAATAATAACTAGGGCCAGTATCTTGTGTACAGTATTGAGTAATGTTATTCCTCTCCAGTTATTACAGTTACTTAGGTTGCCTTTCTTGGGGATCTTTACAATGATACCCTTTTTTCCATTGGGAACTCATTTTTTCATTTCGCCATATCTTTTCTATTATGGGTTGCAGGGACCTTGCACTTTGTAGAGTGTCTATTTTGACCAGTTCAGCTCCTATGCCATCCATCTGTACCTTCAGCCTTATTATTTTTAAGTTTGTTTATTATTTCCGCTAGCTCCCGTACTGTTGGAGTACTGATGTTAATATTTGTACTTGTATGTGCCGAATAGTTGCTTTTATTTTTATTTATAGGAATTTTATATTTATTTTTGTATTACAATAATTGCTTATTAAGATTTAGGTAATTATTCATAATTTAATTGAAAAAAAATTTTAAAATGTTAGGAATTTTATCTATGGAAAGTAAAAAGATTTTTTATGTGTAACTATACTTCATAATTTGAAAGCGCTGAATTTACAGGAACGTTTAGATTTACTAAAAGTAAATCTATGAGAAAAGAATTTATTAAAATAACAAATGATTTTCGAAAGATTTAGATTTATTGAAAGTAAGTAGATTTATTAAAGGAATAATGTTGGAAATGCTGAATATGCAATTAAGTTTTTTGATTTATTCAAAATAAATCTCTGAATATTAATTATATTTAAAATAATGAAGTTCTATAGTTAGTGGTGCCATTATCATTTATAACAGATAGCGTCATTAGTTGTTGAGTTCTGTATATTAACTCCTAGAAGTTTTTGTTCGAATTTGGGCCAAACAAGCATAATTCCGAAAAAAAGGAAGATAGAACCTTCAAATTTGGTATCAGTGTGCCTCTCCCTATGTCCTTAGAGTTCTTGAAATTTAGGACCAATTGGAGTAGTGGGTCGGGGACCATCCACACAGTTCTGAAGACCTTAAAGCATATCATTGAAATTATTTTAAAAAATAGCTTAAAATTAAGATAGAACGTTCCAATTGTGTACAAGGATTAGGCCAAACGAGAATTATTCCGAATCCAAAGAAGAAAGCACCTCCAAATTTGGTATCTCCTTCCTTTTCCCTTAGGGTCCTCGAAAATTTAAACCAATTGGAGTAGTGTGTCGGAAACCATCCACATAGTTTCGAAGACCTTAAAGCATGTCTTCGAAAATAATAAAGATAGTAGCATCATACAAATGTAGAAGCTTCAAATTTAGAACAAGGGTTCTTTATTATTTCATGCGGGTTCCCTTAATTTATGGTCAATCGGGGGGTGGTTCAAGTGACTTTTTTAGATCTTACAAGGTTTAAAGGCTTATCATCCAAATTAATAAAAATTTAAATTCTTGGTTACTAGTAATGAGAGTACCAAGATATTGGTTCTGGTCGAGTTTGGACAATGAGTTCGCATTCTAGAAGCCTTTGATCGAATTGAGGCCAAACGAGTATAATTTCGAAACCAAAGAAGATATAACCTTATATTTTGGGCATAGGAGTTTCTTCTTATTTGTTTTGTGTACTTGAAATTTTGGATGTATTGGAATAGCGGTTTGCGTATCACTCCCATTACTCCCAAGACCTTAAATCATATATTCGGAATTAATAAAAGTAGAAACTTCAAATTTGATACACAATTTCCTATTTCCGTTCTTATTTAACACTTTTATATTTTTAAAAGGCTAAGAATTTTACTATAAAACATATTATGTATTATATTTCTTAAATTAAAAACAAAAAAATATTTAAATAAACGACAAAATTTTTAATATTTTTTTTAATTTTTATTATGTCATATCTATATTTTATTGAATTATTACCACAGGTAATATATAATTAAGAAATTGTGTACGATACTTAAGTTGTAAAATTTATTTTTATATTTAAATTAATTATATGAAAAGTTCTAAACTTGCCATCGTATTTTAGAAATACATTTATTGCATATTTTGATTATTAAATTTTGTGGTAAAAAGCTAATGAAAGCATTAATGATTTTAACTAACTTTAAAATCCATCAAATTATATAAACTTTTTTATTCATATTATTAGAAATTAATATTTATTTCGAATAACTTTGAGTTTAATTATATAAAACAATAAAAAATAAGTAAATTAAGAGAATAAATTTAAAAATTATTTAAAATTGAAATAATTAATCAAGGGTACTAAATAATTCAACAGTAAATGCACTACAGTTAAAAATCCTGAAAAAAAGTAATTGCTGCATTTGTACAAAATTTTATTGAATTGGATAAAAAGTTTAAAATATTTAATTTTATAATTGCATTTTACGAATCCATTTATTTCAAGTTTATTTGTTGTTTAATATTTTTAAATCGATAAATTAGTAAGAATTTTTAATATTTTTGAATTGATAAAATAATTAGAAAATGTTTTTAGTATTATAAAGTTAATTTCGTTAGCTATGTCTTACGTTTAAACTAATAAACTTTAATGGTTTTAAAATGACATATTGACTTCCCATTAAATTTGAACCAAATAGGTGTAGGGTATTTCGTAGGGACTGACGATTTCTTTACTTGTTTTTTATTTCAGTTTGAATACAAAATTGAGTTTTAAAAATTAAAGTACCTAATTTTTGTAATATTTTATATTAAAATTTAAAAATTTTTTATTTTCATATGTTAAACTTGACATATCTACTTCATAGATTCGGTTGCATATTTCTTTTATAAATAGATAGGGATGTAGAAAGTTTTGGATTTTGCATCCAAAACTAAAATGTTAAATTTAAAAAAAAATAAATATTAAATTAAAATAATTTATTAAGTTAACATAAAATATTAAATAAATGGGAGATCCGGGGTGGCTGCCAAAAATAATATAAAAAAATTTGACAAATCCATTTTGGCATAAAGGGGAAAAAATACCATGTAATTTACCATGTACCATATAAAAAAATTCTAAATACTGTCCGCATTTATATATCCTCAATAATTAATTTAATTTCAAAATTTCCTTACAAAATGTTAAAACAATTTACAAAAGTTATAAATTTTTTAAATTGCAAAATTTTGTAATTTTTTTTTTTGTTACTATAATTTTCGATTAAGTTTTAGATGATTTTAATAATTTTGCGTGTGTGTATTTTAAAAATTCAATTATTTTTTGTATCCCCCTTCTCTATAAGGTTCCATAATTTTCCATTTTAAATAAAATTTTACCTCGGCAATACTATTCAATTTGGATGTGTTAAACTCAAAAACGCCAGTAGACATTTATTTCTTACAAAAATAGAGCATTTTCTATGAGACAAAATTAAAAAAAAATAAAATTTCGTCAAAAATATTGGAAAACGAGGAAGAGTATAGTAGAGTAGAATGTGTCAACTCTGAGATACCCGTATGACTGTAATATAAACATTATAACTTCTGGTTAATTACTTTTGGTAAAATATTTATTACACAACTGATTAGATTTTCAGTTATGGACAAAAGAAAATGTAAGTGTAAATGCAGTACTTCGAACCTCTTCCACTACACTGACTATATTTTATTCAAACGTTGACCACTAAAGTTAACTACTATTAGTAGTAAACCTGGCACTCTGTCATGGGAAAAAATCATGCCATATCGCACCGAAGGCCACGCCCTACCCCATATTGCACGACATATTGACCTACATTTTGATTAATGACCAAGTTCCCCGGAAGTAGGTCAAGTTATGTTGCCGGTAATTAGGTCAGACAGGTTTAGAAGTAAGTTAAACAACTCTTGTTGTTTATATTGTAATAAGGAATCATGTAAAAGTAGTAAGTAAAAATATTTCCTAATAAAATTTTTATATAAAAGAGTACATATGAAGAGTGCAGGCAAATAACAATCAACGTCACTTTTTTTAGAAATTGAGAAAATTCAATTAATATTTTCAAAGACTTCTTGCGTATAAAAATGTTCTGAAAGTGTCTGTAAACAAGCTTCATAATTAATGTTTATCCTATTCTTAAAGAAATACAATACAAAAAAATTAAAATAATTTAATATTTTCTTATTTTATTTACAAAAAAAAAAACTTAGTTTCAAAAAAATTCAGTTTTGTACGAAAAAACAATCAAATATTAAAAATTTAGGAAAAAATAATCAATTAAAAAATAATTTAATAAAAAATAAAAACATAAATAGTTCAAATTAAGTAATTCATTAAGTTTAAATTTTTATAACGTTAAAACGTATGGATTTGCTTAATTATTATCGTCTGTGTCCGAAACTTGATTCGAATGCGGCAGTGCTTCAAAAAACCGCTGCGCTTCGTGTCTGCAAAATTCTTTAAGTACCATTAAATCATTATATTTTCCAGATGAAAGTGGAATTAGGCTAGTGTAAGAAGGCTTTAAATTTTGTGAACTGTTACCAGTATTTTTATATCTGATTATGTACGAATTCCATGGGCCGTTATATGTGTTTCTTAATTGGAGTGTCCGACTGTGTTCCTTTGTTATGTAGATTTCAGAAATTGGCCTCGTTGCAAATGGAGATTTTTTTTTATAATGATTATTTTCCAAATAACTGCCCCAGTTTTTGAAAATATCTTGTTTACTTTTAATAATGACAAAGGGCGAGGGTTTGACCCGTGAAGATTTAAGATGATCGTTCCATTCATCAGGCAATTCTATTTTAAGATTTTATTTTATTAATCCCATATTTTTGTCACATTCCATGTAACTATGGCCTCGAACGGGAAATGTTATTTTAAATTCCCGTTAGAACATTTTTATTTGTAATAGTCAAGTCAAGTCAATAAAAACAATTCAAAATTTGCCATATTAAAAAGAAACTGACATTGATTGTTTTTTCCATTAAAACTGTGACATTGATTGTTCTTTCCCTGTACAGGAAATTTTGAACAGGCTAAAACTTTGATCTCGTTTGGTTTTACATTATTTATTGTTGATAGAACGAAAGATCTCATTTTTGCCTTTCCAATGATACCCATATTGCATTTTCGAAAAAAATTGACATTGATTGTTATTTGCCTGCACTCTTCATATGCAAATTAGCATGTAAAATCCAGTAAAAAAAAATGTAAAGTCACAAGTTCATTAAAATATAAAACTTGTTTTCTGCCCAGTATATATTATATGTAATAAGTAGAAGAAAAAAGTCATCTTTTTCTGTAAGGAATGAAAAAATCACAACTGGTTAATTGCTTTTGGTACCTATTTATAATCAACATACAAATAAAATAAAAATTTTTTTAGATTATTTGTTCATTTCTTATGTACATTTTTAGGTGCATTGCATCTTTAATATGAAAAGTGTAAACCTGAAATCAAAGAAGTGCTTTTAAATTTACTAGTTAGATGTATTATAATCTTGAAAAGAAAAATGGTACAGAAGATATAAGTTAATAAAATGTATCTTTGATAATATTATTGAAAAGGAATGTTCTTTCATATCTATTTTATGTTATTTCACTTGTAGATTGTAACTTTAAAGAAAAAGTTTTTTATTTTTCCTGGGTATTTGAAACTTAAAAATAATAACAGTTTTGTTTTGTTTTTATCAATTTTTATTTAATTTTTATTTATCATTTTTTTTTTTTTTTTTGACATAACTAGAATTAAAATTTTATTTAGTTACTTTTTCCGTTTACTGATTATCAGCAACCGGAAAAGTTAAATTTTCTTCTATTATTGGCCTATATACATTAAAGACCAATAAAAAACTGCGTTTCCTTGGCTGTTGTTGTTGTTGTTGCTGTTGGAGACGATGCCGTTGTTGTTGTGGATGTTGTTCTTCTTGGTTTTCTTCAACTTCGCTATTATTTTTTGTCTTCCTCCTTTTTGCGGGGAGACGGACAGATGCAGCGACATCAACGCTGTTGCTCATGTATAAGTTTAGGAATTCTTGTGCCATGTTGTATGATTTAAATTTAAATGTAAATCTTGTACAAAAATTTCAATGTATTTATACTAATTTACAGCGTACAGAAGAATAGAAATTAGAAACAGGATTGCATGTTTTTAGTACTATAATTTATTTAAATAACATAGACAATCAAATACAATGTTGCAAAATACTAATTTAAATTCCTTTATTTTCTAGTCTATAATTTTTCTATTTTGCTCAGTTTAGAACTTAATTTTACTTAGAAGAAATATAATTGACTAAAGTGCATTGCGATTACATTGTTGTAGAATTTTTTATTTCTTTCGATTAATTTTCTATTTCTATTTCTATTTTAAGAATAACGTAAAATACTTTGTTGAAATATCTTTTGCATACAACTATGCTTTACAAATTTCTATCGTTAATTTAAGACAAGATTATAGGAATAATAAGAAAATATAACTGAATAAATTCTGAATACATTGTTGTAGAGTATTTTATGGTTTTAGAATGTTTATAAGAAGAAAAGAATAATTTTAACTAGTATCGCCCTGTGCTCGAAATTCGAGCTATTTTTCCAACAACAATTCTTGCGCTTGAAATTTGCTTAAAAAAAATTTATAATTTTTCTTAATTATTAAAACGTTGTTCAGTACCGATTTTTGAGTTTTATTTCTATAGCTTAAGCCGCTTTAAAGAGAGGATAAATTGGTACAGTTAAATTAAATTAAAATTCTAAATACATATAAATATTATTCTAATAAATACATATTTCTAAACATATACATATATTTATTGAAGTCAAGAACCCAAAATTCGAGTTAATGCTGTCCTTCATATAGCAAACTGTACTTATATTTCTATACATGGTCATGAGCCATGACTCATAAGTTTCTTAAAACAAATAAATATTATTGCTTTCATTCCTTTATGAGGAGTAAACTCTTTTCTACTCTCAACTATTGCCAGCTACTCCAGCTCTTGTAAAAGAGTATATGACAGAGTAGATAAATAATTTCCGACAGATGGCTTTAATTAAAATTCTCTTGAATAGGTTATGTTAAATCATATTTTTTATTTGATAACCAATAAGCACTTACCCCCTTCTATTTTAAAAAATATTCTTTATATTAATATCAGCAATAAATCTTATTTTTTTCACTTTATTAATATTTAAACACTATTAAATATAATTAACTTCTCAAATGACAGGTAGTTTTAAAATGTCAAATATATATGACGATTAATCTGACAATATGTACTCCTGAAACAAAAATTAGTGTTCCATTTACAAACTACGCCTATCTAATCTTCATGTACACTTTTTGATATATAAAATTCGTTCGTTTTGTCAAAGTAAAACTAAAAATAGTTTTTTTATTATAAAAAAACATTATTCGATGTTGAAAGTATGAAATAAACTTTTCAATTATTAGAATGAAATCAAAACATACGACGTACAATTTTTATACGGCAGTACGTCAATACGTCTGTCTACATATCCATTATCGATAAATCGATACGCGCGTACAATATTAAATTTATCAAAAATATTTATTTGAATGTTTTAATTTAGTACCTACAAAAAATATTTTTAATTTCATATTATAGGTAATTTGAATATAAGATATATTTTAATAAAAATTATTGTAAAAAAATATTATTTTTTAAAACATAATATTAGAAATATAAGAAAAACCAATAATAATATTTTTATACATTTTGTCAATATTTGTAAATATTAAAAATCCGAGATACATTACATTGCGTTACGCGTATTTTCGCTGCTCTAATGTAAATTTATGTACCTATTTATTTCTCAATTTGTTGACAGAAATTATACGCTGTACGCTTTTATTTCAGTTGGGATGGGACCTAAGCAACAAATAACTTTTTTTGAGAAAGATATTTTTTTTAGTTTTGCAAACATATTGTAATGTATTTAACGAAGGATGATGATGATAGTTTAATTTATATAGAGAATTATAATATTATAAGAGTAGATTCAACTTCAAAACATACGGGTGGTATACTAATTTATTTAAAAAAATGTTGGAATTATGAGATAATAAGCTACTTTAGCTCAGCATTGAATTGGTGGGGGATAAATGTAAAAATATATAAACAAAATCGATATATTAATATAGTGGTGGTATACAGATCTCCAAAATATATAAATATCAATTCAGATTTTTATCTGAATTTTTCAAAATGGATTGAAGATATTGGAGAAAATACAGAAAAAACTATTATTATGGGAGACTTTAACATAAATTGGCTAATGAACAGTAATACAAAAAATTTTTTAGAAGGTATAATTCATGATAATGGGTTTAAACAGGTAGTGAGACAACCAACACGTATCACCATGCGTTCTAAAACACTAATTGACTTGGTAATGGTAAATGACAAATATAATGTTAAGGTAATGGTGGACAACCAGTTAAAAATAAGTGATCATGAAACAATAGTAATAAGTATACAAAATGAAAATACTATGGATGTTAAAAAAAACATTAAATATTTTAAATACAATAAGAATATATTTAGGGCAAAAGTATGCCAAAGTGAATTGCTAACAGTATATTATACAAATTGTAATTTGAAAGCTGATATTTTTAGTAAATCTCTAACTACAATTTTAAAAGAATTTGTAAAAAAGCAAACCATAAGGGAAAGTTGTCAATGGTACACAGAAGAACTAAGAATTATGAATATAGAAAAAGTTAAACAATACCAGAGAGCAATTTTGATAGATAATATAAATGAGTGGCATAGGTATAAACATATTAGAAATATTTATTCCAACAAACTTTTTGAAACAAAAAATAGTTTTATTAATAATCAAATTGAAAATGCAAGAGACCAAAAATCTATGTGGCTTAAAATAAAAAGTTATATATTAAGAAAACCAAGGAATGAAATCAAAGAAGTTTGTTTCGGCAGTAAAATATATTCAAAAGAGGCTGAGATTGCTACAAAATTTAATCAATATTTTGTAGATAGTATAAGTGAAATAAATAGTAGTATAGCATTTAAGCAATATAGTAATATCATTGACAACTATTCTTATCAATTTAAATTACAGTTAATTAGTATTGAAGAATTAAAAAAAGTTATAAAATCATTAAATAACAAAAGAGATCTTAATATGATGAATAAGAATATTTTTATTGAATGTTTTGATTTAATTGGAGAGAATTTTTTAACTATTGTTAATGAATCGTTGAAATCAGGTACTTTCCCTGATACTTGGAAAGAAACTGTTGTAATTCCCATTCCGAAAGTAGCTGGAACAAAAAATTGTAAAGAATTTCGTCCTGTGAATATGAACTGCATTGAATCAAAAATATTAGAAAAAATTGTTTTTGAACAATTAACAAACTATTTTGAAAAAAATAATTTAATCGCTAAATTGCAATCAGGCTTTAGAAGAGGACACAGTTGTGAATCTCTACTTAATCTGGTTATAACTAATTGGAAGGATGCAGTAGACGATAAAAGGACAATTGTTGCAGTATTTCTCGACCTACGCAGAGCCTTTGAAACAATAGATAGATTAATTTTATTAAAAAAACTTCAAAGGTATGGTGTTACTGGTACTGAAATAAAATGGTTTGAATCGTATTTACAAAATAGAAAGCAACGTACAAAAGTAAAAGAATGCATTTCAGAAGCAATAGACACAAAGCTTGGAGTACCTCAAGGATCAGTTCTTGGAGTATTTTTGTTCTTAATATACATCAACGATATTCAGAAATGCATTAAATTTAATGAAATTGCACTTTTCGCGGATGATGCTCTTTTATATATAATAGGTGATAATGTAAATGATTGCGTTAATAAAATAAACTTAGATTTACAAAATTTAAATGAATGGTTCCAAATGAACAAACTAAAAATAAATATTGATAAAACTAAATGTTTGATAATTAATAGTAAATTAAATAATAACCTTGTTGTTTTTAATAATGAAAATATAGAAATAGTTAATGAAATAAAATATTTAGGGGTGATTGTTGATAATAATTTAAATTTCAAATCGCATATTGATTACATTTGTAAAAAAATTGCTAAAAAAATTTACTTTTTTTCAAAAATTAGAAAGAATATCACATTAGCTTGTGCAATTAATTTATATAATGTTATTATAAAACCCCACTTTGAGTATTGCTCTTCAATAATTTTTATCTCAAACCAAAGTATGATGAGTAGGTTACAAAAACTGCAAAATAAATCAATGAGGATTATATTAAAAGTTAATAGATATACAGCTAGATTATATATGTTAAATACATTAAAGTGGTTAAGCGTAAGGCAAAAAGTAATAATGAATGTTTTAATTCAAGTATTTAAAATTAAATATGGTTTATTACCTAATTATCTATCAGAAAAATTATTGTATGTAAATGAAGTTCATAATTATTATTTAAGAAATAGATTAGATTTTAGATTAGATGTAGTAAGAAATGAAAGAAATAAAAAAATATTGTTTTACAATGGATTAAAAATGTATAATGCCTTACCAAATGAAATAAAAATAGAATCAAAATTAGAAGTTTATAAAAAATTAATTATTAAGTATATTAAAGAAAATATTTCTTATATTTAAAAAAGATTATAAAAACAAAATGTGATAATTGTTAAACTAGTTTTAAACTAAATAAATGAATAAATAAATAAATAAAAAAATAAATAAATGTAGGTATTTTCAATTTATTTGAATATATGTATGTTTTAAACAAAATTATTTAAAAAAAAATATTATTTTAAAATATTTTATTTTTAAAATTTAATCTTAGCAACATAAGAAAAAACAATTACAATTTTTTTATACACTTTGTCAATTTTTAAATTTTAAACCTCTGAGGTACAGTAGGTCGCGTATGCTTTCATGAAAATTTTTTTACATAACTAATTATTTCAAAATTTTTTGACAGAAACTGAATGCCGTATATGCTGATTTTGGCTGATCAATAAGAAACAAATCATTTTTCTTAAGAAATATTATTTTTTTTTTTAAGTTTCTGCAAACATATAATAGGTATAACATATTATATTTTTTAATAAACTAATATTTTACAAAGATATTATTTTAAATTTTCTATTTTTATTTTTCGCTTTGTCATTTTTTAAATCTGAGGTACCAGTACGTCGTATATTTCGATTGCTCACATGTAAATTCATGTACCTAACTACCTATTTATTTCAAAATTTTTTAGAAATTTCCAGAAATTATACACCGTACGCGTTGGTTAGGCCCTAAGTAACAAATCATTTAAATTACAAATTATTTTTTTAAGAAAGATTATTTGTTTTTTTTTTTAACTGTTTTGCAAATATTTATATATTTTAATATCATGAATCTCAAACGTAATATATATTTCAGAAGTCGGTTTTTCATTGTTCAAAAAACTTAACAAAAAGCAACAATTTACGATTTACAAAAAAATTTTTTTTTTATAACTGTATTATAATAAATTGCAAACAAAAACTAAATACAGTACTTTTCGGTTATAACGACCATGATGGGACGGAAAATATTCGTCGTAATAAACGAATGTCATTTTAAAATAATTCTGTGAATTTTGAAAAATTAGTATAAGACTTGAACATTGTAGAATGTGCTGATTCTAGAATGGACACTTCGAACTCATTTGCTAGAATTTTATTTGATGTGTCAGCCTCAAGCCTATGTATAGTGCTTTTTCTTCTATTGAAAACTTTTTTTGTATTTTTGATGCGTTATTGTGATTTTTTTTTATATTCAAAAGTAAATAAAAAACACTTAATTAATCGCCAAGCAACATAATTAGATATAATAATTTTAAATAAAAGAAATATCAATGTAATAAAAAACTTCCATTTTTAGGTAAAATTTAATTCTTTGGCAAAAAGTGTAAAGTTTATTATAATAAAAATTGAACCGAGTTTGTTATAAATGAAAACTACTGTATTAACCAAATGTATTGCTTTCATTTCGAACAGAACTAATTTTTATTTTCACTTTTTAAGATAAAGAAAAAACAAAAAAAAAATTTAAAAAAAATTTAAATCTCTTTGTTCATTGAATATTTGAACTAAACAAAAAAAAGAAAGATATACATAAGTCGGCGCTTATAATCTTTTGATTTAGATATTTTACCACGGCAATACTATTCAATTTGGATGTGTTAAACTCAAAAACGCCAGTAGACATTTATTTCTTACAAAAATAGAGCATTTTCTATGAGACAAAATTAAAAAAAAATAAAATTTCGTCAAAAATATTGGAAAACGAGGAAGAGTATAGTAGAGTAGAATGTGTCAACTCTGAGATACCCGTATGACTGTAATATAAACATTATAACTTCTGGTTAATTACTTTTGGTAAAATATTTATTACACAACTGATTAGATTTTCAGTTATGGACAAAAGAAAATGTAAGTGTAAATGCAGTACTTCGAACCTCTTCCACTACACTGACTATATTTTATTCAAACATTGACCACTAAAGTTAACTACTATTAGTAGTAAACCTGGCACTCTGTCATGGGAAAAAATCATGCCATATCGCACCGAAGGCCACGCCCTACCCCATATTGCACGACATATTGACCTACATTTTGATTAATGAGTTCCCCGGAAGTAGGCCAAGTTATGTTGCCGGTAATTAGGTCAGACAGGTTTAGAAGTAAGTTAAACAACTCTTGTTGTTTATATTGTAATAGGGAATCATGTAAAAGTAGTAAGTAAAAATATTTCCTTATAAAATTTTTATATAAAAGAGTACGTATGCAAATTAGCATGTAAAATCCAGTAAAAAAAAATGTAAAGTCACAAGTTCATTAAAATATAAAACTTGTTTTCTGCCCAGTATATATTATATGTAATAAGTAGAAGAAAAAAGTCATCTTTTTCTGTAAGGAATGAAAAAATCAAAACTGGTTAATTGCTTTTGGTACCTATTTATAATCAACATACAAATAAAATAAAAATTTTTTTAGATTATTTGTTCATTTCTTATGTACATTTTTAGGTGCATTGCATCTTTAATATGAAAAGTGTAAACCTGAAATCAAAGAAGTGCTTTTAAGTTTACTAGTTAGATGTATTATAATCTTGAAAAGAAAAATGGTACAGAAGATATAAGTTAATAAAATGTATCTTTGATAATATTATTGAAAAGGAATGTTATTTCATATCTATTTTATGTTATTTCACTTGTAGATTGTAACTTTAAAGAAAAAGTTTTTTATTTTTCCTGGGTATCTGAAACTTAAAAATAATAAGAGTTTTGTTTTGTTTTTATCAATTTTTATTTAATTTTTATTTATCATTTTTTTTTTTTTTTTTTGACATAACTAGAACTAAAATTTTATTTAGTTACTTTTTCCGTTTACTGATTATCAGCAAGCGGAAAAGTTAAATTTTCTTCTATTATTGGCCTATATACATTAAAGACCAATAAAAAACTGCGTTTCCTTGGCTGTTGTTGTTGTTGTTGTAAAAAATTTTAAAAAAATTTAAATCTCTTTGTTCATTGAATATTTGAAGTAAACAAAAAAAAGAAAGATATAAATAAGTCGGCGCTTATAATCTTTTGATTTAGATTTAGCTGCGAGTTACAACCGAAAATGAATTACATTTACACAGAAAGTCGGCGCATAATATTAGAGTCATAAGTCTCAACTTTTAACCGCGTGACCGTTAAATTCAAAATTACGTTAAATTAAAGACAGGTTTTCACCTGAAAAAACGCAATATTCTTTAAAAAAAAATATCATTGTCCTATGAAAACAAAAAAAACCTTTCTTTTGGTTGTTGTTTCATTAAAATTGGTCAAATAGTTTGTCCTAAAAAGGGATGTTTATATTTGTATGGGAAAAAATAAGCCGATTAAATATTATGATGTATGTCTAAAAAAATTATTCTTCAAAAATTTTTGAACTCATCAGAAAATGTAACGCGCTATAGAATTGAAAGCGACCGTACAGAAATCGTTAAGAGATTTAACTTACGTGGATGTAAAATTAAATTGACCGGTACCAGATAATGTTGAACCCACCAGCTGGATCAAGGATGCAGTATATTACATTATAAAACATATAACTAGTGATATAAATTCTACAGATAAAATAGGATTGACTTTCTGCGGAGAAAGTTTTGACGAACATGGCCCTGCATTCATAAATTTCAAAACAGCCAGCGAACTAAAATTTCTGGATGTTTGGGATATTATATCTAAAGTATTTCAAAGCAATTCCGAAAGTAAATTATAAACATGTTTTTCCTTTTTTCGTTTTATTATTATTAATAATATTTTCATATTCTATTTATAGGATTAAGTACAGATACCTTCTGCATTATCGCTACACAGGTTAAATTACCAGCTGGATTAGGTAGATCCATATCAAAATATATAAACTATACTGATGAATGCCTACGAAAATCATCAATCATCCGCATAAAATATAAAGACAACCTATGTCTTCCGCGTGCACTAGTTGTTGCTATAGCTAAAGTTGCAAACTTAGCTGAATATAGAAAAATATTAAATGATAATTGATAGTTGAATTGAGTTTAATTATATAAAACAATATATAAAATAAGTAAATTAAGAGAATAAATTTAAAAATTATTTAAAATTGAAATAATTAATCAAGGGTACTAAATCATTCAAAGGTAAATGCACTACAGTTAAAAATCCTGAAAAGAAGTAATTGCTGCATTTGTACAAAATTTTATTGAATTGGATAAAAAGTTTAAAATATTTAATTTTATAATTGCATTTTACGAATCCATTTATTTCAAGTTTATTTGTTGTTTAATATTTTTAAATCGATAAATTAGTAAGAATTTTAAATTTTTTTGAATTGATAAAATAATTAGAAAATGTTTTTAGTATTATAAAGTTAATTTCGTTAGCTATGTCTTACGATCAAACTAATAAACTTTAATGGTTTTAAAATGACTTATTGACTTCCCATTAAATTTGAGCCAAATAGGTGTAGGGTATTTCGTAGGGACTGACGATTTCTTTACTTGTTTTCTATTTCAGTTTTGAATACAAAATTTAGTTTTAAAAATTAAAATACTTAATTTTTGTAATATTTTATAATAAAATTTAAAAATCTTTTATTTTCATATGTAAAACTTGACATATCTACTTCATAGATTCGGTTGCATATTTCTTTGATAAATAGATAGGGGTGTAGAAAGTTTTGGATTTTGCATCCAAAACTAAAATGTTAAATTTAAAAAAAATAAATAATTAATTAAAATAATTTATTAAATTAACATAAAATATTAAATAAATGGAAGATCCGGGGCGGCTGCCAAAAATAAAATAAAAAAATTTGACAAATCCATTTTGACATAAAGGGAAAAAAATACCATCTAATTTACCATGTACCATATAAAAAAATTCTAAATACCATCCGCATTTATATATCCTCAATAAAATTAATTTAATTTCTAAATTTCCTTACAAAATGTTAAAACAATTTACAAAAGTTATAAATTTTTTATATTGCAAAATTTTGTAATTTTTTTTCTTGTTATTATAATTTTCGATTAAGTTTTAGATGATTTTAATAATTTTGCGTGTGTGTATTTTAAAACTTCAATTATTTGTTGTATCTCCCCTTCTCTATAAGGTTCCATAATTTTCCATTTTGAATTAAATTTTGCCACGGCAATACCATTCAATTTGGATGTATTAAACTCAAAAACGCCATGTTTTTAGTACTATAATTTATTTAAATGACATAGACAATCAAAAACAATGATGCAAAATACTAATTTAAATTTCTTTATTTTGTAGTCTAAAATTTTTTATTTTGCTCAGTTTAGAATTTAATATTACTTAGAAGAAATATAATTGACTAAAGTGCATTGCGATTACATTGTTGTAGAATTTTTTATTTCTTTCGATTAATTTTCTATTTCTATTTCTATTTTAAGAATAACGTAAAATACTTTGTTGAAATATCTTTTGCATACAACTATGCTTTACAAATTTCTATCGTTAATTTAAGACAAGATTATAGGAATAAAAAGAAAATATAACTGAATAAATTCTGAATACATTGTTGTAGAGTATTTTCGGTTTAAGAATGTTTATAAGAAGAAAAGAATAATTTAAATGTATCAGTATCTGATTTAATTTTAAAACGGAAACAATGTCTAAAAAAGTTATTCTACAAAAAATTTTGAACTCATCAGAAAATGTAACGCGCTATAGAATTGAAAGCGACCGTACAGAAATCGTTAAGAGATTTAACTTACGCGGATGTAAAATTAAATTTACTATGAGACCGGTACCAGATAATTTTGAACCCACCAGCTGGATCAAAGATGCAGTATATCACATTATAAAACATATAACTAGTGATATAAATTCTACAGATAAAGTAGGATTGATTTTCTGCGGAGAAAGTTTTGAGGAACATGGCCCTGCATTCATAAATTTCAAAACAGCCAACTAAAATTTCTGGATGTTTGGGATATTATATCTAAAGTATTTCAAAGCAATTCCGAAGGTAAATTATAAACATGTTTTTCCTTTTTTCGTTTTATTATTATTAATAATATTTTCATATTCTATTTATAGGATTAAGTACAGATACCTTCTGCATTATCGCTACACAGGTTAAATTACCAGCTGGATTAGGTAGATCCACATCGAAATATATAAACTATACTGATGAATGTCTACGAAAATCATTAATCATTCGCATAAAAAATAAAGACAACCTATGTCTTCCGCGTGCACTAGTTGTTGCTATAGCTAAAGTTGCAAACTTTGCTGAATATAGAAAAATATTAAATGATACAGAAAAGCTTCAAACTTTATCGGCAATATATTTAGTAAATAATTCTGGAGTTTCAATTCCACCTGAAGGTTGTGGAATACAAAAGTTGCAGAAATTTCAAAGTTTTTTAAATAAACATAAAATTGTTGTGTACAAATATGGAGAAGCAAGAAGAAGAGAAGTAATTTTTAAAGGAAATAATGATGGGAAAAGCATCAACTTACTTTATCACGAAAATCTTTACAATGTTATTACTTCTCTTACAGCTTTCTTTTGTTGTAGCTTATATTGTGAAGATTGCCATATTCCGGGTTATGTCAAATATGAACATAGATGTTCAAAGAACTGCCCTTGTTGCCAAAAATCACCTCGGTGGCCTAAAAATATAAGAAATATTTTATGCAAAGAATGCAATCGCACATTTCGAGGTCAAACATGTTTAGACAATCACAAGGCATCAACATCAACAAAATTAAGTATGTGTGAAAAAATACAAAAATGCAAAAGCTGTTTCAAAGTACATAAATCAAAAAGAAGTCATAAATGTGGAGAATTTTATTGTTACATTTATAACGAACATGTCATGCAAGATGATCATTGCTTTATTCAAAAAGTCAAAAACCTTTCAGAAAATTATAAAAAGGACTTTATTTACATATTTTATGACTTAGAAACTAGACAAGAGTCAAAAACAAAGCAACACACCCCAAATTTATGTATTTTACAACAAAGATGTGATAATTTTATTGATGAAGTAACTTTATATTATTGTAGAAGATGTGGGTTAAGAGAAAAATGCTTTGAAAAAGAAAATGTAATATCAAAATTCATGGATCATATAATAAAATTAAGAACCCAATATAAAAAGGTTATTGTGATTGCTCATAATGGACAAGCGTTTGATCATCAGTTTGTTTTAAATTATATTATTACTAAAATTGTTCTTCAACCAAAATTAATTATGCGAGGAACAAAAATCATTCTAATGTTACTGGATAATATAAAATTCATAGACTCGCTTAATTATTTTCCAATGGCACTTAGTAAGTTACCGAAAGCTTTTAATTTACCCACCAAATTAAAAAAAGGATACTTTCCTCATCTATTTAATAAACTTGATTGGAACTTTGCCTTCAATAAAATATTATGCACCTGACACAAAAAAGGAGGATGAAAGGAGTGAATTTTTACAGTGGTATGAACAAAACAAAAAGTCTAATTTCAACATGCAGAAAGAATTGATAGAATATTGCATTAACGATGTAAAAATTTTAACAGAAGCCTGTTTGGCTTTTAGAAAAATGTTCTCACAAGAGTGCAATGTTGAACCATTTTTAGAAGCTACAACAATAGCTTCAGCATGCAACTTAGTATATAGAAGAAATATTCTTATTTCAAACACAATAGGCATCATTCTGAAAAAAGGTTATAGATTAGTTGATAATCAATCAAAATTCGCTATGCAATGGCTTATTTGGGAAGAAGATTCTCGTAAAATTAAACTACAACGTGGAATTAACGGCAGAGAAAAAATAATTGCTGGTGTTAAAGTTGACGGGTATTGCGAGGATACTAAAGAGGTATATGAATTTTATGGGTGCTATTACCACGGACATCCTAAATATCTAACTACTAAAAGGGATACACCTTTGCATAAAGATTCTAGCGACACATTAAATCGGAGGTATGAAAAAACACTATCAAAATCTGAACACTTAAAATTTTTTGGACACAATGTTGTTGAGATGTGGAAATGTGAAATCCGCGAGGAACTGAACACAAACATAAACATGAAATACTTGCAAAATCATCAACTATTGAACAAAGCTCCATTGAATCCTAGAGATGCATTTTACGGAGGTAGGACTGGAAATGTTTACACATACTATAAATGTAAACCAGGAGAAAAAATTAAATATATAGATATATGCTCTCTATATCCATATGTCTGCAAACGAGGAAAATTTCCTATTAAGCATCCAACAGTTTACATAGGAGAAAATACTTCTAAATTAAATATATCAACCATTGATGTTTCTTCCAAATGTTACCCCCACCAGTTCTTTTACACCCGGTTCTTCCACTAAAGCAAAATAATAAATTAATGTTTTCACTTTGTAGAAGTTGTAGTGAAGAAAAATACCAAGGAGAATATTGTTATCATACTGACACAGAAAGATCAATAATAGGAACTTGGGTGATTGATGAAGTCGTAAAAGCTATTGAAAAGGGTTACAAACTTATAAACACTTAGAAGTTTGGGAATACAAAACAGTAAAATATGATAAAATTAATTCAATTGACGGCCTATTTACATCAACTATGAATAAATTTATAAAAATTAAAAAAGAAGCTTCTGATTGGCCTAATATCTGCCAAACTGAAAAAGAAAAAGAAAATTATATAGAAAACTTTTTAAACGTAGAGGAAATTAAGTTAGATTATGAAAAAATTCTTAATAACCCTGGATTAAGATCGTTTGATAAATTAATTTTGAACTCATTTTAGGGTAATTTTGGGCAGCGAGAAAACCAACAACAAACAATGATTGTAAATCAACCGTTCCAATTGTATGAGCTGTTAACCAATCCTTCTGCAGAAGTATGTTCAATATTATCAATAAATGAAGAAAACATAATAGTTAGCTGGCAATATAAAGATGAAGCAGCAAATTCTTTACCTACCATAAATGTGTGCATAGTAGCATATACAACAACACAAGCACGACTTAAACTATATAGTTATTTAGAAGAGCTTAATGATAGAGTATTGTATTATGACACGGATTCACGAAATCCAAGCCATTTTACGTATACTCTATTTTCTTGTTTTTTAATAATCTTCTCAACAAGGTAAGTATCTGGGTATTTTACAGGTGTAAGCTCAGCTTGATAAAAGCCTCAAGAAATTGGTTGTCAGTGTTGTCTGGTAATTGATATGTATGAATATTTCAGATGACCAATTTGGGTGATAACCTTTTTCGAAATGACCGTTATATTTACTTATTCTTACAAAATTTCCAACATTTTATTTATTTTTCTGGATAATTTTAGGTTCAGTATACACATTCCTAAGTATATTTTTTTCGTTTTTCTTTGTGATTTTTTCAGGAGGAAGTTTTGTTGTACTATGTTTTGTAGAATTATATTCTTTAATAGGTAACCAATTATAATTCCCGTTTAAACTAAATTTTTTCCACATCGAATTTTTTAATGTGCGGTTGATCGTTCAACAATTGATGCTTTTAATTCACTAAATGTATGATAATGATTGATTGATTTTTCTTTCATATAATTTTGAAATTGTGAATTAAAAAATTCTTTACTCTGATCAAAGTGAATATTTTTTGGTATAACTTTAGCTTTAATAATAATTGATTTTAAGGCATTTAAAACATTTTCAGCATTTTTTGTTTTCATAGGTTCAGCATAGGCATATTTGGAAAAAGTTTCAATGACTGTCAACATATATTTACAACATTTATTAAACTTTGCATATGGTAACATTTCTACTAAATCAATTTGCCAAGTGTCATTTAAACCCTTTTGTTTGAATTTTCTTCTAAGAAATTTACGTCTTGCCTGTCTATGAATTTCAGCCACTATTTGAGCTCTTGACATTTTGTTTTAAAAGTGTTAAAGGTAATGATATAATAATTACTATACATAAAATGATAGACCAAAGCATGGTTTAAACTAATCATCTCATTGAGTTTAATTTGCTTTTATACTTTTCTACATGAGTACATAACTTGGCTTTTATTTTCAGTTTTATTTCATTTCCATTTTGACTGTTATTAGCAACTCAATAAAATGCAGCCTGATTCTACAACATATCCGTTTCATGAAACTGACTATGTAAATACAGAATGCCAGATACAAGAGAATGAAATTACGTCCACCATAGACGACGAAGAACTAACAGAAACGGAGGAATTTATACCTCCCTTTCACATAGTTGAATCGGATGATGAAGAAGAAGAAGTGGAAGAAGAATTTGCTGAAGATGAGGAGGGAGTTCCAATTAATGAAATTTGGGATATAAATAATCAGCAGGGAGATCCTGATTATTTTAATGATTTAATGTTAAATTTTTGATTAAATAATGTCTATCAAAATATATAAATAGAAAGAAAATTGAATTATATTATTTGTTGTTATTTATTTTATTTGTTTATATACAATATTACAGATTTTTTCCTTTAAAATAACAGTAATTTCATAAAATAGTCTTGAGTAATTGCATTGCGCATTAAAACGTTGCATCACAATATAAAATTCTTGTTGTAATTTTAATACTCTTTGTTCATCACATAATTTCAGATATTCCCCAACATATTCTTTTACATTTAGCTCAGCATTGGTATTATAGATCATCACTACATGGATGAAATTAATTAAACTATATAATGTTTCTGCTTCTTCTCTGTTAATATTTATGCTTTGTTTGTTCACAGATCTTAGTCCATAATGAAAACTCTGTTTTATGTCTTTTATCATGTGCATATCGATTTTTGCGTTAAATTGATAATAAAATATATTCCAATCATCAAATTTTAAGGTAACTGCCTTTTTACCGTTACGATGAAATATGCATGAAGCTTCAAACTTCTCACAGTCAAATCCAACAGAAATTTATAATGTATGGCATTTATTGAGGAAATATGTGTAACTCAACAATAATTTTGTGTTCTGACCTGATTCCTCCATTGTTACAATGTTATTAAAATTGTTTATGTAGTTTTTTTATTTATATGTTTTAGGAACACAGGTTTGAAACGAATTGTATTTTCTAATAAGCTTTTGAAAAGTATTTAGAACCAATTTGTCGTTTTTTTCATGATTATCTACATTAAATTTTTTTAAAAAGGTATTCATACTATAACCGCTACATCTATACCATGAATAAACACAACAATACTCTCCACAGATATCTAAATAGTTGCTTTGTAATTGTTTTTCATTAAAAACTATACATTGGTTTCTTAAGTAACTTAAAATTTCTAATTTATCAGGTTTTCTACCAAAAGAATCAAAATATTCGATTCAATCATGTTTAGGAATATAAATAGCCAACCAATGTGTTCCTGAGTCTTTTGCTTTATCTGTGTTTCTTCTTCTTCTTCTTCTTGTGGCGCTACAGCTCAATTTGAGCTTTGGCCTTCTTCACAACATCTCGCCACGCATCGCGATCTTGAGCAGCACTTCTCCAATTTCCAACCCGCAACACTCGATCGTCATTTTTAACATTATCAATCCATCTCAAACGTGGCCTGCCCCTACTTCTTCTTAGATCAGGTTTAATATTGAAGGCTCGCTTTTGCGCTCGGCTTTCACTCATTCGCATTATGTGCTCGGCCCATTGCAGCCTTTGTGCCATGGCAAATCTGACGATGTCTTCCTGTTTAATGAGTTCTTGAATTTCCGCGTTATTTCTTCTTACGCCGTTTTCTATTCTTCTGGCACCGAAAATTTTTCGTAAGATTTTTCTTTCAAAGACTCTTAGTCTGTTTTCATCTGCTACAGTTAACGTCCATATTTCGCATCCATATGTAACTACTGGTGGTATTATAGTTTTGTATATTATGCGCTTTGTTTGCCTTGATAACAATCTGGACTGTAACAACTTTTTATTTGCAAAGAAGCTCCTATTGCCAGCTTGTATCCTGTCACATATGGAGAAATGCATGCTATTGTTGCTGCATACTGTTGCACCCAGATATGCAAAGCTGGCGAAAGCGAAATTATACTCGCCAACAGTTATGTTTTGGGGACTTCTTCTGGGTTCTTCTCTTGCTCTTGACATTCTTCTTCAGCCATGTTTCTATAGCTTCTAGATAGTACAGCAACATCATCAGCGTACGTATCAGCGTACCTATCTGATACGCTTTGTTAAATATATTTCCCTCTTAATCTACTTTTTCGATAGCATAATTTAAGACCATGTTAAATAGCAATGCAGATAGCGCATCTCCCTGTCTAACTCCTCTGTTGATTTCAAACTCTTCTGATGTACCAATGCATTAGAGACCGTTTTTCTATTAATACTATCAAAAGCCAGTCGGAAGTCATTGAATAATATGTGGAGATCAGCGTTATACTCATAGTATTTTTCCATATTCTGCTTAATTACAAATATCTGATCCACGGTTGATCTGCCACTTCGGAATCCACCTTGATATTCTTTTATCAAACTTTCTGCAAGTGGTTTTATTCTTTCATATATCATGTTTGATAGTATTTTATATGCAGTGTTCAGTAATGTAATACCTCTATAGTTTGCGCAATTTATTTTATCTCCTTTTTTGTATATTGGGCATATTAGGCCTGAATTCCATTTTTCTGGCATCGTCTCTGGACACCATATTGTACATTTTAGATTATGTAGTTTCTGGTGCAGTGATGTTCCTGCTGCTTTTAGGAGCTCAGAGGTTATTTTGTCTTCCCCTGGAGCTTTGTATTTTTTAGTCTACTAATTGCCTGCACTACTGTTTCGTCATATTGTGGTGTTACCACATTAATATCAGCAGTATGTATATTATAAGATATTGATTCTTCGTCTTCTTGCTTGTTCAATAACTCATTGAAATATTCGCGCCACCTTTTTATTACATCATTATCGTCCGACACTATTTTACCTTCTTTATCTTTACAGGTACTAATTCGTGGCTGGTATCCTCGAGTTTATCTTTGAATGTTTTTATAAAAAACTCTAATGTTATTTAAATTGTGTTCATTTTGGATTTGTTCTATTCTTTTTTTCATTATTTGTATTTTCTTTTTCTACATAGTTTATTTGCTACTATTCTTTTTTGTTTATATTCGTCACGATTCATTCTTGTATTTCTTTGTAAAAGTTTTAGTCTTGCGTGGTTTTTTGAGGTAATCGCTGTTTGACATTCCTCGTCGAACCAGTCTGCATTTCTCTGCCTTCGAATATTACCAACTACTTCAGTTGCTGCTGTGTTTATAGCATTTTCAATGTTTTGCCATTCTTTGTTTATGTTTGTGTTTAAACTTAAGATGGCATTTCCGCTAGACATCTGGATTTGTTCTTCAATTGCATGTTGAAAGCTTTCCCTTATTTGCGCACATTTTAATTTGTCAGTATCCCACTTGACTTTTCGAACTCCCCTTCTCATTGTGACATTTGATATCCTTTGTCTTAATGTAGACATTACCAAGTAATGATCGCTATCGCAATTAGCGCCTCTGCAGGTTTTTACTTTTATTATTGACGAGGATTTTCTTTTTGAAAAAATTATGTGGTCAATCTGATTTACGGCATTCGTTCCCGGAATTCTCCATGTACCCTTGTGTATGTCTTTTCTGTCTAGTGCAGTGCTTCTAATTACTAGGGATGTTTCATTGCAAAATTACATAAACGTTATCCATTTTCGCTATTGGTTTCATGTAGGGAAAAATTACCGGCTACATTGCGTATGTGTTCTTCTCTTCCAATTTTAGCGTTAAAGTCTCCCATTAATATTAATGTGTCGTAGGGGCTTACCCTCTCGCATGTGTCACAATTAAAAAAGTTTGTGTTTTAATTGTTTTGGGGAGTTGATCTAAAGCAAAAACTCCTTTAAAAATTTTACTCGTTTGTTTGTTACATCTTAATACACTGCTTATTTCTAGGGTGTTCATTAATCAAATTGACTCAAGTCATATTCCTTGGTTGCTCTTTTATGTAGTTCGATAAAAACTCTGTTTTTGATTTTTTTATTTGTTATAATAACATCAAATTTTTCTAGTATCTGAGAGAGCTCTTTATTTATTTTATCGTTGTACACAGTTCCAAAAGAATAATTTTCAAAATTATCATTTATAAATTCTCTAGTAGGAAATTTATACCTGAGCTCTTTCACAAACTTTTTACAAGGTTCTTTGATACCAACTATATAAATATCTTTTACAAATAAAGTATTATTATTATCACAACAAAACGTTACATCCAGTTGTGCACAAGACAGCGACATTTTGTCAAATATTTAAATTAATTTTTATGTGTAAATTAAATTAGGTATTAAATAGTTTTCCCATAAGTTCTACTACATTGCTATTTTGGTACAATTTTTGACGTTCTTTTGAACCATTATTATCAAATTTGGCTATATTTGGCTTGTCTAACATCCATCCTGCACATTCTAAATGTGTTTGAGCGGCATCTGTACCATAACTTAATAATGATTCAATATAAGCTCTATAATGATAATTTCCATCGGATGGAGATATATTTTTTCCATTTAGTTGAACGTTACATTGTTTTATTAATGAATGTAAAAGATTATTGACTACACTTGGTTGTTGAATTAATTTTCCCTCGGTGTTTTTATCATTACCCCATTTAGTTCCATCTTTTTTTAAAACTTGTACTTTTAATTTTAGATATGCAGAAGAAAGATCCCTATATGTATCCCCATGACCTAATGAAACAAATTCTATGACTGATGGATTATCCAAAGAAGCAATAGGGTTGTAGGAAACTTCTTCAGATCGTAATATACTGGACTGAATAGGTTGTGTTCTAAAAATATCCAACTAAGACTTCATACATTCAATCATAATTAACCAAAAATATCTTTTTGTTTCTTTTTGTTACTCACTTTACGTCGCTTTGACGTAAAATAATTTAAATTATTAATGAGTGGTCTTTTTATAGGTTTTCCTCTTTTAATTTTCCCTTGTCCATACATTTCATTTAGTTTTTGAACTGCACCTCGTCTTACATTTTTAATTATCTCTTTACCTCGATCTTGTACCACTTCTTTTAAATTTGCACCTGTTGCAATATCAGACAATGCATTAATACAAGAGTTAATAACCTCCTTTTTTAGTATATTAGCTCCAGACGTAAATATTGGTTTTAAATATCTGAAAAGTCCACCGAAAAAGCTTCCTAACACTCGCCCCCTTTGGTAAGGTACAACTGAATGTAACAAGGGACCAATATCGTCAAGTCCTTTTCCTGATTGAACTAAATAATATTTATAGTATGCTCTCTCCATAATGTTTAAATAAAATAATATATAATGTTTTTAAATTCCTTTTATTTAGAGTTTTTTGAAATGCAATACAACTTTTGTGGGAATACTACTTCCGGAAAAATTTATTTTATAACCATATTTATCACATAATAATATCGAAATACTATCAAATGATTTTTCCACATTGGAATATTGAATATTGTTATATTCCTTCACTATGTCTGTAAAAGTGTTCTCTATGTTGATAGTTCTTAAACATCTTACATCTTTTCCACCTGCATTCTGTGGTTTAATAATATCAGTATTTATAAAAAACATACCAGGTTTTCCTACAGGAAATAAACCTAAACTATTAAAAGTTTGTAAGCTTCAAGTACTCGAGGTTTATATTGTTTAAGCTCCTTTACCTTAGGTAATACTTGTTGGAAACATGTTTTTAAAAGTCCCTCTACAGTATATGCGAATTTTGTTCTGATCTTTGGTTTACTTAAACAGATAGTAGTATAGGTCAAATCTGTAGGAAAATCTTCATTTTTATCTGGTTCAGTGTAGTTTTTATCATCATTCAAAAAGTTAAAAATTCCCCAAATCAGCTGCCGCACAACTTCTTTCCTAAAATATGTTGGTTGTATAATTAATGTTGGTATTAAAAATACGTTCCAGTCGCATAAAATTTATTTTGAATTGTATGGTATATATGTAGTTCCTACACCAAACATATCGTTTTCCATACCTGAGATATAAATTTGTGTACTTTTATCCCAGTCTTCATCGTAAACATTTGGTCCCTTGGACAAACATGGCAAATCTGACGATGTCTTCCTGTTTAATGAGTTCTTGAATTTCCGCGTTATTTCTTCTTACGCCGTTTTCCATTCTTCTGGCACCGAAAATTTTTCGTAAGATTTTTCTTTCAAAGACTCTTAGTCTGTTTTCATCTGCTACAGTTAACGTCCATATTTCGCATCCATATGTAACTACTGGTGGTATTATAGTTTTGTATATTATGCGCTTTGTTTGCCTTGATAACAATCTGGACTGTAACAACTTTTTATTTGCAAAGAAGCTCCTATTGCCAGCTTGTATCCTGTCACATATGGAGAAATGCATGCTATTGTTGCTGCATACTGTTGCACCCAGATATGCAAAGCTTGAGACCCTTCGAAATTATACTCGCCAACAGTTATGTTTTGGGGACTTCTTCTGGGTTCTTCTCTTGCCATTTTTAAGTATTTTGTCTTTGTTTCGTTTACTTCCAATCCGATTTTCCTTACTTCTCGCTCAATTTCAGTAAACGCTTCAGCCATGTTTCTATAGCTTCTAGATAGTACAGCAACATCATCAGCGTACGTATCAGCGTACCTATCTGATACGCTTTGTTAAATATATTTCCCTCTTAATCTACTTTTTCGATAGCATAATTTAAGACCATGTTAAATAGCAATGCAGATAGCGCATCTCCCTGTCTAACTCCTCTGTTGATTTCAAACTCTTCTGATGTACCAATGCATTAGAGACCGTTTTTCTATTAACACTATCAAAAGCCAGTCGGAAGTCATTGAATAATATGTGGAGATCAGCGTTATACTCATAGTATTTTTCCATATTCTGCTTAATTACAAATATCTGATCCACGGTTGATCTGCCACTTCGGAATCCACCTTGATATTCTTTTATCAAACTTTCTGCAAGTGGTTTTATTCTTTCATATATCATGTTTGATAGTATTTTATATGCAGTGTTCAGTAATGTAATACCTCTATAGTTTGCGCAATTTATTTTATCTCCTTTTTTGTATATTGGGCATATTAGGCCTGTATTCCATTTTTCTGGCATCGTCTCTGGACACCATATTGTACATTTTAGATTATGTAGTTTCTGGTGCAGTGATGTTCCTGCTGCTTTTAGGAGCTCAGAGGTTATTTTGTCTTCCCCTGGAGCTTTGTTATTTTTTAGTCTACTAATTGCCTGCACTACTGTTTCGTCATATTGTGGTGTTACCACATTAATATCAGCAGTATGTATATTATAAGATATTGATTCTTCGTCTTCTTGCTTGTTCAATAACTCATTGAAATATTCGCGCCACCTTTTTATTACATCATTATCGTCCGACACTATTTTACCTTCTTTATCTTTACAGGTACTAATTCGTGGCTGGTATCCTCGAGTTTATCTTTGAATGTTTTTATAAAAAACTCTAATGTTATTCAAATTGTGTTCATTTTGGATTTGTTCTATTCTTTTTTTCATTATTTGTATTTTCTTTTTCTACATAGTTTATTTGCTACTATTCTTTTTTGTTTATATTCGTCACGATTCATTCTTGTATTTCTTTGTAAAAGTTTTAGTCTTGCGTGGTTTTTTGAGGTAATCGCTGTTTGACATTCCTCGTCGAACCAGTCTGCATTTCTCTGCCTTCGAATATTACCAACTACTTCAGTTGCTGCTGTGTTTATAGCATTTTCAATGTTTTGCCATTCTTTGTTTATGTTTGTGTTTAAACTTAAGATGGCATTTCCGCTAGACATCTGGATTTGTTCTTCAATTGCATGTTGAAAGCTTTCCCTTATTTGCGCACATTTTAATTTGTCAGTATCCCACTTGACTTTTCGAACTCCCCTTCTCATTGTGACATTTGATATCCTTTGTCTTAATGTAGACATTACCAAGTAATGATCGCTATCGCAATTAGCGCCTCTGCAGGTTTTTACTTTTATTATTGACGAGGATTTTCTTTTTGAAAAAATTATGTGGTCAATCTGATTTACGGCATTCGTTCCCGGAATTCTCCATGTACCCTTGTGTATGTCTTTTCTGTCTAGTGCAGTGCTTCTAATTACTAGGGATGTTTCATTGCAAAATTACATAAACGTTATCCATTTTCGCTATTGGTTTCATGTAGGGAAAAATTACCGGCTACATTGCGTATGTGTTCTTCTCTTCCAATTTTAGCGTTAAAGTCTCCCATTAATATTAATGTGTCGTAGGGGCTTACCCTCTCGCATGTGTCACAATTAAAAAAGTTTGTGTTTTAATTGTTTTGGGGAGTTGATCTAAAGCAAAAACTCCTTTAAAAATTTTACTCGTTTGTTTGTTACATCTTAATACACTGCTTATTTCTAGGGTGTTCATTAATCAAATTGACTCAAGTCATATTCCTTGGTTGCTCTTTTATGTAGTTCGATAAAAACTCTGTTTTTGATTTTTTTATTTGTTATAATAACATCAAATTTTTCTAGTATCTGAGAGAGCTCTTTATTTATTTTATCGTTGTGCACAGTTCCAAAAGAATAATTTTCAAAATTATCATTTATAAATTCTCTAGTAGGAAATTTATACCTGAGCTCTTTCACAAACTTTTTACAAGGTTCTTTGATACCAACTATATAAATATCTTTTACAAATAAAGTATTATTATTATCACAACAAAACGTTACATCCAGTTGTGCACAAGACAGCGACATTTTGCCAAATATTTAAATTAATTTTTATGTGTAAATTAAATTAGGTATTAAATAGTTTTCCCATAAGTTCTACTACATTGCTATTTTGGTACAATTTTTGACGTTCTTTTGAACCATTATTATCAAATTTGGCTATATTTGGCTTGTCTAACATCCATCCTGCACATTCTAAATGTGTTTGAGCGGCATCTGTACCATAACTTAATAATGATTCAATATAAGCTCTATAATGATAATTTCCATCGGATGGAGATATATTTTTTCCATTTAGTTGAACGTTACATTGTTTTATTAATGAATGTAAAAGATTATTGACTACACTTGGTTGTTGAATTAATTTTCCCTCGGTGTTTTTATCATTACCCCATTTAGTTCCATCTTTTTTTAAAACTTGTACTTTTAATTTTAGATATGCAGAAGAAAGATCCCTATATGTATCCCCATGACCTAATGAAACAAATTCTATGACTGATGGATTATCCAAAGAAGCAATAGGGTTGTAGGAAACTTCTTCAGATCGTAATATACTGGACTGAATAGGTTGTGTTCTAAAAATATCCAACTAAGACTTCATACATTCAATCATAATTAACCAAAAATATCTTTTTGTTTCTTTTTGTTACTCACTTTACGTCGCTTTGACGTAAAATAATTTAAATTATTAATGAGTGGTCTTTTTATAGGTTTTCCTCTTTTAATTTTCCCTTGTCCATACATTTCATTTAGTTTTTGAACTGCACCTCGTCTTACATTTTTAATTATCTCTTTACCTCGATCTTGTACCACTTCTTTTAAATTTGCACCTGTTGCAATATCAGACAATGCATTAATACAAGAGTTAATAACCTCCTTTTTTAGTATATTAGCTCCAGACGTAAATATTGGTTTTAAATATCTGAAAAGTCCACCGAAAAAGCTTCCTAACCCTCGCCCCCTTTGGTAAGGTACAACTGAATGTAACAAGGGACCAATATCGTCAAGTCCTTTTCCTGATTGAACTAAATAATATTTATAGTATGCTCTCTCCATAATGTTTAAATAAAATAATATATAATGTTTTTAAATTCCTTTTATTTAGAGTTTTTTGAAATGCAATACAACTTTTGTGGGAATACTACTTCCGGAAAAATTTATTTTATAACCATATTTATCACATAATAATATCGAAATACTATCAAATGATTTTTCCACATTGGAATATTGAATATTGTTATATTCCTTCACTATGTCTGTAAAAGTGTTCTCTATGTTGATAGTTCTTAAACATCTTACATCTTTTCCACCTGCATTCTGTGGTTTAATAATATCAGTATTTATAAAAAACATACCAGGTTTTCCTACAGGAAATAAACCTAAACTATTAAAAGTTTGTAAGCTTCAAGTACTCGAGGTTTATATTGTTTAAGCTCCTTTACCTTAGGTAATACTTGTTGGAAACATGTTTTTAAAAGTCCCTCTACAGTATATGCGAATTTTGTTCTGATCTTTGGTTTACTTAAACAGATAGTAGTATAGGTCAAATCTGTAGGAAAATCTTCATTTTTATCTGGTTCAGTGTAGTTTTTATCATCATTCAAAAAGTTAAAAATTCCCCAAATCAGCTGCCGCACAACTTCTTTCCTAAAATATGTTGGTTGTATAATTAATGTTGGTATTAAAAATACGTTCCAGTCGCATAAAATTTGTTTTGAATTGTATGGTATATATGTAGTTCCTACACCAAACATATCGTTTTCCATACCTGAGATATAAATTTGTGTACTTTTATCCCAGTCTTCATCGTAAACATTTGGTATAAAATTATTAACATATATTTCAGAAGTATAACCGACTTTCCAATTTGAATCAATAATGTATTTATCCATTTTATTTGTAAAACACAACAATGTATTTTCCGGCTAATAATTCATGGATGAATCGCTTAGTAAAGTGACGTAAAATTCATCATTTACTTGTATGTTGTCCATGAGCTTGTTGATTTATTTTTTCGTATTGGAAAATTGAGTTCTGTTTGAGTATTACCTGCTGCTAACCGTAAAACACGTCTTGCTGAACTATTTAACTCTTTGCTATTTATAGTTTTTTCTTTCTTCTTTGGTAGGCTTGGGCTGTATAAAGGAACTGATATTATGTCTCCTGTATCAATTTCAAAAATTTGTACATTTTTATTTCTAATAGATTTTCTTTTTCTTAGACGTTCTCCAACTGAAGCAGCAGACAATGCTTTTTTAAAAACTTCTTCTTCCATTTCGTCATCGAATACTTCCTCAACTTCTTTTTCATATACATCTTGAGCAAAAGCTTGTGTTGCAGCATCCTCATATACAGGAGCATTTGATTGAGTTTCTACATCTACATACATAGGTTTTGCACGAGTTTGAGTACCTTAAGTTTCTGTAATTTTTACCTGCTCCTTTTTATTTAGAGGAAGAAAGAACTCTATTCTTGTTTCTGACTTTAAATAGATTTTGACGATATAAGTACCATTTTTGTGATCTGTCAGGTCTTTATTTAACAAAATTTTTTTCATAGCTTTATCCAACTCATTCACTTCTACGTCTGCATTTTGTTTCATTTTCTCATACACCTCTGGTTTTAGTATAATCATTTTGTTAAATGTTGTATTATTCATTTTATAAAATTTCCTATTATTCCTGAAAATAGTGCACCAAGAAGTGTAGGTAAAAATCCACCTCGTTGAATAATGATTTTTCTTTTGCTATTTATAGATTTTTTACGGCAAATGAGTGATCTCAATTCCTTTTTATACTTTCGTAATTGAGTTGTTGCTTTTTTACTCAGATTACAATTACCTTTTAAAATATTTAAAGCAATTTCACAAAAAGTTTTTATTACTTCGGCATCACAATGTTTTATTATTACTTTTTGAAATTTCGATTTAGAACTTTTTAATAGATTAATTATATTTAATTGTGTCGATTGGTTTTCAAAAGTTTCATATTCTCCCCCAAATTGTTCTAATTGTTTCTCTCGTACAAAAGCAGAAATTTTTACCAAATATATATATATTAATATATACCCGTATGGGTCTGACGTCACTTCATTATATACTTTTTCAAATGCTTTGATTTGATTTTGATAAATCTGGCGAGCTAAAGGTAATATCTGTGATTGTTCAGGCTTCATAAGCTGAGTTGGTACAAACTAAAAACAAAAAAGAGAAACAGACAACAAAGAATCAATATTCAATTAAAATACTTATCTAATCATCCAGTCAAAAACAACTCCAAGCTTCAAACATCAGGACTCCGTTTTGAAACAGCAAACAGCAACAGTGATAACTAATAACTTCAACAGCAACAGTGATAACTAATAACTTCAGCAGCAACATTGATAATTTTGAGATTTCAAAATAGTTTGCTCTTAACAAATGTAAAAAATTGTTTGTTTACATTTGGTTCTGTACTATTGTTTTAATATGGTACTTAATCAAAATGTCAAATCAATTTTATATCTGTTATACTTACCTATAAACAAATTATATATGTCAAGTTCAATTTGTATAAAAGTATCAGTCATACCAACATTTTTTACTTTCAATTTAGTTTCAATTAATTTACACAACACATAGATTTAATATTTACTTTCAATTTCAATTAAGTTTCAATTAATTTATACAATACATAGATTTAATATTTTTACATTTGTTTAAAGTTACTTTACTATTTCATGCTTAGATTTTTTGTAAAGGTTAATGAACTTGGTTTAAACGTTAATCCTAAACCGTTTATCTCCAGTGTATAAAAGGAGCAAAATTGCTTAAAAATCATTATTGTCTGATCGATCGATAGTAGAGTATTTAAGTTATTGTAAAGGTGTTATATATGTTAAATTGTTAAATTATAAAAGAATTTATATTAAAATTATTAAATTATAAGAGAATTTATATAAAAAGAATTTATAGTAAAATTATTAAAATTATAAAAGAATTTATATACAAAGAATCTATATTAAAATTGTTAAATTATAACAGAATTTATATAAAAAGAATTTATAGTAAAATTATTAAAATTATAAAAGAATTTATATACAAAGAATCTATATTAAAATTTATTAAAATTATAAAAGAAATAAAGAAGTGATTTTTAACCAATTAAAAATTAAAAGGTTTTTTTTTATGTATTCGCATTAAACATTTTGGTCCTTCGAGCCGGATTTTAATATAATTAGTTAGAATTTTAAATTGTGACTATTAGTTTAAAAATAGTGTAGAACTAAGAATTAAAATCTAAAAGAATTACTTGTGTGAAAATTATAAAGAACTAAAAAGTAAAAAATATATAAAGTGTGTAAAAACTAAAAAACTATATAAAGTGTGTAAAAACTAAAAAAAAACAAACTATATAAACTAAGTGTGTGAAACCGTGGAGAAAAGATTTTTTATATAACAGATAGAAGCGGTACGGTAGCAGATAGAAAACGGTTACGCGACGCGAACGGTCAAGTACATAAGCTGAGAAGACGATAAGCAAACTAAGTATTGCCAGTTTTCATGTAAGTCTGTTCCAATTACATAAATTACAATTAATATAAAAAACTACATATTCCAATTACATAAACACACTACATATTACAATTACATAAATTACAATTATATAAATTACAACTAATATAAATATAGTTAATATAAATTGTTAGCACATAGAATACATAACATATTATTACATTTTTTAATAAAAGTTGATACTTAACAACAAATAATAAATTATTAAATACATAAGTACAACAAAATTAAAATCACAAAATATATTTTACATAAATTATATTATTATTACATATTACATAATTACACTATTATATACTACACACGATTACATTGAGTTAAACAAGCTTTATATTCCATTATAAGTACTTAAGTTATATTTTCAAACCGTAAAGACATATACCTCATAAATATATAACGTTAACAAATATACTAAGCAAATTTTCGAAAGGATGGACAAATTATTAAAGTTGCAAAAGTCCCACAAGGGTTTAATCGAAGCGATGGCTGACAGAATTCAGAGAGACGATAGCAGTAAAACTAGGTTCTACTATGCTTCCATTTTAGATGATTTACAATCATACTGGAATAATTTCAAGAAGACGCACTCCGAACTGCATCTGATACATACAACTAAGGCATTGGATGGAGATGACTATTTCGATGATGATGTGTATTCTAAAGTAGAAGAAATAGCGCTTACAGCGATGGAATGGTTGGTAAATAAAATCGAACAGTTAACACCAGTGTCAACAAATACATCAACACATGCCAGTGGTGCAATCGAAGCTGGCCAACGAGAACAAAATCATCAAGTAGTTCTACCTAGAATAAACTTGCCAAAATTTAATGGGGATTATGCGAATTGGCGCTCCTTTAGAGACTTGTTCATATCAGTGGTACATGACAATAACAGTTTATCAAAGGTTCAGAAGTTGCATTATTTAAAAGGGTGTCTGATAGGAGAAGCAGAAAAGTTATTAAGGAGCATTCCTGTTACCAACGAAGATTATGACCCAGCATGGCAAAAATTAAAGGATCGATATGAGAATAAACGAATTCTCACTTATACGCAACTAAATAAATTGTTAAATCAGAATAAAATGCCAGTAGAAAGCTGCCAAGGATTAAGGAACTTTGCTGATATTGTGGAAGATAGTTTACAACAATTAACGTCAATAGGGATTCACACAAACAACTGGGATGTTTTATTAATCCATATCTTGACGCAAAAATTGCCAACGAATACGGCCAAAGCCTGGGAAGAAGATCTTGGACAAAAGTCCAAAGATACTTTACCAACAATTACACAATTTATTAAATTTATTCTACATCGATCGCAGGTACTGGAAGTAATTTCTAATTCTTTAGGGGTAAGAAATAATCAACCAATTTTAAAGACAAATCACGTAAATCAACAAGAAATCCAAACACGAAGTTGTCCGAGTTGCAGAGGTAATCATTATATCAATCAATGTCCGGAATTCATAAAAATGAACACTGCAAAGAGAAAAGAGTGCATCAAGAAAGCACAAAAATGTTTCAACGCATAACACAATGTTGCATGAATCAAGACCTGAGCAGTCAAGCGCTATATCAGAAAATCCAGAATTTAACCATCAACAGTTTACAAATGGCCCAAGTTCAAATAATCAATCGTCACGTTTTCAGGATACTACTCAAAACCTGACGTCTTACATGGTCTCCAAGAGCTCCATGCAACAAGTTTTACTAGTCACGGCATTAGTTAAGGTTCTTGCACCGACAGGACAAGAAGTCGTGCTAAGAGCACTCATCGATCAAGGGTCGCAGGCATCTTTTGTGCGTCCAAAAAATCGTCCAAAAGTTACAACTAAGGAGAGAGAAGGTATCAATTAATATTCAAGGCATTGGTAACACTCGAGTACAAAATCTAAATGCAAAGGTTAAGTTTGTGGTTAAGAGCTTGCACAATATGAATCAAATAGAAGTACATGGATTCGTATTGAAAAAATTAACAAACATCAATTTAGGAGTCGATCATCATTGGCACGAGTGGACTCACATACAAGGAATTGAATTGGCTGATCCTACCTTTTATGAATCGGGCAATGTGGATCTACTTTTGGGAGCTGATGTATATTCAAAAATTATACTAAATGGTATTATAAAAGGAGGCCCTAGGAAACCTCTCGCACAAAATACAATATTTGGATGGATCTTGTCAGGAGAAGTTCACCAAAACACACCCATTAAAACGTTAAACAACTTTCATGTAACAACCTCATTAGAAAATCATATAAAACAATTCTGGGAGTTAAAGAAGCTACCAGATGATAGAAAACACCATACAAAGGAAGAGCAAGATTGTGAGGAATTTTATAAAAATACAACGGTCAGACTAACGTCTGGGAAATATCAAGTGTCGTTGCCACTAACTCAACCTTCGCCTGCAACACATTTGGGGGCATCACGCAACATTGCTTTGCGACGACTGTATCAGTTGGAGGCTCGTTTTAAACGGGATCCAAAGTTCAAAGCTGACTATTCAAAGGTCATTAAGGAATATCTACTTTTGGGACATATGCTCCCAATAACATTAAAGGAAAATATAAGTAAACTGAATTCGTCACAAGAAGAAATCCAATCCACGTGCTATTTACCACATCATGGAGTGGTTAAGGAATTCAAAACAAAAAAAAAAAAAAACTATCATGTGTCATAGTACAACTTTCAAAGAAGAAATTTTTGAAACAAATTTTTCTAAGTTAAGTAAATTAGTAAGAGTATTAGCATATTGCCAACGATTTATTTTCAACTCAAGACTAAATAAAGATAAACGCACAGGACACTTATCAACATCGGAATTACAACAAGCTATGCATCTACTAATAAGGAGGTCACAAAATAGAAGTTTCTCGGATGAATTAAAAACATTAAAGGGAGGTGAATCCTTGTCGAATAAAAATTCAATAGTCAAATTTAAACCCATTTGTAGATCAAAGTGAATTATTAAGGGTAGGAGGTCGTTTAACAAATGCCAGCAACATCAGTTATAATGAGAAATTTCCTATAATTTTAAAAGATCGAGATCACTTCACGATATTATTAATTGATCAGATACATAAACAAACATTACATGGTGGTACTCAATTCATGCTCTATCATATTAGGAAAAATTATTGGATTACGAACGCCAGAAATACAATTAGATCACAAATTCAAAAATTCATTACGTGTTTTAAACAAAAAGCTGAAACACGTAAACAACTAATGGGAAATTTACCACACGAACGAGTACAAATGGCAAGACCCTTTTCCAATTTTGGTTTAGATTACTGCGGTCCCTTCATGGAGTCACCTTTCATTTCAATCCGCCTTCTTCTCCACATTTCGGAGGGAAGCTGGTGTCAAGTCTACAAAACATCATCTAAAAAGAATTCTAGGCAACACCACCGTAACATTTGAAGAGTTCAACATGGTATTGTGTCAGATTGAAGCGTGTCTAAATTCACGACCACTAACGGAAATCAGTACCGATCCACAAGACCTCACTCCATTGACACCAGCACATTTCTTAATAGGTGATTCAATGTCATCCTCACCACAAGAAGAAGTTACCGATGTAAATATCCATAGGTTGAACCGATGGCAGTACTTACAATCATTAGTTCAAAATTTTTGGAGCAGATGGAATTCGGAGTACCTATCAAGATTACAGCAGCGCCCTAAATGGACAACGAAGGTGGAGAATATAAAACCCAATCAACTAGTTTTACTTAAAGAAGATAATTTGCCACCATGTTGCTGGTTATTAGCACGAATAATCGAAACACATCCTGGCTCAGATGGACTAGTACGAGTGGTCACATTACGTACGAAGAATAACGTTTTAAAACGACCTATTACAAAAATTTGTTTGCTACCAAATAATTAATTCAACACTACGAAATTTATCACGCACCAAAACAACCTTATCACTACATTCTCGTCACACATCAGTTTAAAAAAAAAAATATTTTTGTTTTTCTACTTAAAGCTAGTATAGTTATACTTTTTGTTTAACTTACATATTTTTGTTATTAATTATTTCCGCTTTCTCGTTACATGCTCAACGGTTAAAATTAATTCAAGATGCTCTGCTCTGATTTCAATGATGAAACATGACCTAAAAAACACAAATCAACAGAATTAGTAAGATGTCAAAAATTAATTGGAAAAATTGGAACAATTGCTTCTGACTAAGTTTGTTTTTTTTTGACATCTCTTTGGGATGATGTCAAGGTCGGGAGTATGTTCAGGCTTCATAAGCTGAGTTGGTACAAACTAAAAACAAAAAAGAGAAACAGACAACAAAGAATCAATATTCAATTAAAATACTTATCTAATCATCCAGTCAAAAACAACTCCAAGCTTCAAACATCAGGACTCCGTTTTGAAACAGCAAACAGCAACAGTGATAACTAATAACTTCAACAGTAACAGTGATAACTAATAACTTCAGCAGCAACATTGATAATTTTGAGATTTCAAAATAGTTTGCTCTTAACAAATGTAAAAAATTGTTTGTTTACATTTGGTTCTGTACTATTGTTTTAATATGGTACTTAATCAAAATGTCAAATCAATTTTATATCTGTTATACTTACCTATAAACAAATTATATATGTCAAGTTCAATTTGTATAAAAGTATCAGTCATACCAACATTTTTTACTTTCAATTTAGTTTCAATTAATTTACACAACACATAGATTTAATATTTACTTTCAATTTCAATTAAGTTTCAATTAATTTATACAATACATAGATTTAATATTTTTACATTTGTTTAAAGTTACTTTACTATTTCATGCTTAGATTTTTTGTAAAGGTTAATGAACTTGGTTTAAACGTTAATCCTAAACCGTTTATCTCCAGTGTATAAAAGGAGCAAAATTGCTTAAAAATCATTATTGTCTGATCGATCGATAGTAGAGTATTTAAGTTATTGTAAAGGTGTTATATATGTTAAATTGTTAAATTATAAAAGAATTTATATTAAAATTATTAAATTATAAGAGAATTTATATAAAAAGAATTTATAGTAAAATTATTAAAATTATAAAAGAATTTATATACAAAGAATCTATATTAAAATTGTTAAATTATAACAGAATTTATATAAAAAGAATTTATAGTAAAATTATTAAAATTATAAAAGAATTTATATACAAAGAATCTATATTAAAATTTATTAAAATTATAAAAGAAATAAAGAAGTGATTTTTAACCAATTAAAAATTAAAAGGTTTTTTTTTATGTATTCGCATTAAACAGTGATTTATCTCTTGGATTTTTAAAAAGCACTAGATATTTACAGTTAAGTGAAATATCTCTTGAAAATTTACCTTGATGAAATATATTTTGAGTTACAAATATTACAGACAAATTCCGATGATGTGAACCTCTAGTAAATAAATCACACACATTCTAATCATGAGAATTTAACATCATATCATCGATTACAATCAACAAAGGTTCTTGATTATCATTAAAATCTGGTATAGTTTTACTATATTCAACATCTTTCATATATTGCGGAACTGCATTTTTATCTGGATTACACCAAACAATTCTATTAATTTCTGGTTGCATATTTTCTTTTTTATATTTAATTAAATTATGAATAAAAGTGGTTTTACCACAACAGGATGGTCCTGCCACCATCATAGTAAATGGGTGAAACAACATAGTTGTATTAGTGAAAACTGTTATAAAGTAACAAGTTTAAGGAGTACTATTAAATTATACCAAAAAAGAACAATTAAAAGTCTTAAACTTAGTTCTGGGTTTTTTTGTTCATAGTACTGATGTATAAATTTTGTAAAAACTCAAGCATATAAGAAAAACAAATTTTAAAAACCGAAATTAGTATTTTCAAAAATGCATTTAAATTATTTTTCGTTTGAATCTATGATAATGATTTTAAATCTAGTACGTTAATACTTAATAGTACGTTCATAAACTTTAGATTTTGAGAAATTGAGAAGATTTCCAAAATTTTATAGATTCCCTTCTTTTTTTTTTTGATTTCCCATTAATACATTTTCCGAATGTCCGAATAATTTATGTACCTTTTCAATTAAAATAAGTTGTTTCAAAAATAACATATCAAATATCTTTACTCCGTTAATCTAATATATAAAAGAGAAAATTTGTTTGTTTGTTTGTCCAGGATTCACGTGAAAACCACTAGTCCGATTGTCACAAAATTTTAGAGGAATAATTATGAGAGCCCGGAGGGTGACATAGACTGTGTCACATTTTTATAAGTCAACAGGTTGCAACTCCAGAGCTGTTTTAAGCTTTTTCAATGTTTTTGATGTCGAGTCAAAACGGTTTGACCGATTGGCCTGGGGGGCTTCCAAAAAATTTTGTGTTTCCGATTTCTGTCCAATTTTACAGGGTGGTTTCGCAGTCGAAAAATGAGGCTAACACAAATTTTTGTTGAGTTCGATTAACCTGTTTGGGCACGACCGCGCAATGAAGCTTTTTCAATGTTTTTTATGTCGACTCAAAACGGTTTTACCGATTAACTTAACGGAATTAGTTGTATAAATTTGGTTGGAATAAATTAACGGGCTTCCAAAATTTTTTGTGGATCCGATTTGTGTCCAATTTTACAGGGCAGTTTCGTCAATCGACCTATAGTCATTTTAATTCAGTTAATATTATTCGCCGGAAACCCACCATCCTCAACTCTATCGTCAAGGAGCACCAAATTTTAAAGAAGCAACACATATAGAAAAATTAGAGAAAATCGTTCAAACTGTTTTTTAAAGTTTTTTTTTCACAATCTGTTAAAAGAACTCGAACATTTTTTTTAACATTCTCTAATTCAAAGAAATTTCAAAAATTGAACGTAATTTACTTACAAATTTTTTTTTGAACAATTGTCGGTTCGGCATGGGTTAACTAATTCCAAGTCTGTTAATAGAGTGAACTCCATTCTCAAAGAGGAACACATATACATAAATTTAAAGTCAATCGGTTAAATAATTTCTAATATATAGCAAAGCAACGTAAAAACCTATAAAAAGCTGTTGGGCTACAATGGGTTAACGGAACTCCTTCAATATTTTTTTGAGCCTTTCTTTTTAACCAAAGAAGTACTTCAAAAAATTGTCCAAAACTTCCTTTTTTACAATTTGCACGCTCCCAGGAAACGCCGTGTAAATCTGCTAGTATAACATACCAAAAATATTTTTAAAAGGGGAATTCCTTTGTTTATTTGATGAATCTTTTATTTTCTATTTACTAGACAAGGACAAACATTTATTTATTAGCTACTTTCTCATTTTTATAATTCTAAAACAAGTACTTTTATACATTTAACTTTAACAGAATATATAGACAACTGGTGTTAAGGAATTGTCACTTTTAAGTTGTCTCAAACAACATAAATGTTAAATGTTGTCAATGGCAATAACTATATTTGGACACAACTCAACTTAAAGAATTGGTTGTGCAATTTTGACAGATAATTAGGTTGTGTTGTCAATCATAAAAAGAATCAAAACAAAGTTGTTAATTACAAAATTTTTTTAGGTTGTGTAATCACAAAAACATTCTGAATTCTTCATAAAATAAAAATAAAATATGTAAGCAATTAAAAATATATTAAAAATTTTGGAACATTATGGTTAAAACTTATTTAAAAAATAGAAAATAATTATGATGTACAATAAAAAAGGAAATATTTGTTAACATACCCGAAACATGCAAAAAATAAAATTTTAATTTTTGTAAACACTAAAAGCGTTATATATATAAGAGAATAAGAGTTTTGAATTATAAATAGATTCTTTTAATTAAATACAAAAATTGGACTTTGGAAAGGGGTGTGGCCGTATGGGACTAAAAAAGTTTTTTGACATCTATTGGTCTTAAAATTAAACTTTTACCTTGAAATGAAAAGTTTCTTAGCCTTCACCGATTAATGCGAAGCCATTCTATTAATACGAGGCCGTCAGTGCTAACGTTTGTACACCGATAGGAGTATTTGAGCGCATTTTGATAATACACACTACGCAACTACCCTTTGAGCAATTTGTGTTAAAAAAATGCAAAATACTCCCTTTTTTGCTTTAAAAAAAATTTTTGAAATGCTAGATAAAAAAGTATCGAAAACGTTGGTTGGAAAAGTTTTTCACAACTCAATCTAATCAAATTGAAGACAAGAAATTCGCTTAACACAAACACAGTTTCACAATTCAATTATGATAATTAAAGAGGTGGTTTCAAAGATTGGGTTTAATAAATGGGTTCCTTCAAACAAAACGATTTAGAATTACAACAAAAATATTTAAAAACGTATCTCTTAAAACGTTAGAAACAAAAATGTAAAAAAATTAACTGAAATTAATGAATTTTTTAAATTAATTAAAATTAATTAACTGATTTTTTATTATTTTAAATTATATGTTATTTTATGTACAAAAGTTTTTATGTTTTTAATTTTTTATTTTAAATGAATTGTTATACGAATGTGAATAAATGTGATATTAATAAAGAAATCTTAATAAGTTAAAATTAAAAATGCATGTGTTTGTTTCTAATATTTTGGTTATAAGAACTTTCGCGTAAATTTTATCATCTTTTAATACGAAGTATATATAATAATCTATCTACAATTACGCTCTCATTACGTAGTCAACAAAGGAGTGTCCACAATGAAATGTACATGACAGCGTTTTTTGACAATTTTGTTTATAAATTTCATGAATTAAAGAATATTCAGTAGTTTAAAGTTGATTGTATAGCTATTTTGAATAATGGTTTGATATTATTTAACCTAAGATAGAAAAAGCATTAATAATTTTATTAATTTTTTATTTTGATATATTTGTTTTTGATTTGTCAATAAAAAATATTTATACGAGTTCAATAATTTCACATTACGTGTTCAAAGAGACCGAAAAAATTATAAGTTAAACAACTTTTTTCAATACTGCCGAATGATTGCGACATGACTGCGTCTATTGTAGGCACTTTCATTTAATTCAATACATTTAACTTAGTTTGACAGATAGCTATGGTTAGAGAGCGGAATGAGAGCGTTTATTGTAGAAAGGTTATAAGAATATCTATGATCATATATTGATTTTTTATTTTTTAAGACGTTAAAATTTGAAACCATTTTACTGACTATTTCAACAATGGAATCCCATAGCTGAATATCTTATTTTTTAGCTTTTGTTTTTTGGCACTAGATGACTTATCGTTAACATTTAGTACGCGAATTAGGTATGGCAATTGGAAAAAATGATTACATCAGCTGTTTATTAATTGATATTAAATAAAGAATTTCAGATAACAAGAAAAATGTTAGTTTTCAATTTTCTTTTTAAATATAAAAGAAAATTTTGTAAAATAAACGTCAAAAATATTTGCAGTGGTAAAAAACTAAGATTATTATTTTTTGGTAGTGACAAATTCTCTTTACCAAGTTTAACAATATTACATGAAAGTAAAAAGTAAGGAACGTTATAAATTAAAGTCATAATGTTTACAAATTTTTCAAATTCCGTAGAGGTACAAAATCGAATATCGGAAAAATTGAAGTTATTACCTCTTTTAAAACTCCCATAAATCCAGTCAGAAAATTCGCAATAGATGAACAAATTCCTTTGCATGAATGGCCATGTAAGGATATTAATTTTCATAATTTCAATATCGGTATCGTAGTTTCTTTTGGTTACTTAATACCGTCACATATAATTTCAAAGTTTCCTATGTAAAAAACTATATTTTTATTACAAAAATAAATATTAAAACTTGTATGAATTTTTAGGGGAATGATAAATTTACATGCCAGTTTGTTACCAAGATGGAGAGGAGCCGGTGAGATACAATTAAAATTTTTATTGATAAATAAAAATAATTTCTATTCGTCAGCTCCAATTGTCCACGCTATAGCAAACGGAGACACTAAAACTGGAGTTACAATTATGAAAATTGAACCAAAGCAGTTTGATGTAGGTGATGTACGTAGATTTTTATAATTCACAATATATAATGATTCTTATATAATTTTTTCTTATACAAGATTTTGTATCAAAAGGAAATTCCTATACATGGTAATACTTTAATGCTAGATTTATACGAAGTTTTAGCCGAAGAAGGTTCAAAATTAATTCTTAAAACCATTGAAAACTGTCCAGAATGTTTCAAAAATTATAAGCAACAAAATGAAGATGCAGTCTCTTATGGTGATATAAAATAAAATTAAAAAGCTTTGTATTAAACCTTCTTTTTAGCGCCAAAAATTTCATTGGCAATGACAAAAATTTGTTGGGTGGATATGACTGCTATAAATGTTTATAATTTATATCGTGCGCTATACGGTTATAAAAACATCTTCACGAAATTTAAAAATATTAATATAAAAGTTATTGAAATGATATATTGCGAATCTTTTGAATTACGCAATAAACATGATGTGTTAAATAATAAATGTGGAACTGTTACGTACTGCAGAACTGACAACAGTTTAATAGTATTATGCAAAAATTTATCATTTGTTAAAATTATAAAATTAAAAGTTGAAGGAAGGAAGATTATGTCAGCTTTAGAATTTAATAATGGCTTTTTAAAAAAGCTTAAAAATGATGAGAATTATTTTGAATGAAGATGGAAAAAACATATGTAAATACATATAAATAATTACATTTATTAGATTAGAAAAATATATGGATATATTTGAATTTTAATGTTGATATATATTTGAATTTTAATGTTGACAAACAAAATGTTGATATATATACTAAAATTAAAGAATCTAGAACTTTAAATTTTTTTATCTATGCAAAAATAAAGTTTACGGGCACTTTTGGAAAAGTTATCGGATTTTTAAAATGAGCGGGAAAAAGTGTACATGCATTATTATACTAACAAAAAGTAATTTCTATTTTTTAAATTTTATAAAAAAAATTGGGTTAAAAAAATTCTCATTTTCGTATAACCCGCTAATTGAACTACATTCCCAACATTAAATTTGAACCCGGTATCCCTATTTCAAACTAAAAACGTTTCACGTTTTATAAACTAACAAATCAATCTTACACAACGCAATTTTTTTTAAATCAGAGCATAGATCTAAGCACGATCAAAAAAAAATGAGCACGCTCTTAGCAGAGCATTAAGATTTGATAAAGAAACACGATTTGAAAAAACTAATTTTTATTTTAGTTACGTTTTAAATTGTCAAAAAAATAAATGAAATTATTAAAATTAAATTAAAAAGAGATAACTTTAACCTCTTCACGCATAATGTCCTCATGTGAGGACAAAATTATTCTGGTTTATTTCTTTTATCTTCCAATTTAGTTTCAAAAAATTACCGCAATAGTGATTTAGAATAAATATCAAACTTGAAATATTTCTAATAGATGTCGCTTTAAAACGGTTATAAAAATTTGAAAAAGTACAAAACGTCAAACCCCTATTCTGAATTCCTGCGTAGATTTTGTACGTAAATTTAGCTACGTTAAGTCGGATTGATTTTAGTTATTCTGAATTACGCCGGAGAAAATAATTAATGTCAATGGCAATACTTTTTTTCAAAGTTTCAAAATTTGGCATTTTGGTTTGAAATTTTATTGAAAAATTTAAAGCAACAAGTTAAAAAAAAATTATTTTATAAACAATAACAAAAATAAATGAAAGAATATGAATTCAATTGGATTTGGATTGATTGCCTTAGAAGAAGAAGAAACCAATCAAAGGATTCTTAGATCAGAAAGGAGAATTCTTAGAGATTCTTATAATCCTTTCGACTTGAGTGAGAAATCGTAAGTATTTATACCTACATATTTCAATTTGAAAATTTATCTAAGCATTTATATTGTGGATTAAACATGTCCATTGTGGATTAAACATGAAATGACACCAGAAGAACAACAAAAGGCAAAAATGGATTTTCATGCAAAAAGTGGCCTTCCAGGAATTATTAAAAAAGGGAACAAAAACAAGTGATGAAAAAAAACCAAGGGTTTTAAAAAAGCACATTTTCAAATTTATATTGTATTACATATTGAGTTTAACTTTGGAAATATTTACTTGGAAATAGTTACTGCTTACTTATAAAATTTACTGCTAACAGTAAAGTTTTTAATTTAAAGTTGTTATAGCCCTTCAGTGGGGAAGGTTGCCAAGTTTCTCAAGGATCTAACTTCATCTAACTCCTCCCTCTCCCTCCCTCCCCCTCCATGTTTTTAGGTTCTAGGAATTAAATTGTGAATTCCACAAAAATTTGGAATTTTACTTAGAATTATACAATCTAAGATATTAAACATATGTTAAAATATAATGTTGGGCCTTTAAATTTTGTATATTAATAAAGAAAAAATTGGACAGATATTCAAGTTACAGGTGCTTAAAAATAGCTAAATTTAAATTTTCGAGCCCTTATAGCTCCTAAACAGGGGGCTCGACAAAAAAATTTTATTAACCGGCTCCTACTAATATTTGAGGATCTAACTTCTCCCAATTTCAGGATCCTATCTTAAACCGTTTAGGAGATATATGGGACCAAAAATTTAGCAAAAATTGAGTTTTATATAATGGTAAATTTTAGTACCGTATGGCAACACTATACATTCAAGCGACATATTTTTGTAAAGCCTATAAAAGCAGCTCTCCTCTACCGTTTTTTTATTGAAAATAAAACTTACAGAGCTCTTGTTATATCAATTTAAATATAGGGCTTTTCTGGAATTTGCAGGGGCTGTAGCTTTGTCACCCTTCAAAATTAAGAAAAATCTTTGACACATGTTGAAATATAATTATAGAGCTTTGAATTTTGTATATCACTAAAAAAAAATTTGGGCAGGTATTCGAGTTACAGGTGTTTAAAAATAGCAAAATTTCTATTTTCGAGCCCTTATAGCTCCTAAATAGGGGACTTGACAAAAAAATTTTGTTATCCGACTCCTACTAGCTTCTTAGTATCTAAGTTCTCCCAAAATTTCAAGACCCTAGCTTGTACCGTTCAGAAGATATGTGTGGCCAAAAATTTTGCAAAAATTGAGTTTTGTGTAATGTTAAATTTTAGTTCCGTATGGTAACCCTAAATATTTGCCTTTTAAATATTTATAAATTTTATGAAACCAGCTATCGTTTGCCGTTTTCAGATTGAAAATATATCTAACAGAACTCTTATTATAACAATTTAAATATAGGGCTTTTTCCAACTTTGGGGGGCTGTAGCCCCGTAACAGGTGGGGCTACAGAAAAAAATTATTCTACGAAATTATTTTTTTTACGAAAGCTACCCATGGTTAAAATTTCTTTACTCTATTTCAAACGATGTAAAAGTTTTTGTAAACATACGGACAGACGGACAGACAGACGGACGGACAGACGGACAGAGTGAAACTATATAGGCACATTTTTACAAAATTTTTTGAAAATGTGCTAAAAATACTTATATTTTTAAAATTTTTATTTAAATTTTTGTAAATAATAAACAAAACTGCAAACAAAGGAATTCAAAGCACTACTACGTATGAATATTTCTTGCGTAGATTTTTGACATTTAATTTACGCTACGTAGGAATTCAGAATTGTCATTTTATGAATTTCGAAAAAAAAGTATACTACGTAGGAATTTAGAATCTATTTTGCGTAGATTTTACGTAAATTAGTGTTACGTAGTAATTCAGAATAGGGGTGCAAGTGTATTCAGAAAAAGTTCATTTTTTAAAAAGTGCAATAAAATTTTGTGTTTATTTTTACTTATATAACAATTTACAAAGGTAAGAAAAATTTTTTTCGTTAACAATAATACATATAGAATATTGAAAAAGAACAACCATAAAAAAATAAATATAATAACTAACTCTAAAAATTTTAAATGTGTGTGTCCTCATATGAGGACATCATGCATTTGCTCTACATGTTTTTCGATTTAATTGTTCTAAAATAAAGCAATGAATAGCTAAATCTTATTATGAAAATGAAAAACCTATTAGTAGGTATACTAAAAATTTATTATAATATTGTAAAATAGCTTTGAAAATTGAAAGTTTTCTTGTATTTTCAAATGATAATAACTATATTGTACCTAAATTGTAATATTGCAATATATCCGTTGGATTTTATAAATAAAAATAGCAATATAGGTATTTGTGTAGGTACACAAAATTTTTATCTTTTTCATATAAAATTTTTAGCTTTCTCAAGGGCTTGTTTTATTATTATTGTATTATGTTTTAGACATTAAAAATTTTTCTTTTGGTAGATGGGTTCAAAGTTAAATGATGTAGAAATACTGAAACTGATTAACTATCCATCAGACTCTGAAGCTAGCTTTTGTAGTTCGATTGATGATGATGAGGAATATGAGAACATCCAAAATGATTTGGCTGATAACGATGATATTAGCAACGTACTAATAGATGAAGATGTAGAACGACTAGATGATGTAGAAACTAATGATACCCAAACCAGAAATAATATATGGTATGTTGAAAAAGAAAATGATTATAATCAGAATATTCCGGAATTCCGAGGAGTCGATTGTTGCCTTGTTGCTGGAGATACACCATTAGAGTTTTTTATGGCAATGTTTCCTGAGGATATTTTTGAATTAATTATGTAAGATTTCAATCCGATACGCACATCAAAAAGGAAAGATCAATTTTAAAATTATGTACTGTGAATGAAGTTAAAATATTTGTAGGAATAAATATCATTATGAGCTATATAAAATATCCAAGAAGTCGGATGTACTGGTCTTCTATAAAAGGATTACGGTTTGATCTAATTGCTGATAGTATGTCTGTTAATAGGTTCGAAGAAATAAAAAGATATCTTCATTTCACAGACAACGACAAAGAGCATAATGAAGGCCGATTTTGGAAAATTAAGCCTATACTTGATATTTTGCATAATGCTTTTCATCAAGCCAAAACTCCATCTGAAAAACAGTCGATCGATGAGATGTTGATACCTTTTAAAGGTAGAAGTCCTATGAAGCAATATTTACGCAATAAACCAAAGCAATGGGGGTTTAAGGTTTGGGTTAGAGCCTATTCAAATGGATATGTAAATTGTTTTGAATTCTATGAAGGAAAGAGCTCTAATAAATGTATTATTGGACCTATCGCTGATTCCGTTATTGGTCTTTGCCATGATAAGAAGAAAATGAACTATAAATTGTTTATGGAAAATTTGTTTACTTCGCTACTACTTCTTCGTACCTTACAAAATCGAAATATACATGTAATTGGAACACTTCGAATAAATAGAGCCCCAGGTGTTCAGGAAAAATTTAAAAATTCAAAAGAACTTTCACGCGGAGGTTCAACTTTTGCTACATCATCCGACAATACAACGGTTCTTCGCTGGAAAGACAGGAAGGATGTACACATGATATCAACCTATGCTGGAAAGCAACCTGAAGATGAGGTTAAACGATGGGACAGTAAAAAAAAGAACATATAAATATCAAGCGACCATTTTGTATTCAAGAGTATAATATGTTCATGGGAGGGGTTGATTTGATAGATCGCATGATAGCGCATTATCCACATGGATTTAAAAGTAAACAATGGTATCTCCGCATTTTCTTTCATGTGATAAATATGTCATTAGTGAATGCATGGATATGCTATAAAGAGAAATTTAATAAGGTTCCGTTGCTTGAATTTAAAGCAGAAATAGCTTTGGCACTTATTAAACTTTCTGTTCAAAAAAAGCGCGGAAGGCCAAATTTAGTTTTAGAAGGTTCTTCTCCTAAAAGGAAAACTAATTTCAATCCAATTAGTAATTTACGGTATAATGGAAGAGGACATTGGCCAAAAAAAAGTGAACAACCTAATGCTTCTCGATGTCGTTTAGATACTTGCAGCAGTAAAACTCGGTTCTTTTGCAGTACTTGTGAGGTTCCCTTGTGCCCAACATGTATGGAAAGCTATCATGAAAAATAATTTTTTCTGTTTTTTTTTATGTAAATATTTTGTTTTTTCTTTTTTTTTTTATGTAAATATTTTGTTGCTCTCGTAACAAAGAATTCAACTGTTACAAATTTCGAATGTGTTTTTTTAATTTCATGTTTTGTTGTATATAAGATTTTTTTTATACCTTATAATAATTTAAAAATTAAATAAAATTTAATTTCAAATCCTAATAAAAATATTGTCTAATTTGCATGATGTCCTCATATGAGGACAGATGATTATATCGACCCAGAATTGACGAAATCGAATTCTGAGTATGCAATTTATCCTCTAGAACCATTTTAAATCACTACACAAAATAAATATTTTTTTCCTCCACAGGAAAATAATTCATGCATGAAGAGGTTAAATAAACAAAACAAATTGACTTTTATTTTACAAGTAAAATTCAAATGTCAAAATGAGTTTATATTTTATTTTGCTCTGCCGTGCTCTATATATTTCCACTGAGCACTCTCTGATTTAAAAAAAAAACGCGAATCACGAGCTCTGATAGCTCAGAACAAAAAAAAAAAAAAAACGATTTCTTTTTTGACATTTCATGCTATGTTCATGTTACAAAATACAACGTTTTCTACATTTTGCATTGTACTAGAAATTTTGAAATCTACGTTTTTTGATATTTTGCAACTTTGTTTCTGCGTCATGGCTGCGATCATTTTAGCTATGTATAATGTACAGTAATACAGAAGATCCGGACATTGTAAGAATTAAAGCTAAAAATAGAACTGTCGCTATATACATTTATACGTAGTGATTGATAATATATATACTTCGTATTAATAGAATGCGAAGTAAAAAAAATTTAATTTTGGCCCCTCCTTTGGTGGTTGATTGTCAACTTTATATTTAAAGGTGACAGTTTCACTTTAAGATCAATAGATGTCGTCAAAGGCCATCATCGGAATTGTATTTGCAACTTTGCGAATACAAAGTGTCATGATTGCAATTTAATGTGGTTATTCTGATGTTTGTCGAATGTTATGTTGGAATGAAAAAAAAAAAATTATTTCCCACTAAAAAACACTTCTTATAATGCTTTTGAATGACTAATTGTGTCGAAAGAAATTTTGTTCATTTTTGTTCCTTTTCAATTTTGACGGACTAAAGCAAACACAAAAAACAAAGTTGGAAATAAAAATGACATTTTTCAGACCGTGACTGATTGCAGTATACCAGAAAAGTGTGAAATACTAAAAACAAAGACAATAGCCGTCATCGGAATTCTATTTACAACGTGCGAATACAAAGTCTTATGATCGGAATTGAAAAGTGTTAAATACTAAAAAAAAGCCAATGTATCATGATCGGCATTCAGTTGACATTTTTTTTGATAAACAATTTTCGCGACAATTGTGTATCCAGAAAATTTTCCATACAAGAGTCTTGTAACAAGACGTTGTGTATGCAGAACGTACGTATGAAATGACATTCATGCTTTTTTTTTAGTTTTATTTGTTCTCTAAATTATGGAAATTATAAAAATATAAATAATTTTTAAAATAAAAAATGTTACTTATGTTTTCAATTTAACCTTTTCTTTTCCAATTGAATACGAAATTTAATTCTTTCATATTAGCATAGTTTTTAAAAGTTACACCTACTTTTTTTAACTTAAAAAAATAACATTTATAAAATATAAATAAACTAATTAAATCTAATGTATACAGAACAGATCGCAGCGTTTAGGCTGGTATTCGCCCCCAATATACTTGCTCCATTGAATATGTATATAATACATGTTCTTTTATATTTAAATTACGTCTTTGTCCGGAAGTCCAAGAATCTTAGAAAAAAATCAAAATATTAATTTATTTTTATCGCTTTTATTTCAAATTAAATATTTGTTCAAAAGTTTTGTAATACACTTGCAAATATACATATATGAAAAGACGTATGTTCAATAAATAAAGAGAATTTTTTTCTTCATTAAAAATAATACGGTAAAAACATTAAGATAACAACTTATCTAAATTGAAAAAAAATACATTTAAGTATTATTCAAATTAGAAAAGCTTTAATTAACATTTAGTTTATGATTTTTTTTTTTATTTTCCAAAAAATTTTATATGTAGAAAGCTGTTACGTCAGTGCCTTTTAAACTGAATTGAGGAAAATATAATTTTCTTTTTTAACTTACATATTTTTGGTCCATTTCGTGAACCCACATCAGTTAATAACCTAACACGAGACAATTTGCCAAAATAACCAATAAAAGTAGCAAACTGGCAAATGACAATATGAAAAATTCAGGAATATAGCGGCTAAATAGAAAACTGTTATAAAAAATTTTTTTTTCTAAGTGAACCCACCATGCACGTTGCTTATGGAAAGACGCAGGGTCCAACTACAAATATTTAAATAACTCAAAAACTCATTTGTTTTAATTCTGGTAAAAGGGTAAATTAAAGTATCATCTTTTTTACATCATTTAGCAAAAAAAACATTTCAAATTTAGTTATAGATTTTAAAAAATATTAAGGATAATAAAAAAAGATTCTTAGAAACTTTGAAAGAGATTAACATCATTAACATAAAAAATTAATGGTAAAAAAAAACATTGCATTGAATGAAAATTTATTGACATTTTTAGTTGAATAACTTTATTGATTTTGAAAATTGGAAGTTGAATAATATAAATAACTAGCAGATTTACCCGGCGTTGCCCGGAAGGTTGCTAATTGTAAAAAAGAAAGTTTAGCCAATTTTTTGAAACACTACGTTGCTTATAAATGAAGCCACAAAAAAATATTTCTGGAGTTCCGTTAACCCATTGTGGTCCAACAGTTTTTTATAGTTTTTTCGTTGCTTTGCTATATATTAGAAATGATTTTACCGATTAACTGTAAATTTTGTTTATGTGTTCCTCTTTGAAAATGAAGTTCACATTACTAACAGATTTGGAATTTGTTAACCGCTGCCGACCCGACGATTGTTCAAAAAAAAATTTGTAAGTAAATTACGTCCAATTTTTGAAAGTAGGTACAACTTCTTTGAATTAGGGGAATGCTTAAAAATATGTTTTGTCGAGTTCTTTTAACCGATTGCGAAACAAAAACTTTAAACAAGTAAAGAAACAGTCAGTCGGTGCAACCGACTTAGAAATACCCTACACTTATTTGGTTCAAATTTAAGGACATATCCATAAGTCATTTTAACACCATAAAAGCTGTTATTAATTTAATCGTAAGACATAGCTAACCAAATTAACTTTATAATACTAAAAACATTTTCTAATTACACTATCTATTAAAAAATATTACAAAATCTTACTAATTTATCTATTTAAAAATATTAAAAAACAAACAAACTTGAAATAAATGAAAATATATTTATTCCAATTCAATTACAAAATGAAAAAATTCTAATTATTAAATTTTGTGATAAAAAGATAATCAAAGCATAATATATTTAATAATCCAAATTTTTAAAAATTGCAATTATTTTAAATGGTTAGTTTATATACCTAATAGAAAAGCTTATAAACGCAAAATATGCAATAAATGTACTTCTAAAATACAATTACAAATTTTGAACTTTTCATATAATTCATTTAAATATTCAAATAAATTTTACATAAATGCAGCAAGTACCTTTGAACATAGCTGAACCACTACAATTTAGTCTAGATTTCGGAGACACATAGGACATAGGAAATATATTCTTTGGCTTTGAAATTAAACTCGACCACAACCAATTCACATTGTACTTTCATTACTAGTAACCTAGAGGTTAAATTTCATCAAAATACCGGCATTATTTTTTGAGTTATGGTGTTTTTAAGATATATGTTTTTTAGTCCTTGAACTTTTCAAAGGTTCCAGAACCCGAAGCCATGGTACTATTTTGCCCATATGCAGTCCCGCCTTACTTTCAATACTAGTTAACCCTTGTATACAATTGGAACGTTCTATCTTAATTTTAAGTTACTAGTTTTATTAATTTCGATGATAAGCTTTTACACATTTGGGGGTCTAAGAGAGGTCCTGAACCACCACTCCAAATGATCCCAAATTAGGGGGGCACGGAAGAAATAGTAAAGAAAACCCTGGGCCAAATTTGAAGCTTCTACATTTGTTTCAAGTTACTATTTTTATTAATTTCGAAAATATGCTTTAAGGTCCTCGGAACTGAGTGGCTGGTCCCGACCCACTAGTCCAATGGGGCCCAAATTTCAAAGACACTTACGCAATAGGAAGGGACACCCTGATACCAAATTTGGAGGTTGTATCTTCATTGGTTTCGAAATTACGATAGTTTGGCCTAAATTCGATCAAAAAGTTGTCAGTTCCGAACCCATTGTCCAATCCTCACCGTACGTAATCACCGCCGTAGTTTCATTACCAATAACCTACAGCACAAATTTCATGAAGATAGACTCATTAGTTGTAGAGTTATCGTGATTTTTAATATATGTTCGTTATCCCTGACACCGACTAAAAGGTCCAGAATCCGAACCCATGGGCTGATTTCGCCCTTATACAGCCCGCGCTTTACTTATAGTACTAGTTAACCCTTGTACACAATTTGAACGGTCTATCTTAATTTTAAGTAACTATTTTTAGTAATTTCGATTATAAGCTTTTAAAACTTGGGAGGTCTGGGAGGGGTACTGAACCACCTCTCCAATTGATCCCAAATTAAGGAAACACGCAAGAGATAGTAAAGAACACCCTTGTGGCAATTTGGAAGCTTCTACATTTTTTCAAGTTGTTATCTTTATTAATTTTAAAGATATGCTTTAAGGTCTTCGGAAATGTGTGGCTGGTCCCCGACCCACTACTCCAATGGGCCCAAATTCCCAAGACACTTAGGAAATAGGAAGGGACACCCTGATACCAAATTTGGAGGTTCCATCTTCATTGGTTTCGGAATTATGCTCGTTTGGCCTAAATTCGATCAAAAAGTTCTAGGTTCCGAACCCATGGTCCAATCCCGACCTTACGCAATCCCCGAAGTAGTTTCATTACTAGTAACCTACAGCACAAATTTGATGAAGATAGCGTCATTAGTTGTTGAGTTATCGTGATTTTTTATATATGTTCGTTAGCCCTTCGATCGATTAAAAGGTCCAAAATCCGAACCCATGGGCCGATTTCGCCCATATGCAATCCCCGCCGTACTTTCAGTCCTAGTAACCTACAGTTAAAATTTCATCAAGATAGCTCCATTATTTTTTGAGTTATCGTGCCTACGGACGGACGGACGGACATGGCTATATCGACTAAGGCGGTCACCCTGATCACAAATATATATACTTTTCCATATCTAGCTCGCTTCCTTTAGGTGGTTACAAACACCATACCAAAGTTAATATACCCCTTTACCTATTCTATAGGTGTAGGGTATAAAAACAGTTTGCAAAACAGTTTGAACGGTTATCTCTTATTTTTGGTCCTTCTTGATAATTTGGTGCTCCTTGACGATAGAGTTGAGGATGGTAGGTTTTCGGCGAATAATGTTAACTGAATTAAAATGACTATAGGTCAAAAGGGTGTACTAAATTTGCCATTATGTCATTATATTATGTAGTTTTCGATGTCGATAGTCAATGGTTTAGAATAGGTTAAAAAATTTGCTTTTCAGCTTATATTTTGTGTAGTACTCACCTGAAAGTTGTACTACGCTCTTCCTCGGTTTTTTATGATTTTATGAGAGAAATGTAGGCTTATTTTTTGGAAAAACTGTTTTAAAATACTATGTATTTAAGCATTATATATACGAAATTGAATTTTTTTATTTTTAGATTTCATTTGAAGAACACTGCAATTTCACAATGAAATCTATTTATAAAAAACAACCACTGCAAAGTAAATAAAAAACAAAGACTTACGAAAAAATGTGGAGACGGAAAATGTTATGTTATTTACTTTTAAAGATATGTTTATTCGGCTTCTTTATTAACTTCATTTTTATTATTATTAATATTATCTCATTTAGCTTTTACCTATTTGAGACTATTTAAGGAAAAAAATTAGTCTTATTAATTAAGTGAGCTTTTGGAATAAAGGTTAACTTGCGTCCATACCAAAAATTTGAAAATTTCATTGAATCTTTGTTCAAAACGCGCAAACAGGTCAAAACCAAATTAACCCTGTGGGTTTTAATTAAAATGCTGGTACAAAATTTTCAATAAAATTCTTTTAAAAGTTTAAGCAAATAAAATTTATAGAACTTCATGGCGTCGTCATGGAAAACGGGTTAATCGAACTTTACTAAAACTTTTTGCAGCCTCTCTTTCAGACTGCAAAATCAACCTGGAAAATTAGACACAAATCGGAAACACAAAATTTTTTCAAAGCCTGTGAGGCCGAAATGGGTTAATTTATTCCAACCAAATTTATACAACTAATTCCGGTTGCTACGAGGAACATTTGTTAAAAATTTCAAGTCAATTGGTTAAACCGTTTTGACTCGACATCCAAAAAACGAAAAAGCTTAAAACGGCTCTGGAGCCGCAACCTGTTGACTTATAAAAATTTGGCATAGCCTATGTCACCCCCGGGCTCTCATAATTATTCCATTAAAATTTTGTGACAATCGGATAAGTGTTTTTCACGTGCATCCTGAACAAACAAACCAACAAATTTTATCTGAAACCATTTCTGGAAGAACAAGTGGGGGATGTAGTTGAGCAGCTCTCAAGGTTTGCTATTAAAGCCTCTTTCAGAAGGCTCTTTCACAGGGACATCGGAACCGGTTTCTTTCTTGGCGGAGATGGATTTGTTGACTGCGGCTCAAGAGAAGGGGGAAAAGGAGATCAAATCTGCAAATCCTGACAGGCAGATCTAGCGGGAGAAGAGGGGAAATAACAATCCCACCTAAATAGAACCTCCCAGATGAATTGCGGGAAGGCTATCAAAATCATACAAGCCGACTTGTATAGGAACATCTCTGCTACAGAGATAGTAACTGAAAGGATGCTCAAGGAAAATTTAGCCGTGGCTCTGTTTCACACTTCAAGTGTTTTTATAAAATGAATAACGGTAGTCCAAGAGGGTGTATTATTATAAGAAAAGTACTTAAAACTATATCTATTCCACAGCTAAATAGTAATGACCTGGTAGCCATCCAGATGAAAGAGGAAAAAAGTTACCTGGGCGCTAAAATCATTTGAACCATTCAATCCGCAAAGGCCAGACAACCTTTACCCAAAACATATTTAGGAAGGTATGGGACTTCTGAATAGGAAAATCAGAGCAGTCTATAAAGCCTGCTTAAGATTAAGATAAACAACACTGACGTAGAAAGAATCGAGAGTAGTATTCTTACCTAAACCAAATAACCTGAGCTATAAGCCTGACATCATTTCTCGTAAAGGGATTAGAAAAGATGATAAAACCGGAACTAAAAAACCAGTTACATTCGAGATTACCGATGAACCAACATGCATATATTAAAAGCAAATCGGTAGACACGGTGATCGACAAAAAAACTATATTTTAACACGGTGCGATCGACAAAAAAACTATATGGGCAGTCGAGAACGGCTTGAAACTTAATGCGAGCAACACAGATATATGTCTCTTTAATAGGAAAAGAGACGTGGTTTACCCGCAAGCACCGAAAATAGGTAATGACGTGTTGGAATTTTCTGACAACGTCTAAGACCTTGGTATAAACCTATATGAGAAGCTCTGATGGAGCAAACATTTGAGCGAAAAGAAAGAAAAAGCTTTGCATTTAGCAAAACTTGCATTCAGCAAAACTTGCCAAAAAAAATAATGTGGATATACACATGTGTTATAAGATTTATGATAACATACGGAGCTCTAGTTTTGTGGACGGCCATCAAAAAGAAGAGATACATTAAAACATTAACACAAATTCAATGCCACGGCTGCTTAGAGATAACTGGTTCCATCGGAACCACATCAATCAAAGCCATGGAAACAATATTGGATACAGAACCAATTGAAATAGAGGTAAAGAAAGCGATGGAAACCGCTCTTTGACTTTATATGACAGGCAACTGACTAAATAAAGAAAGTCAGAATGGACACGAAGCAAAAAACTTGGGCGGAATAATGAACTTGGCAACGAGTCCCCTAGCAACCAGTGATGACGTGGCAGGGGAACTCAAACTAGACAGTAAATTTGAAACGTATACGGAAATATCCCGTATCAACGCTACAACATCACTGATTACAGTAGACATATATACCAACGCGACTAAGAAAGTTAACCGCTGTGATATAGGGATAGTATGTGACGAACCAGTCGTAAGGATTGCTAGATCATTAGCAAGCCATTTAAAAGTACGTCAATTGGAAGCAACTACTATAGAGAAATCAGTGCAAGAAATGCAAAGAAGAAAGATTCGAGGCAGAATGATAAATATTTTTATAGACTTCAAATCCATAATAAATATAATGGAGGGTAGTCTGCATAAATCAAAGTCCACACTGATTTGCTGGAAAGCTCTGAATGGACTGGGAGAAACCAATGCAGTAAAACTACACTGGAACTGTACAGGAATCTCCGGCAATGAAAGAGCCGACTAAATCGAAAAGAGTGCCATAAGAGAACGGAGTGTGGAAACAGAGCCGATTAGACTCTCACACTCAGAGGTGAAATGGTTTACAAAAGTCTGGGCTAAAACCCAAGTGAAGGAACAATGGCTACACTCTACCGGATTAACCCATACAAAGATTTTCTGGGGAGAAAAACTTGCAGAAAAACGAAAAAGATCCTGAAACTAAAAATGGGGGGATCCCAGACTTATGATAGGGATAAGCTCGGGCCACTTAATGCTCAGAGCCCATTCAGCAAAATTAGGTAGGACAACTATGGAACGAGCAGAGGCTGTGGAAGGGAAGACGGAACAGTTCTTCATGTTTTATGCAATTCAAAACTCTAGAAGATTTAAAACTTACAATCTTAGGAGGAAGACACTGAGATGGCTGCAGTACTGGAAGGGAGTTAGACCAGGGAAAATTGATAAGTTTCATGAGGGGTATAGAAAGCTCAACGAAGCGCTGTAGTAAATACGAGCGACTCTGAGAATAGGGGGACATAACGAGCCGTAAGACCCAGATGTGAGGGAGACCCGTTTCAAATGTTACAGCGGCTATGGAATTCATAGGATGCAACAAGCGTATTCTCGTATGCGAAGCTTTGGATTAGATTAGAGGTTATTGAAATTAAATCATGTATAAATATTAGGAAAAAACTGGGGGAAAAAACAGATCCCTGATGGAATCTCAAATCCATTTAACAAGGGCCCTATCTAGATACAGTCCTCCATTTTCCCAATAAAGCATTATGCCAGAACAAGAGCTTTATTAATATCCAAAGCTACAATATCAGACTCGCCAAAATGGTGAGCACTGATATTAAGCTTCTCGCACAGGTAGGTCATTAGATCACCAGTTGAACGGCGGGCTCCAAACTCGTATTGCCGATCAAAAAGCAAATATTTAAAATTAGATTTATATATAACTAAATATTTAAAAACCTTATAGTTTTTTATTTTTCCATTATTTTGGAAAGAACCGAAGTAACAATAATAGGCCGATAGTTAGAGGGATCGCTTTTATTGCGCTTTTTTGGGAATTGGAAAAGGATGAATACCCGAAATAAAAGAAAGATGGAAAAAGCTGTGCACAGGTATTACCAGTGCTTTTTTTGGAAAAAAATATTTACCGGAACGCCATATTATTTTTAATTCTATAAGAAAGAAAACTGATACAGAAACTGAATTTAATTTATTGAATAATTATCATTTATTATACGAAAAAGTAATATTAAAATTACAAGTTTTTCCATAAAATTGCCATGTTTTCATCATAATCCTTTTCACGATTTCTTTTTTTGCTGTTTGTGTCCGTAGCTGAATGATGATCTCGAATTAGCCATGATTTGACATATTTTTGCGGGTTGAAAAGTCTCAGAGGCGGACCAACCATTCTTATAAAGAGTAATGATGCTGTTGTAGATGTTAACAGCGAAGATCTGATTGGAGTTATGATTAAATTCATCTGCGAAAATCCTCTCTCACATTCGCTTGTAGAAATTGGAACAACATCTAAAATATTTACCAATGGGAGAAGAGACGAAGGTATCTGTTTTTCTTGCAAATATTCACGGAAACCTCTGGCAATCTGTCGCTCATTTAAACCAAATCTTTTGCTCAGAATTTGAATTTCAGTTTCACCGTACGTTATGTTTTTTTGTATGTCTTTGGGCTAATTTTATGGATACAGTACTTTAGAATATTGTGGTAATTCTATGTCTTCTGGTGATAATAGTCTCTTTTCTATTGATTGTTTCAAATGTTTATAAAATGCACTCGGAGTTATAGTTTCTGTTTCATAGCTACCAAATTTGTTCGTTTTGTCAATAGAAACATTTTTAAATTTCAAACTATTAACTGCACTAGCAGCATTTTTATAATAAGTTGCGGGGCTAGTAATTCTTTCTGCAAAAAATTGAGTTTGCAATTTTATCTTTTGATGTGCTGTATATTACGTGATTGTAGTTCAAGCGACAATTTGGATAGTTCCTGTAATGCATCGCACATCAATGCAAGATCCAGAATGAATCCAGACGAAGTAATTTTAGAAAGCAGTCCAGAATACATACTTCTATCCTTTGCATCTCTCTGATTATCCGATTGCGCCTTTGTAAAGTGTTTCACCAAAACTTCATAATTTTCCCATACCGCATAAACTGATCTGAAGCTTGAAGCTACCCACCGAGTACTTAAAATTCATTCAATTTTTAATATTTGAACCTCAAGTTCGGTTGCACATATACTAAGTTCTCTTGAATTTTTTGGTGACGCGTGATATATAACATATAGTTAATCCATAAAAGATTTGAACCTATTAATTCTCGAAACAGATTTAACCGCATCTGCAACAGAAAGTTCTAATCGGTGGTTAGCGCAGTGCCATATCAAAATCATACATCAACCAACAAAGCAAATTTTAAGTCCTTATCAATTATATTGGCAACTATTGCTGTTTCATCTCTTTGCTAATGTGTTTAATTATATTTATGCACGCATTTGTAGAATGAAGTATGTGCCCCATGTCTATTCCATTTAGCTCCTGCAAATCTATTTCTGTTTCAAAATCATTAAATGCTTGATTTTTTTTAGCTATTTTATAAGCAGTTCGAAATATTTTTTCAGTAGTATCGGTTTGATGAGAAATCGCCTTAAAACAAACATTTTCCAATATCTTCTTTTTTGATTCATTTCGAATTTTAATTATAGCTTTATGAGATGCACTTTATTTATGTTCATATATTTTTTTTCTTAAAGAAGATAATTGTCGCTGTCTAGTTTCTCCATTCGGAATAACAGTTATTGTTGTCCATTCTTTCGAAATTTTTATTCCAACATTTTGCTCGGTTCCAAGTGCTCCTATTTCTCGACAGATTGAACAGCCCAACTTTTTGTTCTCTGTAATTAGCCAGTCATATTTCAAATAAAACTCGATTTTTTGATCCATATTCCAGCAATCCGGATAATCACTTATGATATCGTCATTGGTACATTTATTTAATTCAGCAGCAATTTCTGTAAATTGTGATTGCACATTAATATTAATAGGCGGATTAGGCGTTGGAACATTGCAAGATGCGTTACCTATCTCGTCTCCTTTGACTTTTTTTGGTATGGTACTAAAGTAAATATTTATTCTTTTCATATTCTTGGGATATATTTAAAAACTATATTATAAGTGACACTTTGAAAAATAAATTTAAATTCTTATCTTCCTGAAATCTTCAAAGTAACGTAGAATAATTGCAATCGCAAAATAACTAAATAAAACATCTGTAGAAAAAAAATAGCAACCAAAAAATGGCAATAGCAAACCTAGTCATGGCAATCTATGATTTAAAATTTTTATTAGATAAAAATTATCTTTAATTACGAATTTTTCTCATGAGAAAAATAACGACAATTTTTTAAATCTAATAAAAATTGATTTTAAATTTTTTATTTAATTTATATTTACCGGAGCTGCGCTCCGGTGAGCTCCGGTACAAAAAAAGCGCTGGGTATTACAATGGAGGTATATGTGTTTTCGAGCATGATAGTTGTAGTACCGTCGGGACCGGACAATTTTTTTGTATTTAGATTTTCATCACTGCTCGCGAATGAAATAATAACTTCGTTATTATCATAAAAAAAAAATAATTATTTGGAAAATAAAAACACGTAAACTTTTGTTTTATAACTTTAAATTATTATGTTTTCAAATCAATGCGGTCTTAAGACTAAATTTTATATTTTACAATTAATATTTATAAAGTTTGACAAAATTACAAAATTAGCAAAATAAGCTAATTATAATATACTAGGAGATTTACCCGGCGTTGCCCGGGAGCGTGCAAATTTTAAAAAAGCAAATTTCAGCCAATTTTTTGAAGTACTTTGTACTTTGGTTAAAAAGAAAGGCTCAAAAAATATTTATGGAGTTCCGTTAACCCATTGTGGCCCAACAGCTTTTTATAGGTTTTTTCGTTGCTTTGCTATATATTAGAAATTAATTAACCGATTGACTTCAAATTTTGTATATGTGTTCCTCTTTGAGAATGGAGTTCACTCTATTAACTAACTTGCAATTTGTTAACCCATGCCGACCCGACGATCAAAAAAAAATTTGTAAGTAAATTACGTCCAATTTTTGTAAGCAGGTAATTTCTTTTTGAATTAGGGGAATGTTTAAAAAAATTTTCAAGTTCTTTTAACCGATTGCGAAACCAAAACTTTAAAAAACAGTTTCCAAAACAGTTTGAACGATTATCTCTAACTTTTCTATATGTGCGGTGCTTCTTGACAATTTGGTGCTCCTTGACGATAGAGTTGAGGATGGTGCGTTTCCGGCGAATAATATTAACTGAATTAAAATGACTATAGGTCGTTTGATTATAGGTCAAAAGGCTATACTAAATTTGCCATTATATCAAGAGGAGTTTTCTTAAATTGCCAACGTTTGAATAAATTATAGTCGATGGCTTAGAAAAGGTTTAAAAGGTTATCTGAAAGTTCTACTACGCTTTTCCTCGTTTTTATATGATTTTATGAGAGAAATGTAGGCTTCTTCTTTGGAAAAACTGTTTTAAAATACTATGTATTTAAGCATAATATATACGAGTAGATAAAAAACAAAGACTTACGAAACAAAAGGAAAATGTTACGTTATTTAAATTTAAAGATATTATTATTCGGATTCCTTATTAGCTTTATTTTTATTATTATTAATAATATCTTATTTAGCTTTTGCACTATTTGAAAATATAGTGCGAGATGTTTTCATACAAATTGTGCTTTGGTATCGGACGATTTTTACAAATTGCTGAAAGCTGGAAGTGCAGAATGAAAGTGCCAAAAATGTCCCACGCAGCTAAATGAATCCATTATTCATCAGGAGGCTACTGATGATGATGATGCAGTAAATTCAATACAAGCAGAAAAAGAAACAACACATTTGGATGAGTTAAGAGCTGAGTTATCCTCTTATAATTTCTCAAATTGCACTATAAAGAAAATGGCTGAATACTTAAAAGCAGTTACTACAGCTATATTAGATGTACATAAGGAAATACCTTCCTCACAAATGTTTTTATACCCTACACCTATAGAATAGGTAAAGGGGTATATTAACTTTGGTATGGTGTTTGTAACCACCTAAAGGAAGCGAGCTAGATATGGAAAAGTATATATATTTGTGATCAGCGTGACCGCCTTAGTCGATATAGCCATGTCCGTCCGTCCGTCCGTCCGTCCGTCCGTCCGTAGGCACGATAACTCAAAAAATAATGGAGCTATCTTGATGAAATTTTAACTGTAGGTTACTAGGACTGAAAGTACGGCGGGGATTGCATATGGGCGAAATCGGCCCATGGGTTCGGATTCTGGACCTTTTAATCGGTTTCAGGGCTAACGAACAAATATAAAAAATCACGATAACTCAACAACTAATGACGCTATCTTCATCAAATTTGTGCTGTAGATTACTAGTAATGAAACTACTTCGGGAATTGCGTAAGGTCGGGATTGGACCATGCGTTCGGAACCTAGAACTTTTTGATCGAATTTAGGCCAAACGAGCATAATTCCGAAACCAATGAAGATAGAACCTCCAAATTTAGTATCAGGGTGTCCCTTCCTATTTCCTAAGTGTCTTGTGAATTTGGGTCCCATTGGAGTAGTGGGTCGAGGACCAGCCACACATTTCCGAAGACCTTAAAGCATATCTTTAAAATTAATAAAGATAACAACTTGAAAAAATGTAGAAGTTTCCAATTTGCCAAACAAGGGTGTTCTTTACTATCTCTTGCGTGTTCCCCTAATTTGGGATCAATTGGAGTGGTGGTTCTGTAATCCTCTCAGACCTCCCAAGTTTTAAAGGCTTATAATCGAAATTACTAAAAATAGTTACTTAAAATTAGGATAGACCGTTCAAATTGTGTACAAGGGTTAACTAGTACTATAAGTACAGCGCGGACTATATAAGGGCGAAATCAGCCCAACGGTTCGGATTCCGGACCTTTTAATCGATGTCAGGGCTAAGGAACATATATAAAAAATCACGATAACTCAACAACTAATGAGGCTATCTTCATGAAATTTGTGCTGTAGGTTATTGGCAGCGAAACTACGGCGGTGATTACGTACGGTGAGGATTGGACAATGGGTTCGGAACTTAGAACTTTTTGATCGAATTTAGGCCAAACGAGCATAATTCCGAAACCAATGAAGATAGAACCTCCAAATTTGGTATCAGAGTGTCCCTTCCTATTTCGTAAGTGTCTTTGAAATTTGGGCCCCATTGGAGTAGTGGATCGGGGACCAGCCACTCAGTTCTTAGGCCCTTAAAGCATATTTTCGAAATTAATAAAGCTAGTAACTTGAAACAAATGTATAAGCTTCCAATTTGCCACAAGGGTGTTCTTTACTATTTCTTGCGTGCCCCCCTAAATTGGGATCAATTGGAGTGGTGGTTCAGAACCTCTCTTAGACCCCCCAATGTGTAAAAGCTTATCATCGAAATTAATAAAACTAGTAACTTAAAATTAAGATAGAGCGTTCCAATTGTGTACAAGGGTTAACTAGTATTGAAAGTATGACGGGACTGCATATGGGCGAAATCGTACTATAATTATGGGTTCTGGAACCCTTGAAAAGTTCAAGGACTAACAAACATATATCTTACAAACACCATAACTCAAAAAATAATGCCGGTATTTTGAAGAAATTTAACAGTAGGTTACTAGTAATGAAAGTACCATGGGAATTGGTTGTGGTCGAGTTTAATTTCGAAGCCAAAGAATATATTTCCTATGTCCTATGTGTCTCCGAAATCTAGACCTAATTGTAGTGGTTCAGCTATGTTCAAAGGTACTTGCTGCATTTATGTAAAATTTATTTTTATATTTAAATGAATTATATGAAAAGGTGTAAATTTTTAATTGTATTTTAGAAATACATTTATTGCATATTTTGCGTTTATAAGCTTTTCTATTAGGTATATAAACTAACCATTTAAAATAATTGCAATTTTTAAAAATTTGGATTATTAAATATATTATGCTTTGATTATCTTTTTATCACAAAATTTAATAATTAGAATTTTTTCATTTTGTAATTGAATTGGAATAAATACATTTTCATTTATTTCAAGTTTGTTTGTTTTTTAATATTTTTAAATAGATAAATTAGTAAGAATTTGTAGTATTTTTTAATAGATAGGGTAATTAGAAAATGTTTTTAGTATTATACAGTTAATTTGGTTAGCTATGTCTTACGATCAAATTAATAACAGCTTCTATGGTGTTAAAATGACTTATGGATATGTCCTTAAATTTGAACCAAATAGGTGTAGGGTATTTCTAAGTCGGTTGCACCGACTGACTATTTCTTTACTTGTTATAAAAAAAAATAGATAAATTTTTTGAGGAAAATAAAGAATTAAAAATGGAAAACGAGCACTTAAACACAAAAATATTTAACATAGAAAACCATTCAAAAATGTTGGAAGAAAAAATTAATAAAATGGAGATGACCCTGGACGAACCACTCCAGAATGTACGTAGGAACGATATTGTTATTGTTGGCCTGCCATTCCATTCAAAACCATTCAAAAATGTTGGAAGAAAAAATTAATAAAATGGAGATGACCCTGGACGAACCACTCCAGAATGTACGTAGGAACGATATTGTTATTGTTGGCCTGCCACCGAAGTTAACAACAACACATTTTGGTGATATTTTTAATAAATTAGGTGTTCAGGGGGCAGATATAAAAACGATCACACCATTGAAAAAAAAAACAAGAAGGGAAATCTGAAAGCTGGTTATATGTGGTTAAACTAGACTCAGAGGAAAAAAAATGGATATCATGTTAAAAAAAAACGTATTGGAGGACTATTCACAGAAGAGTTCAACTTAGAAGGTAAAAATAATGAAATTTTTTTTCGACACCACCTTTCTCCGCTTCAAAGCAAACTTTACTTTTAAGCGAAAAAAATTAAGATCACTAATAAAATGCAGTGTTTATGGATCAAACAAAATAAAATATTTCTACGTAAAGATAGCACTAGTAAAATTTATAGCATCATTAATTCCAATGACATTTGCAAAATCAATCAAATTTTCAATAATTAACCACTTTTCTTTTTCATATGTAAATATTTTTTCTAATATGTTAATAATTCTGTTCTGTTTTTTGCATTGTTTAACCTATATTAAATATCACACCAAAATATTACGCATTAACAATAAAAATAATTTCCAAACATTTACAAAATCAAAAGTACTTTTAAAGTATTTATTTAAAACCTTACTCTTTTTTATTCAAACAAATTTTAAGCACCTGCATTAGATATGGTAAAACTTATGAATGCAATTATTCCAAGTTAGAATATTTAAGGTTAACTAAATCATATAAAAACACAAATATTGAAAAAATTTTATTATTATTAATGAAAATTATTATAAACATTATTTTGATTTTAAGATAACAAACATATAACAAAATGTGAAATTAACAATAAATTCCAAATTATTACAAAAGTAAAAATATTTGTCAAGTTCTTAAAAATTATTAATTCTAACTCATTTTTTCTTTTATTATATACATTTTATTTTTATTCCACTAATAAATTTAATTTTTAACATGTGAGGTTAAATAAATCAAATAAAAAAAAAATATTTTTATTATATAAACACAATTAAATACTATATAAATAATAAAAACAACAAACATTTTAATTTACAAAATTTAAATTACAAAAGTACAAAATTTAAAATGTTATTACATTTTTTAATAATTATTATATGTAAAATTTCTATTTTGATTTCTAATTTTTCAACAATGTCTCAACATTGTACGTCATAGAGTGCGTTCTTTCAACTCTCACTTCTGTCAAATTTAATCTTTTATAAACCGGATTATTTACAAATTAATTTTCTTAATCTTTTTCTTAATTATAATTATTTTTTACTTTAATCAATATTTGTTTTTACTAAATTTGTTTTTATATATTACTTTAAATTATGTAGTTATCATAGGTGAGAAAATCAATATCATAACTCAAAAAAACTCCAACTTATTTATTTTCACACAAGTTTTGTTTTTGTTATATGTTACACGCGTCAATATGCGGGTACGTAATCAATTTAGTATAATAATCAAAATAATCAACATCAATATCAATACAAATATTATTCTTATTTTCTCTAATATACACTCGAATTTTCTATCTTGTAATAATTATATTAATCTGATTAAGCAAATAAATTGCTTTTGTTATTTTTGTATAAATGAGAAATCATTCAATCTCATTATGTTCATTGTTTTTCATTTTATTTATTATTATAGTATTATAATATATTTTACAATTAATGGAGTTAAATGACGTAGAAAATATTGAGAAAAGTGTAAAGGTTGAATGTTTTTCAGATCTAGTAAATAATGCAAATTTCCACTCTAAAATCAAAAATAACTTCAACATAATATATTTAAATATACAAAGTCTGCGTAATAAATTACACAACTTAGAAATATTGATAGAATCTTATAATCGGGATGTACATATCATTGTATTAACTGAAATCTGGATAGGTGAACAAGAAAATCAATTCTTTAATATACCTGGCTATACTCCCTTCTTCTCGAATAGGGAAACTTTATACGGTGGAACGGCTATATATGTTAAGAATACTATAAGCTGTTCTTTAATTTTAGAGGAAGAGTTTAATAAATCGAGTTTTCTGGTGATAAAAATGTTAAAGAATAATATTAACATAATATCGGTATATAGATCTCATGATACATGGGTAAACGAATTTATACATAGGTTGGATGAAATAACCTCACAATACAATAACTCCTTAATATTTGGTGACTTTAATCTAAATCTTTTACACACTCAGAGTCGGGAAATTAATAATTATGTAAATACGTTGCAGAGTAATGGCTACATAATCTATAACAAAATTTGCCCAAATTTCGCTACTAGGCTAGGAAGCACCACTGTATCCATAATTGACTACTTTATTACCGATCTTCTTCGATACAAATATTACTTTTATCTAATGGACACCACAATCTCCGATCATAGAATGTTTTTTTATAAGTATGTACTGGGAACCTATCGTAGAACGACGTATAAGACTGTAGTAGATTATAATAACTTAGAAACGGCGGATATATGGAGTAGGTTAGATTCGTACATGAACTTTGACGAATTATTAAATGACTTGGGGTAAATTATTACACATAATACTAAGATTATTACAGTAAGAAATAATATTATAAATACTCAAAAAAATATAAGGATAATCAAAGAATTTATAAGTTATACATGAAGTATAGAAAGGAAGTTATCACTCTTATTCGTGATAACTCTTATGCAAAAAGAAAATTCTGTTCCGATACTATTTTACAAAATCCTGGTAATAGCAGAAAACTATGGGCTCTGTATCATAATGTTATCTCTAATAGGGACTCGAATGCTTCGAGGTGTAGTATTAAGGCCTTAAACACAGAAAATGGACCTATTATGGATGAAAATCTCATTTCGGAAACAATGAATACGTACTTTATTAATGTAACAGAAGAGTTGAACATCCCAACCTATTACAACCCGGCCCTATTAACTTTGAATATATTGAGTTATTCTCAAGGACGATTTATAACAACCTTGAGTTAAAACCCACCAATAGCGAAGAAGATACTGCGGTCATTAGTGAAATAAAATCCGCAGCTGCTACAGGATTCGATAAAGTTTCAAACAAAATTATAAAGAGATTATGTCTTCAATCATCTCCAGTGATAGCAAAACTTATTAATTTATCGTTTCAATCAGGAACGTTCTCGGATTCACTTAAGGTAGCAATAGTAAATCCCGTCTTTAAGAGTGGTAATGGATCAGTCAAATTACTATCCTATATCGGTCCTTAATTCAATATCTAAGGTTTTTGAAACTATCATTAAAAATAGGTTAGCAAATTTTATTCATACCAATAATATATTACATCCGGAACAGTACGGGTTTGAAAAATTCTCTAACACAACATCGGCATGTTTGAGTTTAATAGATTTTCTAACAAAGAACTTAGATAACGGTAAATATGTGTCATGTATCTTCTTAGATTTACAGAAAGCGTTCGATTGTGTTGACCACGACATACTATTAAGAAAGGTGTTTAATTTGGGGTTCAATACGAACCAAATCTCGTTCTTAAAGTCATATCTGACTGGTCGCAACCAATGGTTAAGATCGGTAATGTTCTTAGCTCTGAAGGTTTAATTAAAAAAGGTGTTCCACAAGGTTTTATCTTAGGGCCGGACCTTTTCAAACTCTATTTGAATGACATCTGCAGTTTAAACTTAACGGGTTCAATACAATTATGTGCAAACAGTGATGACCAACTTCAGGATGACATTCAAAATGATCTGCGAATATTGGAGGAGTGGGTTGAGAAACCACCGATTGTTATTAAACACTAAAAAAACAAAATTACTGCTACTGGATAATAGAAAGTACACCAACTTTTCCGTCACTTTTAATGGAATGGTATTAGAAACAGTAGAAAATTTTAATTATCTCGGTCTAATAATCTATAGAAAGCTGAAATGAAACGACCATGTTGATCGTCTAATTAAAAAAATCACCCCATACTTGTTTCTGATACGCAGACTACGTAAATTCCTACCGAAAAAAGCTCTAAATTATATTTATACTTCATATATTCAATCAAACGTAGTTTACCTAATTCGAATATGGGGCAGTGATAATCAATCCTTTATGGACAAGTTAGATAAGGAACGCAAAAAAGCCATTAAACTGTTAAATTTCTACCCACCTACTCACCCAACAAATTTACTGTACACAGGAAAGTATATAAGCATACAAAATATAACTAAAAACGAACTATACTTAACAGCCTTCAAAATAGTAAACAATTTAATAAAACATAACTTCATTCCTAACAGAATGATACATATTCACGCTCACAATACAAGAAAAAGAGCGATTTTTTATTTGACCCTGTTCAGGACAAATAATCAGAAAACCAATTGCCTTTATACGTGTTGAAAATATTTAACCAACAAGATCAAACAGCTTAGGCTAAGATCATAAAAAACAAGAATTTATAGTATTAGTTATAAGAAAGTGTAACACTGAAGTTTTGTAAATAAATAAAGAAAAAAAAAAAAAATATTTAAGGAGAAAAAAAAAATTTGTTTTATTAATTAAGTGATCTTTTGGAATAAAGGTTAACTTGCGTTAATACCAAACATTTGAAAATTTCATTGAATTTTTGTGCAAAACGCGTAAACAAGTCAAAACCAAATTAACCCTGTGGGTTTTTATTATTAAAATGCGAATACAAAATTTTCAATAAAAATCTTTTAATCGTTTAAGCAAATAAAATTTATAGAAAACTTCATGGCGTTGTCGTGGAAAACGGGTTAATTGAACTTATCTAAAATTTTTTGCAGCCTTTCTTTTAGACTGCAAAATCAACCTGTAAAATTGGACACAAATCGGAAACACAATTTTTTCTGGAAGCCCGTCACGCCGAAATGGGTTAATTTATTCCAACCAAATTTATACAACAAATTCCGGTTGCTAAGTGGAACATTTATGCAAAATTTCAAGCCAATCGGTCAAACCGTTTTGACTTGACATCAAAAACATTGAAAAAGCTTCATTGCACCCTCGTGCCCAAACGGGTTAACCGAACTCAACAAAAATTTGTGGTAGCCTCTCTTTTCGACTGCGAAACCACTCTGTAAAATTGGGCACAAATCGGAAACACAATAATTTTTGGAAGTCTGCCAGGCTAATATAAGTTATTTTTTTTTTTTTTTTTTTTTGAAAACGGCTCTGGAGCCTCAAGCTGTTGACTATTAAAATTGTGACATAGCCTATGTTACCCTCCGGGTTCCTTTAAAATTTTGTGACAATCAGACCTGTGGTTTTCTCGTGAATCCTGGACAAACAAATAAATAAATTTTCTTCTTTATATATTAGATAAACTCTATATTTTCATCTATTTGTTTGTAATTTGAATTAGATATTGGTATTAATAATTTGTTGTTCAATTTGATTTAATCTATTTGAAATTATTTATCGATCTGATTCGATAGCATTCTTGATAAGTGAAAATAATTTATTAAAATTTTCGTTAATTTGTATTTGTTGATTAAAGTTATCAGATATAAGTTTGTCGTTATTTGCATATGCTTTTGAGCGTTCCTCGATGTTTTGTTTGTCGGAGTCGTCCATAGTACCAAAAGCCCACTTTAACATTGTGGGCACAAATGTTTACAATTCCGATTTTTTGTATATTTGGTATGATTGTTTTAATTCGGTTCTTTGTATTGTCGATTTGATTTAAGGCCAGTTATTTATTTAAATTTGATTTGACGAAGTTAATATTTTCCTCTAATTTGTTAATTATTTCTAAAATTTCGTATGGATGAATAACATGTAAAAAACAATATTATACCTTTCTACAAATTCTACAATATCTGTTTGAATTTTTGTGTATCCTAATTCTGAATTTATTTTGTCAATTATAAGTGTTCCATTAGTTAGTTGTATTGAGAAAAATTGATAATATCAGTATTATCTGTGAATTTTAAAGGTCTTTTAATATTTTGTAAATTATGTTTTCGAAAAGGAGGCTGTTCTTTGTGCCTTACCGCTTTATAATTTTTTATAAATCCCTGTTGCCTTTCTTCATTATAATTTTCGCGATTTTCGTTAAATTTGCTGATAGTTTTTGATTTAATTGTTTGGATTCTTTCGTGAAAAATATTATGATTAATTTTATGTTCCTGTACTTCTAAAGGTGTTGCTTTAATTGTTGAATGATAGGTATTATTATAAAATTTTACAGCCTCTGTATTCTTATCGAAAGTTTTTCTTCAAGGTTTAACGTTCTAATTCGTTCAGTTATAGTATAATTTAAACGTTCTACATCGGAGTTACCGGTATGTGAATTCGGTTTTGTAACGTGAAATTCTATATTTCCTTCGTTACAAAAATTTTTTATATATTGGGTAACTCATTACCAAAAATAATGTTCCTTTACTGGCTAAGAACTGTCTCAACTTTTCTTCGGAATTTCAATCCTCTAAATGAAAACAAGTAGCATATTTTGAAAATTTATCTATGAAATTAATATAGAGTTTTTACTATTTACGTATGTATCTACATGAATAATTTCTCCAGTAGTTCTGGGTGTTTCAGTTAAATGAAATTTTTTCTTTATTGAATTTCTGTCATATTTGCCAGCAGTGCAAATATCACAATTATGTTTTATTTTATGAACAAAAATTTTAAGATCTGGATGATAAATTTTGGTTTTAATACCTTCGTAAGTTGCTACTATTCAGGAATGGCCTAATTCATTTTGATGGAACAAAGATATACTTTTCTTTAAATTTTCATTTCCTAAAATATCAATTGCAAAATAGCAAGAGAAAAGACTAATAATGGTTTGTTGTAATTTGTTGTATTTATGATCGTTAACTTCTGAAAAGATTCCAATTCTACCTTTTGAAATGTATCTTCGAAGAATATCTGAGGTAATTTCGTTTTGTAAATCATTTAGATCAATGAAGATTCTTCAATTTTTAAATATTGATTCAAATTCTTTTTCTTTTTTTTCTTTTACCATGATTTGGGTTCTTAATCTGAAAAGTCTAAATTATAAGTGTCATTTAATTCTGAATTTTGAAATAAATTTATTTCTTTTGTTTCTTTATTTATACGACTCAAAAAATCCGCGATGTTATTGTCCTATCCTTTTATATAGTCTATTTTCATGTCGTACTCACCTAAAAAAACAAGTAAAGAAACAGTCAGTCGGTGCAACCGACTTAGAAATACCCTACACCTATTTGGTTTAAATTTAAGGACATATCCATAAGTCATTTTAACACCATAAAAGCTGTTATTAATTTGATCGTAAGACATAGCTAACCAAATTAACTTTATAATACTAAAAACATTTTCTAATTATATTATCTATTAAAAAATATTACAAATTCTTACTAATTTGTCTATTTAAAAATATTCAAAAACAAGCAAACTTGAAATAAATGAAAATATATTTATTCCAACTCAATTACAAAATGAAAAAATTCTAATTATTAAATTTTGTGATAAAAAGATAATCAAAGCATAATATATTTAATAATCCAAATTTTTAAAAATTGCAATTATTTTAAGTGGTTAGTTTATATACCTAATAGAAAAGCTTACAAACGCAAAATATGCAATAAATGTATTTCTAAAATACAATTACAAATTTAGACCTTTTCATATAATTCATTTAAATATTCAAATAAATTTTACATAAATGCAGCAAGTACCTTTGAATATAGCTGAACCACTACAATTAAGTCTAGATTTCGGAGACACATACGACATAGGAAATATATTCTTTGGCTTTAAAATTAAACTCAACCAGAACCAATTCCCATGGTACTTTCATTACTAGTAACCTAGAGTTTAAATTTCATCAAAATACCGGCATTATTTTTTGAGTTATGGTGTTTTAAGATATATGTTTGTTAGTCCTTGAACTTTTCAAGGGTTCCAGAACCCCAAACCATGGTACGATTTCGCCCATATGCAGTCCCGTCATACTTTCAATACTAGTTAACCCTTGTATACAATTGGAACGTTCTATCTTAATTTTAAGTTACTAGTTTTATTAATTTCGATGATAAGCTTTTACACATTTGGGGGTCTAAGAGAGGTCCTGAACCACCACTCCAAATGATCCCAAATTAGGGGGGCATGGAAGAAATAGTAAAGAACACCCTGGGCCAAATTTGAAACTTCTACATTTGTTTCAAGTTACTATTTTTATTAATTTCGAAAATATGCTTTAAGGTCCTCGGAACTGAGTGCCTGGTCCCCGACCCACTAGTCCAATGGGGTCCAAATTTCAAAGACACTTACGCAATAGGAAGGGACACCCTGATACCAAATTTGGAGGTTATATCTTCATTGGTTTCGGAATTACGCTAGTTTGGCCTAAATTCGATAAAAAAGTTCTCAGTTCCGAACCCATTGTCCAATCCTCACCGTACGTAATCACCGCCGTAGTTTCATTACCAATAACCTACAGCACAAATTTTATGAAGATAGCCTCATTAGTTGTTGAGTTATCGTGATTTTTAATATATGTTCGTTATCCCTGACCCCGACTAAAAGGTCCAGAATCTGAACCCATGGGCTGATTTCGCCCTTATACAGCCCGCGCTTTACTTATAGTACTAGTTAACACTTGTACACAATTTAAACGATCTATCTTAATTTTAAGTAACTATTTTTAGTAATTTCGATTATAAGCTTTTAAAACTTGGGAGGTCTGAGAGGGGTACTGAACCACCACTCCAATTGATCCCTAATTAAGGGAACACGCAAGAGATAGTAAAGAACACCCTTGTGGCAAATTGGAAGCTTCTACATTTTTTCAAGTTGTTATCTTTATTAATTTTAAAAATATGTTTTAAGGTCTTCGGAAATGTGTGGCTGGTCCCCGACCCAGTAGTCCAATGGGACCCAAATTCTCAAGACACTTAGGAGATAGGAGGGGACACCCTGATACCAAATTTGGAGGTTCTATCTTCATTGGTTTCGGAATTATGCTCGTTTGGCCTAAATTCGATCAAAAAGTTCTAGGTTCCGAACGCATGGTCCAATCCCGACCTTACGGAATCTCCGAAGTAGTTTCATTACTAGTTACCTACAGCACAAATTTGATGAAGAAAGCGTCATTAGTTGTTGAGTTATCGTGATTTCTTATATATGTTCGTTAGCCCTTCGATCGATTAAAAGGTCCAGAATCCGAACCCATGGGCCGATTTCGCCCATATGCAATCCCCGCCGTACTTTCAGTCCTAGTAACCTACAGTTAAAATTTCATCAAGATAGCTCCATTATTTTTTGAGTTATCGTGCCTACGGACGGACGGACGGACATGGCTATATCGACTAAGGCGGTCACGCTGATCACAAATATATATACTTTTCCATATCTAGCTCGCTTCCTTTAGGTGGTTACAAACACCATACCAAAGTTAATATACCCCTTTACCTATTCTATAGGTGTAGGGTATAATAAGCCATAATTGTAGCCTAGGATTTATATCTTTACCCGTATATTTGGCGTGAAGCCATTTGGTAGGCTGGTGACCTGTTTGTACGTCGAACAAATAAATAGGGTCGAAAATATTTTGTACCCCATACAATACCTTAATGGTCTTTCTCAATGGTTGAATAATTTTTCTCGTAGTCATTCAAAGTTCTAGAAGCATAAGAGATTGAATGACCATTCTGAGTAAGGACTGCTCCAAGAGAAAAATTACTTGCGTCTGTTATTAACTTATCTTTTGTTAAAATCCGGATATTTTAAAATAGGGTCGTTTGTTATAATGTCTTTAAGTTTTTCGTAAGCTTTTATTATTGGATATGAAATTTTTGCATAATCTTTAATGAATTTCCGATAGTATCCAGTCATTCCTAAAAAGCTTTTAATCTATTTAGCTGTCGTTGGTAATTTCAGTTCTTGAATAGCAGACATTTTATTAGGATTGGGTTAAACACCTTGTGGTATTAAGATGTGACCCAGATCTTAACACCACAAGGTTTTGATTAATTCGGTTTGTTTCTTTAAAAAATTGCATTAATCTATTTGAATTTTTTGGCCGGCATTTTTTAGTCGGTCTAAAACCTTTTTTATATTATTTATGTGTATTATGTGTTTTTCTAGAGGTACTTAAGATAAGAATATCATCTAAATAGACCACACAAATTTTGTTTATTAAATCTTTTAAAACGAAATTCATTAATCTTTGAAATGTTGAGGGCTCATTTTTGGGACCAAATGGCATCCTCAAATATTCAAAGTGAGCAAATGGTGTTGAAAAAGCGGTATTTTTTTTGTCTTCTTGTTTCATTGGGATTTGGTGAAATCCCTTGGCCAAATCGAGAGTTGAGAAATACTGCGATTTGCCGAATCTATAGCAATACGCCACCTTTTCTTACCAGAATTGTCTAATTTTTTTGGGACAATCCACAAAGGGCTGTTATAGGGAGAACTACTATGTTGGATGATGTTTTGTTCCAACATCTCCTTAATTTGTCGCTCAATTTCATTTTCATGTACCCTTGGGTACCGGTATATTTTGGAATAAATAGGATTACTAGTTGTTATAATAATTTCATGGGAAATTTTATGAGTTGAAGAGAGCCGATCTCTCTCTTTAAAAAATAAATTATTTGTTATTATTATAAATTATTATTTGAAAACCAAAAATTATTTGTTGTACTGTTTAAGAAGTTTTAAAATATGATATTTTTCCTCGCAATTTAAGTGATTAAAATTTAACTGATCGATATTACTAGTTTCGAAGTTACATATTTCATTATTAATAAAGTATTTATCTTCTTTTCTGTAATAGATTTTTGAATTATTTATCTCAATATGTTTGTTTCCAATATCGATTTTTGCTTTAAGATAATAGCGTCATAATTGCGTTTTAGCAATTCCATAATTTTCCAAGATAAAATTCCGTCTTTACGAAATTCCTTGGGTATAGAGTAATTATTTTTTTGGATACTTTTGAAATACCATTAATAGTTGAGAAGAAAAGAGGTTTTTATACCCTACACCTATAGAATAGGTAAAGGGGTATATTAACTTTGGTATGGTGTTTGTAACCACCTAAAGGAAGCGAGCTAGATATGGAAAAGTATATATATTTGTGATCAGCGTGACCGCCTTAGTCGATATAGCCATGTCCGTCCGTCCGTCCGTAGGCACGATAACTCAAAAAATAATGGAGCTCTCTTGATGAAATTTTAACTGTAGGTTACTAAGACTGAAAGTACGGCGGGGATTGCATATGGGCGAAATCGGCCCATGGGTTCGGATTCCGGACCTTTTAATCGGTTTCATGGCTAAGGAACATATATAAAAAATCACGATAACTCAACAACTAATGAGGCTATCTTCATAAAATTTGTGCTGTAGGTTATTGGCAGCGAAACTACGGCGGTGATTACGTACGGTGAGGATTGGACAATGGGTTCGGAACTTAGAACTTTTTGATCGAATTTAGGCCAAACGAGCATAATTCCGAAACCAATGAAGATAGAACCTCCAAATTTGGTATCAGGGTGTCGCTTTCGATCTCCTTAGTTTCCTTGAAATTTGAGCCTAATTGGAGTAGTGGATCGGGGACCAGCAACTCAGTTCTTAGGCCCTTAAAGCATATTTTCGAAATTAATAAAGATAGTAACTTGAAACAAATGTAGAAGCTTCCAATTTGCCACAAGGGTGTTCTTTACTATTTCTTGCGTGCCCCCCTAATTTGGGATCAATTGGAGTGGTGGTTCAGAACCTTTCTTAGACCCCCTAATGTGTAAAAGCTTATCATCGAAATTAATAAAACTAGTAACTTAAAATTAAGATAGAGCGTTCCAATTGTGTACAAGGGTTAACTAGTATTGAAAGTATGACGGGACTGCATATGGGTGAAATCGTACCATAATTTCGGGTCCTGGAACCCTTGAAAAGTTCAAGGACTAACAAACATATATCTTACAAACACCATAACTCAAAAAATAATGCTGGTATTTTGATGAAATTTAACAGTAGGTTACTAGTAATGAAAGTACCATGGGAATTGGTTGTGGTCGAGTTTAATTTCGAAGCCAAAGAATATATTTCCTATGTCCTATGTGTCTCCGAAATCTAGACTTAATTGTAGTGGTTCAGCTATGTTCAAAGGTACTTGCTGCATTTATGTAAAATTTATTTTTATATTTAAATGAATTATATGAAAAGGTGTAAATTTTTAATTGTATTTTAGAAATACATTTATTGCATATTTTGCGTTTATAAGCTTTTCTATTAGGTATATAAACTAACCATTTAAAATAATTGAAATTTTTAAAAATTTGGATTATTAAATATATTATGCTTTGATTATCTTTTTATCACAAAATTTAATAATTAGAATTTTTTCATTTTGTAATTGAATTGGAATAAATATATTTTCATTTATTTCAAGTTTGTTTGTTTTTTAATATTTTTAAATAGATAAATTAGAAAGAATTTGTAATATTTTTTAATAGATAGGGTAATTAGAAAATGTTTTTAGTATTATACAATTAATTTGGTTAGCTATGTCTTACGATCAAATTAATAACAGCTTCTATGGTGTTAAAATGACTTATGGATATGTCCTTAAATTTGAACCAAATAGGTGTAGGGTATTTCTAAGTCGGTTGCACCGACTGACTGTTTCTTTACTTGTTTTTCACTACCTTTTACATAAATTTTGTTATAATTGTTTACAAATATTTTTAAAAAATTTATGATTTTAGAAAAATTTGCTTTACCTTCGAACCATTGCAATCCATGATGATTTTTTGTTAACCAATTATTTATTTGCTTTGTTTTTGCGTTTAGGTAATGATAACTGAATGGTGGCTTAATGATAAAATGTTGAATCTCATTTTCTGCTGAAAGAATTGTTATTTCCTTTAAGATGAATTTTTTGTCATTATTTCGAAATTCTTGAACATCAATGATTATATAATTCATTTTTAAGTTTCTCGCAACGTAATTTTTTACAGATCAGTTCATTTATTTAGAAATTTAGATTATTTTGTTAATTTCCCCTGTTAACGGTTTAAATTCAAAAACATTGACGCCAAGTAATACGTAACAAATATTACCATATTTTAATGATGAAGAAAGTTCATACACAGTACGGTCAAAGGATCTTGCTGGAGTTTGAAAATGCAGTATTCTTTTTACCTGCATATATGATGAACATTTTGACGGAACCACAAATGAAAATATTGAATGATGAACCAAAAATTTATATGGTTTCACCTTCATTATATAAATATAAGTTAGTAGTAGAGGATTTATTTTCTCAAGATCACTTGGCAATAAATCAATAAATATGTACTACTTGTAATTTTTGTTTTACTTTTAAATAAAAACTAAGAAAGAAAAAATAAACTTTTTTTTTTATTTATTCTATTTTGCAGTTCTTTTGATTTCAGAAATCAACTTTTTTTTATTTTTCTATTTATTTCAGAGTTCTTTTGATTTCCTTTTCCTTAATATTAAAATTAATAAATTCTAATTAGGCAATTTAGTTTCATTTCATATCTCTATTAAAATTCATTAAATTAAAGAATGAAAACTAATTTTTTTAAATAAAAAAATAATTCAATAATTTAAATAAAAAAAATAACAAAAATGTCTGAAATTGCTAAGAAAATTCTAAAAAAACATATTAATTTATTTAAAAAAAATTAGCAGAGTGAAAATAATAAAGAAGTAAAGTCTTATATGATTTCATTATAAAAGGACTTAAATTTATTAAAACAATTATGTAAAGAAAATATAAATTCTAAAAGTGGAGTGAAATCTTCACTATTAACTACAATGGGACATTTACAATCTTTTAAATATAAAATAAAAAATAAATTGACAGTGAATAAAGACAGTGAATTGGAATGGAGAACATTAAATACTGCTTTCCAAAAAAGAATTGAAAGTGGTGTTATAACTAATCCTAAGGTTTTTTTTAGAAAAATGTAAAGAAATTGTAAAAAATAAAACTAAACAGATATTGTTAGAATATAATTCAATTAAAATTAACTTTGTGTTTAGTGGTGAATTTGTTAAAGTAAGCAATGAAGAAAATGAATATAATCTAAAATATTTAAATACAGAAAATGTGGTGGTGTTAAAAATGAATAATGCTAATGAGGAATGGTATGATAAACTAAAAAATCAAATTTTAAATAAATTTGATGATTTTCAAGAAAAAGGTAGTGGGTGGGCATTATCTTTTATAATTAACTTACTTGTAAATATAAATACATTTTCTTCATTTGTTTCAGCATCATCTTACATTGATTTACCACCTTCGATAAAAAAGAAAAAGGCGTGCATAAATATTAAAACAGTGATGATGCATGCTTTGCGTGGTGTATAATGGCTGCACTAAACCCAAATACAGCTCACTCTGATCGTATCTCAAGTTATCAAAACTATAGAGAAGTATTGAATTTTAATGGTATTACCTTCCCAGTGCTACTAAATGACATTCCAAAATTTGAAAAGTTAAATTCTATTTCAATAAACGTTTTCGGACTAGAATTAATTAAGGCAAGTAATTTCAAAGTTGTTCCGTTTTACCTAACTAAGCTTAAACAAGAAACACATTTCAATCTATTATTAGTGCAAAATATTTATGAAAAAAAGAAAAAATTAAACACATATTATGAAGATGAAACAAATTTAAAAGAAAAAATTAAATATCATTATGTTTTAATAAAAAATATGTCAAGGTTACTTTCAAATGAACTGTCTAAGAATAAGAGACAAAAATATTTTTGTGATAGATGCTTGAATTATTTTTCATCAAATGAAAAATTATTATGTCATACAAAATACTGTGAAAAAGTTAGTAACTGTGCTATCGTTTTACCAGAAAACAATGAAAATAATCTCAAATTTAAGAACTTCAAAAATAAATTAATGGTGCCATGTGTAATTTATGCTGATATTGAATATATATTAAGAAAAATCAATTTAGATAAGAGTTATCAAGAACATATTCCATTTTCTATGGACTACTACGTAAAATCAAGCTATATTGAAAATACAAAATATAATTTTCAAAGAGGAGAAAATTGTATTGAATGGTTTCTAAATGAGTTAAAAATGATTGCAATTTTATTAGAAACAGATTTAAAATCATCACTTAGAATGAAATCATTAACAAGTGCACAACAAGCTGAATTTGAAAGCGCAGAAGTTTGCTTTATATGTATGAATCATTTTTAATAAACGACGTTAAATGTAAAGATCATGATCATTTAAGTGGGTAATTTTTCATAATCTAACTGGCTATGATTCACATTTTATCATTAAACAACTAAATTAAGTAATCTTGGGTAAGATAGATTTACTTCCATTAAATAAGGAAAAATATATTAGTTTTACAAAATATATAGAAAATAGTAACATTCAATTTAGGTTTATAGATTCATTTAAATTTTTAGGTAGTAGTTTAGAAATATTAGCTGAAAATGTAAAGGAGTTCCCCAATTTAAAATCTCAATTTGTTAATTTAACAGATTATCAATATAGTTTACTTAAGAAGAAGGGAATATATCCCTATGATTATATTGATTGCCCGAAAAAATTTTTAGAATCAGAATTACCAGAAAAAAATTTTTTTTATAATGAATTAAATAAATCAAATATAACTGATGACGATTACAATCATGCAAAAGAAATATGGAGTGAATTTAAAATTAAAAATTTAGGAGAATACTCTGATTTATATTTAAAAACTGATGGTTTGCTACTAACGGATATATTTGAAAAGTTTAGAAAAAGTTGTATGAGAACTTATGATTTAGATCCAGCACATTATTTTACTTTGCCTGGATATTCTTGGGATGCCATGCTAAAATACACAAAAACTAATTTTGAGTTATTAACTGATATTGATGTGGTACAATTTATTGAAAATGGGATAAGAGGAGGTCTAACTCAAGTTACGAAACGCTATTCCGAATCAAATAACATATATATACCAAATTTTAATTCTAGTAAACCAGCAAAATATATAATTTATTTCGACATTAACAACCAGTACTGTTGGTCTATGACTCAATATTTACCATTAAATAATTTTCAATGGATGATATTGAAAAATTCACTGAAAATTTCATAAGTAATATTTCTGATGAATCTTCTGTAAGATTTATATTTGAAGTAGATATAGAGTATCCTCAAAAGCTTCATGATTTTTTGTCCTGAGCATTTGTCAATAAATTCCAATGATAAAAAATTATTAGCTACTTTGTTTGATTAAAATAACTATACTATTCACTACAGAAATTTAAAAATATCTTTAAAACATGGATTAAAAATAAAAAATATTCATAAAATATTACAATTTAATCAATCACCATATCAATCACCTATATATTATTAAATACTAAACTTCGTACGCAAACCACTGACAAATTTGAAAAAGAGCAATATAAACTAATGAATAATGCAATTTTAGGTAAAACAATAGAAAATGTTAGAAAACGTTGTGATGTAAATCTCAAAACTTATTGGCACGGTCGGTATGAAGCTAATTCGTTGATTGCATCACCATATTTTAAAAGTTCTTCTATTTTTAACGAAAATTTAATTCCAATAGAACTATATAAAACAGAAATAATTTTTGATAAACCCATCTACGTAGGCATGTCAATATTTCGAAAACATTAATTTATGAATTTTATTATATTTATATGAAAGAGAATTTTCAACAGGATTGTAATCTTTTGTATACGGATACAGACAGTCTTATTTTAGAAATAACTAATAAAAATATATATGAAAGTATTAGAAAAGATTGTAATGACTAGCGATTATCCTTTAGGTAATAAGTGGGGAATTCCTTTAGTTAATAAAAAAGTAGTAGGATTAATAAATCATGAAATGAATGGTAATATTATTACAAAATTTATAGGTTTAAGATCAAAAATATATTCAATATAAGTAAATAATACAAAATGTATAAAAAAAATAAAAGGTATTAAAAAAAATGTTGTAGAAAAAGAATTTGAGGATTATAAAAAAAGTTTAGATGAAAATATAAATAAAACAATTGTTCAAAATTTAATTAAATCAGAAAATCACAATGTAAATAGTATTAAGCAACAAAAAGTAGCTTTATATTCAAATGATAATAAGAGATTTATATTAAATCACTCATATAATACCCTACCTTGGGTTCATTTTTCAATATGATTAAAATAAATTAAAATGTAATGAAAATAAACAAAAAACTATTTAATTCATAAAAAAAAAACGCAATTTTTATATTTGTATTTCCTAGTTAATGTGATTAAACTTACAAAAAAAATTTTTTTATAATAAAAAAAATAATTAATATGTCATAATGTAAATAGTATTAGACAGAAAAAAGTAGGTTTAAATTCAAATTATGATAAAAGATTTTTATTAAGTAACTCATATGAAACTTTACCTTGGGATCATTATTTATTAAATGAAAGTAATAATACAAATTAGTAATTATAATACTTTATTTATTGAATTATGTAACAAATTTAATTATAATAAAAATATTTTAAATATTTTAAAATAAAAAAATAAATACATATACATAGTGTGTTTTATTTTTGTACATGTGAAAAATTTGTTTTTTTTTTCAGCTTTCATTTTCCTGTAGGAGTGTAAAAGGCTTTCAATAGTTATTTTAATAAATAAACATTTTCCAAAGCACAAAGACCAATATGGTTAAAAGAAGATCTTTAGGAACAATGAATTTGTTGATTCTGCAAAATTTTTAAACTTGTAAAATCATGTTCATCCATATTATATTGCAAATTTTTAAGTTTTTTTCCACCCAATTTTTTTTTTCACTACCTTTTACATAATTTTTGTTATAATTGTTTACAAATATTTTTAAAAAATTGATGATTTTAGAAAACTTTGCTTTACCTTCGAACCATTGCAATCCATGATGATTTTTTGTTAACCAATTATTTATTTGCTTTGTTTTTGCGTTTAGGTAATGATAACTGAATGGTGGCTTAATGATAAAATGTTGAATCTCATTTTCTGCTGAAAGAATTGTTATTTCCTTTAAGATGAATTTATTGTCATTATTTCGAAATCCTTGAACATCAATGATTATATAATTCATTTTTAAGTTTCTCGCAGCGTAATTTTTTACAGATCAGTTCATTTATTTAGAAATTTAGATTATTTTGTTAATTTCCCCTGTTAACGGTTTAAATTCAAAAACATTGACGCCAAGTAATAAATACGTAACAAATATTACCATATTTTAATGATGAAGAAAGTTCATACACAGTACGGTCAAAGGATCTTGCTGGAGTTTGAAAATGCAGTATTCTTTTTACCTGCATATATGATGAACATTTTGACGGAACCACAAATGAAAATATTGAATGATGAACCAAAAATTTTTATGGTTTCACCTTCATTATATAAATATAAGTTAGTAGTAGAGGATTTATTTTCTCAAGATCACTTGGCAATAAATCAATAAATATGTACTACTTGTAATTTTTGTTTTACTTTTAAATAAAAACTAAGAAAGAAAAAATAAACTTTTTTTATACCCTACACCTATAGAATAGGTAAAGGGGTATATTAACTTTGGTATGGTGTTTGTAACCACATAAAGGAAGCGAGCTCGATATGGAAAAGTATATATATTTGTGATCAGCGTGACCGCCTGAGTCGATATAGCCATGTCCGTCCGTCCGTCCGTCCGTCCGTCCGTAGGCACGATAACTCAAAAAATAATGGAGCTATCTTGATGAAATTTTAACTGTAGGTTACTAGGACTGAAAGTACGGCGGGGATTGCATATGGGCGAAATCGGCCCATGGGTTCGGAATCTGGACCTTTTAATCGGTTTCAGGGCTAACGAACAAATATAAAAAATCACGATAACTCAACAAGTAATGACGCTATCTTCATCAAATTTGTGCTGTAGGTTACTAGTAATGAAACTACTTCGGGAATTGCGTAAGGTCGGGATTGGACCATGGGTTCGGAACCTAGAACTTTTTGATCGAATTTTGGCCAAACGAGCATAATTCCGAAACCAATGAAGATAGAACCTCCAAATTTAGTATCAGGGTGTCCCTTCCTATTTCCTAAGTGTCTTGTGAATTTGGGTCCCATTGGAGTAGCGGGTCGGGAACCAGCCACACATTTCCGAAGACCTTAAAGCATAGCTTTAAAATTAATAAAGATAACAACTTGAAAAAATGTAGAAGCTTCCAATTTGCCACAAGGGTGTTTTTTACTATCTTTTGTGTGTTCCCCTAATTTGGGATCAATTGGAGTGGTGGTTCTGTACCCCTCTGAGACCTCCCAAATTTTAAAGGCTTATAATCGAAATTATTAAAAATAATTACTTAAAATTAGGATAGACCGTTCAAATTGTGTACAAGGGTTAACTAGTACTATAAGTACAGCGCGGACTATATAAGGGCGAAATCAGCCCAACGGTTCGAATTCCGGACCTTTTAATCGATGTCAGGGCTAAGGAACATATATAAAAAATCACGATAACTCAACAACTAATGAGGCTATCTTCATGAAATTTGTGCTGTAGGTTATTGGTAATGAAACTATGGCGGTGATTACGTACGGTGATGATTGGACAATGGGTTCGGAACTTACAACTTTTTGATCGAATTTAGGCCAAACGAGCATAATTCCGAAACCAATGAAGATAGAACCTCCAAATTTGGTATCAGGGTGTCCCTCCTATTGCGTAAGTGTCTTTGAAATTTGGGCCCCATTGGAGTAGTGGATCGGGGACCAGCTACTCAGTTCTTACGACCTTAAAGCATATTTTCGAAATTAATAAAGATAGTAACTTGTAACAAATGTAGAAGTTTCAAATTTGGCCCAGGGTGTTCTTTACTATTTCTTGCGGTCCCCCTAATTTGGGATCAATTGGAGTGGTGGTTCAGAACCTCTCTTGGACCCCCCAATGTTTAAAAACTTATCATCGAAATTAATAAAACTAGTATCTTAAAATTAAGATAGAACGTTCCAATTGTGTATATGGGCGAAATCGTACCATAATTTCGGGTTCTGGAACCCTTGAAAAGTTCAAGGACTAACAAACATATATCTTAAAAACACCATAACTCAAAAAATAATGCCGGTATTTTGATGAAATTTAACACTAGGTTACTAGTAATGAAAGTACCATGGGAATTAGTTGTGGTCGAGTTTAATTTCGAAGCTAAAGAATATATTGCCTATGTCCTATGTGTCTCCGAAATCTAGACTTAATTGTAGTGGTTCAGCTATGTTCAAAGGAACTTGCTGCATTTATGTAAAATGTATTTTTATATTTAAATGAATTATATGAAAAGGTCTAAATTTGTAATTGTATTTTAGAAATACATTTATTGCATATTTTGCGTTTATAAGCTTTTCTATTAGGTATATAAACTACCATTTAAAATAATTGCAATTTTTAAAAATTTGGATTATTAAATATATTATGCTTTAATTATCTTTTTATCACAAAATTTAATAATTAGAATTTTTTCATTTTGTAATTGAATTGGAATAAATATATTTTCATTTATTTCAAGTTTGTTTGTTTTTTAATATTTTTAAATAGATAAATTAGTAAGAATTTGTAGTATTTTTTAATAGATAGTGTAATTAGAAAATGTTTTTAGTATTATAAAGTTAATTTGGTTAGCTTTGTCTTACGATCAAATTAACAACAGCTTTTATGGTGTTAAAATGACTTATGGATATGTCCTTAAATTTGAACCAAATAGGTGTAGGGTATTTCTAAGTCGGTTGCACCGACTGACTGTTGCTTTACTTGTTTTTAAATTAATTAGTTCATAGTTATTTAAAATATTTGGTTTAATTATATTAGTTTGGAAACCGATATCAAATAAACAATTAATTTTTTGGTTTTCAATGGTCAAACTAATTATCGGGAGTTCTTTACCCGAGGCTGTTCAATGGCTAAAATTTGAATATTGATTTTGATAACAATTCTTAAAACCTTTGTTTATTCTATCATGATTTGAGTTGAAATTTTTATTTTTCTCATAATTAAAAAGAAAATTATTAAGAAAATTTTTTCTATAATTATAATGATTCACTTCTTTTAAATCTTACAAATATAAATCGTCAAATACGTTAAATATTTCATTTAAAGACATTTTACTTTTTATATTAATTCGATAACGAACAGTTAACATATCTTTTATTATATCAACCAAGTTTTGATCATTATAACTTGGTTTATAATTTTCTGGTTTGTTGTCATCGTATTCATATAATTCATTTAATTTACTATTAATGTTCTTAACTTTACTAAATAATTCTCTTAAATTACTAACCTTAAGATTTCTGCATTCATCCATTAGTCTTTTGTAACTCTGCCTTTAATTCATTTTTTATCACATCCCAGGTCAAGTTATCACCTAGTCGCTGAATACATTTTTAGGGTTCTCCTTTAATTATACCCGTTCAAAGGGTATAATAAATTTGTCTTACGTTTGTGACGCAGATAAAAAGGAGCGGGGGGGGTAGATATAGACTCAAGTGTATGGATCAGATCAGAATCGAAAAAAATCGATTTTGCTATATATATCCGCCCGTCCGTCCGTAAGCACCAAAAACTAAAGGAGCTAGGATCTTGAAATTAAACCCAGCCATTTTGGTCCCTGGATTCGGGTAGCTGCCATACAACTTCTTTTTTTATATGAGTAGTACTCTGTACCTATTACAACTGCGTGTCTGAAATTTTGCCAAAAGTAGTTTAGTTTTATGGCCAAAGTTTCTGCAAAATTTGGTTGGTCTACTGTAGAGGGTTCAAGTAGCTGCCATACAACTCCTTCTTTTATATGAGCATTACACTACACCTAACGAAGCTGGGTATCTGAAATTTTTCCAAAAATAGTTTAGTTCAATGGCCAAAGTTACAGCAAAATATGGTTGGTCTACGGCAGAGGGTTCGAGTAGCTGCCATACAACTCCTTCTTTATATGCATTACACTACACTTAATAAAGCTGTATGTTTGAAATTTTGCCAAAAGTAATTAACCGGATGATATAATGTATATGTTACGGTCATACGGGTATGCCAGAGTTGACACAGTCTACTCTACTACACTCTTCCTCGTTTTTTTTTAAATACGATTTGTAGATCAAACTACAACAGGTGTACATTATTTCCAAATAATGCTCCTACATTTTCTACAGCGTTGATGTTTAAAACTGTTTAATAATAACTGTTTATATCTTTATGTTTTTTTTTGGTTTTATTTATCTATATATTTATTAAAAATAGTTTAGATATTTACTTTTTACGCCGAAAACTGATTATGTAGTTGCGACTTTGTTTCAATATCTTAATACAACGGTTCGTTTTTCACTGGATTCTATTTCCGTGGAAAATAATCCTACCGACTGCGCCAATAAAATAATAACTTTGTTATTATTATAAAAAAAATATTTATTTCGAAAATAAAAACACGTAAACTTTTGTTTTACAACTTTAATTTATTATGTTTTCAAATTCAATGTGGTCTTAAGACTAAATTTTATATTTTACAATTGATTTTTATAAGGTTTGACAAATTTTTTACAAAATTAAGCTAATTACAATATATTGGACTTGTTTACCAAATATTCCTTGCTTACAAAAATATCCTACGTTTATATTATTTATTAATCAATTAAATTATTAATCACGTTTTAACTTATGCAATAATTAAAATTAATTTAAGTTCAATAAAATATTATATAAGTTCATTCATTTAAAATATCAAATTACAATTTTAAGTTTAATAAAATTTTATTTAAATTTATTTATACATTACAAATTGTTTCGATTTCTTAATTTACGTTTTGACCTGGATATTACTAATTGATCTTATTATCAGTATTGCTGGAGTTTATTAACGTAACACGCGCACGGGGTATTCGCTACTATATTACTTATAAATAAAGAAAAGCAAATTTCATTAAGAAAAATTATTCTAAAAAATAAAAATGTATTTTGAAAAGAAAATGATAATCGTTCATTCACAAATAAAATTGAACACTTATATACCCAAAATAAATACCTATAACTATAAATAAATATAAATACCCAAATACCCAAAACAATATACCTATATATAAGAAACTGTACAGATACCTAGAAATTCATAAAGAAGAGGTCAATAGACAAATAGATGCGATGTTGAAAGATAACATCATTCAACACTCAAATTCACATACAATTCCCCAATTTTGGTTATCCCCAAAAAACTTAGCAACAATGGCAAATAAAAATGGAGAATAGTTATCGACTTTAGAAAATTAAACAACATAATCGTCGATGACAAATTCCCAATTCCAAATTTAGAAGAAATTTTTGATAAATTAGGAACAGCAAATTAATTTACCACTTTAGACCTTGTCAAAGAGTTTCACCAAATATAAGTGGACCCGAAAGAAAACGGGAAATTATGAGTTTATAAGGATGCCATGGGTGGAGTGTTCTATGGAGTGTCTGTTTTAGGTAGCTCTATAGGATCAATGGGTGTAGTATGCGATTACAGCTGCCGGGTATCCTGATACGTTGGCCTAGCCTCTACTACACCAAATCACATCTCACCTTCACGTTGGTCTCCCCTGTTACGTCGAGTAATCTTACCGGAAGATCTGGTATCCAACCCAGGTGTAGTAAGTAGGACCGACAAACCAATGAGATTTTGGCGGGTCGAGTCTTATGTATTCAAAACATAGGCTTGATTAAGGAGCGTCTGCACCAAGAATTGGCGACTCCAAGTGGGTGTCTGTCTTGAAACAAGCGACTCGCTATATAAATGTGTGTGAGATGTGTCTGTTCATCCAAAAGGCAGGTGTGCCTATAGATATGAGCTTATAGGGTTATCAACCATATCTCATAAAACTCTAACTGTATAAAATATGCAAACATGAACAAAAATGCGAATGGATATATTTCCCCAAGGGGTAATCATAGTAATATGGTGAATCCTCCTTTGACTTCTCCAGTCAATGTAAACTGCACATCGGATTTGGGGGTGCAGATAAATTCATGTTTAAATACAAACAGGATAAGAGGATCGAACACAAGTTCAAGAAACCGTTCACGTGAAATAGTAAAAACTTTTGGCTACAAGAAGCGGACGCTAATCGGAGCATGGAACTTGAGAACACTATATGGTGTTGGACGATACGAGCAAGCCGAGCGTAAAATGTTACGATTCAATATTAACATACTTGACGTCAGTGAAACTAAATGGAGAGGTTGTGGTGAAATTATTTCAGACAGTAATTTAACTCACATGCTGTACTCAGGAGATGATGAAGCAGAACAGGAATAAGGTGCGGTGCAGTAGGAATTATGCTAAATGCAGGAGCAAGACGCAGTCTTATCTCTTGGAAACCAATATCTCGCAAATTGATGCCTGCCATATTCAAATCCAGGGTCCGAAATATAACCATAATACAATGTTACGCTCCTATCGAAGAAGCAGAAGATGAAGAAAAGCTGAATTTTTACACCCTACTTGGGACAACATACGATAACGCTCCCAGAGCCGACATAAAGATTATATTGGGTGATCTAAACGCCAAAGTCGGAACGGAAAACTCTGGTTTAGAACGAGTCATGGGACGGCATGGCATTGGGGTAAGAAACGACAATGGCGAAAGGCTCGTGGATTTTTGCAATTCCCGCCAGTTAGTCATTGGCGGTACGTTGTTCCCACATAAGTCATGTCATAAGGCAACATGGGTTTCCCCAAATGGTCAAACTGAAAACCAAATAGACCATTTCATTGTCCAACAGAAGTGGAGAAAATCTCTTTGCGAAATAAGAGGAGTGATGACGTTGGAAGCGATCACCATTTAGTTGTTGCGCAAATGCAGTTAAGAACAGCAGCTGTCCAAAGACGAAATCAAGTGCCTACGATCACCATTTAGTTGTTGCGCAAATGCAGTTAAGAACAGCAGCTGTCCAAAGACGAAATCAAGTGCCTGTCAGAAAAGTACTCTTCGATGTTGAAGCGTTAAAAAATCACGCAACACGAGGAAATTTTGTACAAAAATTCCGAGAAAGGGCATCAACATTGAATGAAGCAAATGAACGAGAGGACGGGGCAGTTTCCATAGATTAAAAGTGGGATAAAGTAAAACAATCATTTATAGAAATTGGAAGAGAAACAATACCCCGATCATCGCAGCAAAAAGCCCCATGGATCTGACGGATTTCGTGGGAAAACATAGCCGTAAACGTAAAGAGCTGAAAAACAAAATAAACTCTGAATATCGCCTGCTGCTATTGGGTTAGCTTCGCAGCGAGTATAACAGAGCACATAAAATCGCGCAGAGAAGTGTAAGACGAGACAGAAGGAAACAAATAGAAAACCTTGCTACGGAAGCAGAGATAGCAGCAAGAAGAGGTAATGGAAAAGCCTTATATAAGATAACAAAAATTCTTTCAGGTCATTCAACAAAGCAGCAAAATATTATTTTGGACGAAGATGGAAGGCTTCTGGTGTCGATGGATGATCAATGACGGAGGTGGAAAGACTACTTTTGCCGTTTGCTAAACGAATATTTTATACAGCAATCTGCATTAGAAATTTCTGAAGATCCTGAGTTGCGTCGATCACACAGGGGTATTAGTACAGCACCACCCACGAAACCTGAAATCGAAAGTGCCATTTCGCTCTTGAAAGATAACAAAGCCGCAGGAATTGACCAAATACGCTGTTATCTGTCTTCTCGAAAATAATGGCAAATATTATACTCAAAAGGATCAAAAGCAGGATTGAAAATACATTGAAAAGACATCAAGCTGGCTTTCGCAGTGGACACTCTTGTGTTGACCATATCAACATGCTACGAATAATACTCGAGCAATCAACAGAGTTCGAGTCGCCGCTACATCTCATGTTTGTAGACTTCGAGAAAGCTTTTGATCGTGTAAACCGCGAGTATATATGGAGAGCTCTTAGTAGGTGGGGTATCCCGGAGAAAATTATTGCCATTATTAAGGAATCCTACGAAAATGCGAGGTGTCGAGTCTTACACAATGGACAGTTGACTGATTCGTTTGAGGTGCAGCAGGGTGTAAGGCAAGGCTGTATATTGTCGCCTATATTATTTTTGGTTGTGATGAACGAAATTTTAACCGCAACCGTAGGCGTTGATGAGAGGTATGGCATTCAGTGGCGACTAGGAAAACATTTAAGCCATTTAGATCATGCTGCTGATGTAGTTTTCATGGCACACACAAGAAGTGGTCTGAACGAAATGTGCCAAAATTTGAACAAATATGGCAAACGAGCTGGTCTAAAAATAAATGCAGCTAAGACCAAAAGCATGCAGAGCACTCCACACATCAGCAATTCTACTAGAAGAAAGCCAAATGGTGACATCAAGAAGTAGAGCAGTTCAATTATTTAAGAAGCATGGTGACATCAAATGGGGGAACAGAAGTTGATGTTGACAGCAGGATAAATAAAGCTAGAGCTGCTTTTGGAACTCTATCAAACATATGGCAGTCAAATAATATAGCCCTGCGTAAAAATATTTGAAACAAACGTCAAATACGGCTGTGAAACATGGAAGATATCCGCCATTATCACCAAAAAGTTGCAGACGTATATAAACCGTTGTCTACGCCGCATCTTAAGGGTTCGTTGGCAGCAAATCATTACCAATACATTCCTGTGGCAAAAAACGAACCAAAAGATGATTGAGGTCGAGATCCGAGAGAGAAAATGGCGATGGATCGGACATACCTTGAGGTAGCCAAAAGAAAACATTGCAAGGCAAAGTTTTGAGTGGAATCCACAAGGCAGACGACGAGTGGGTAGACCAAGGAAAACATGGAGAAGTACTGTTTTGAAAGAGGCAGAAGTGCAACGCAAAACGTGGTTACAGCTAAAAAGAATTGCTAAGGATCGTGAAAGGTGGAGAGGATTTGTTGACGCCCTATGCCTTACCAGGGGTTCTAGGATCCAGTAAGTAAGTAAGTAAGGATGCCATTCGGTTTAAAGAATGTACCTTTCACATTCCAAAGACTAATGAATCAAGTCTTGTAGAAATATATAAACAAAATTTGTATAGTTTTTATGGAAGATATCTTAATTTTCTGTTCATCTTTGCAAGAACATTTAGACTCTTTGCAAAAAATATTTCAAACCTTATCTAAAGAAAATCTAAAAATACAATTAGACAAATAGCAAAAGAAATAAAGAGTTTTCTTAGCATCACAGGCTACTACAGAAAATATATACGTGCCTATGCCAATGTAGCATATCCTTTAACAAAATACCTAAAAAAATAAGCAACATTAATTTAAAAGATATAGAATATTTAAAAAGTTAATAATTTCCTTTTAACCACGGATGCATCTGACTTTGCAATGGGTGCCATGTAAAGTCAAAATAATCGTCCAATTTCATTTATTTCGCATACTTTAAATAAGCACGTAAAAAACTACGGGACAATAGGAAAGGAATTGCTTGCTTGTCTGGCAACTAAACAATTCCGACCCTACTTATATGGTGGGAAATACACTATCAAAACGGACCACAGACCACTTACTTCTCTGAACAATTTAAAAACAGCTCCAAATTGTAAGCTAAAATGATGGAAAATCAAACTAAACGAGTTCACCTTTGATATAAAGTATCATAAGGGTAAACAAAATGCTGTATCGGACGGTTTTTCTTGTGTAAATGTTGCAACAACTATGAAAATTACAATAATGAAACAAAAGAAAGTCAAGAAGAAGAAGTAAATAAAAATGAAGTAATACAACCTCTTCTTAAAGGAAAATTAAACTAATCTTCTAATGAGATAAACAGCTTAAATTAAGCTCAAACTTGTAATAACAGAGATGTTATATCAACTGGTGCAACTATTCGTAGTGCTCAAGAAGATTCTAGTGATTTGATATTTATCACAGAAAACCAATAAATTTATTCAAAAACCAATTATTTTTAAAAGAAGGAAATAAAGAACAAAATTGTCTAAAAATTGTGCATAAAAAAATAGAAAATGTAGTGCATATATCACAAAATAGTACCTTATTAAAACTAATGCAACGAATTTTACCAGATAAGGATATAGTCTGTTTGTATTGCAAAATTATATAGTTGTTTCTAAAATTCCAAGGTCTGTATTCTAGAATCTGAACACCTAAAAAACAACCATAGAGGTATTAATGAAATCTTTTTAGAATTGACAAATAAATATTTTTATCCAAACCTTCGTAAAGAAATAACCAAATTTATAAATAATTGTGAAACTTGTGGATTGGCTAAACATGATAGACATCCTGCAAAAATTCCTTACGAACTGAGTCATACACCGGACCAATTTAATGACATAGTACATATGAATATTTGGTTTCCCGAAAGAAATCAAATGTACTTAACAACAATTGATAAGTTCTCTAAATAAACTACATTGCATAAATTAAACTATAAAACTTGGTTTAGCGTTTTAAAGGTCTTAAAGAAAAAGTAAGATACTTGGGTAAAATGAAAAAGTTAGTATCAGACAGAGACAGATGCATTATCCACAATGCTGTGGAAATCTTAATCCAAAAATTAATCCACAATGAAGAAATTAATAAAAGAGGACATCAACACTTCCAATTTAAGTGAAAATATCGTCAAAAAAAGAAATATAGCAAAATGTTCTCCAAAATATAAAAACCAATAAATTACAGAAAAACAAACGATTACATAATAGATAAAAGTATCAAAAGAAAGCAAAAAGAAACACTAAATTTTACAAATCACAGTTAAAACGCAAATATAATTACTAAACATTTAATCTTTAAACAGAGAAATTGACAATATTAAAGTCATAATACTTCGTACAAATTGAATGTCCTAGCATTCTTTCACCTAACGAAAAAATAATTGTATCTGAAAAAAAGGTAATAAAAACAAATTGTATATAAAAAAGAATTAAAAACACATAAAAATGTTTGTATCTCTAATTTATTTAATAAAAATAATACATGCAATTTTAAGATTAACAATAAATGGTCTATTAAAAAAATAGATTCGGGATTATTAATTAAAAAAAATATTGAAAAATACAAATTATAACAAAATTGTCAAAAAGAAGACATAATAATTGAAAAAGATAACTTAATAAAGTTTATAAATTGTAATGCAATAATTAATAATATAAAATTTGTAAAACAAATTTATACGAATCAAAACAAAATTATATTACCTATGTTAAATTTAAATAAAATAATAAATAATTTAACTCAGGAAAATGTAGAAAATATAAAACTATTACATACATAGATTTTAAGAACAAAATATTTTAAAACTCGCTAAGCTCTGTGACATTTGTAATAAAGCTTATTGTTATAATGTCTACAATATTTTTAAATTTTCATCAAAAAAATGAAGTTAATATTATTGCACAAAAAGTTTACGATAAACCTAAGATACAGAACGAAACATTTGAAAATTTTTCTGGGACGGAAAAATGTAGGTGTGGAGGAGATACGGAATACGAGTAATTATCAGTCTAACTTTAAAAATTCTTATAACAACATTGCTTTGGTTTGAAATAAATAAATAAATAAATATAACTTTAGCCTCCTACACTATAAATTATAAATTCTTTCTTTCAATTTAAATTATACAAGCTAATTCCCTTTCTCACGAAATTAGCTTAACTCTAATCTTTTAAAATTACTTACTTCTTAACGCAGCATTTTATTACATAAACTAAATTATTGTTCACAGCGTTTAATGTTTAATTACAGTTCTGTAAATTAGATTAAGTAAATTAAGTCTAACTTTAAAAATTCTTATAACAACATTGCTTTGGTTTGAAATAAATAAATAAATAAAATAAATAAATATAACTTTAGCCTCCTACACTATAAATTATAAATTCTTTCTTTCAATTTAAATTATACAAGCTAATTCCCTTTCTCACGAAATTAGCTTAACTCTAATCTTTTAAAATTACTTACTTCTTAACGCAGCATTTTATTACATAAACTAAATTATTGTTCACAGCGTTTAATGTTTAATTACAGTTCTGTAAATTAGATTAAGTAAATTAAGTTTTGAATACAAAAATAAAAATCAGTGTTTTGAAAACCATAAAAGAAGATAGTAGATAGAATTGGAAGTTCATAAGTTATTTTAAAATTATAAAAGCTTTTATTAGTTTGATCGTAAGACATGGCTAACCAAATTTAGTTTATAATACTAAAAACATTTTCTAATTATTTTATCAATTCAAAAATATTAGCAATTCTTACTAATTTATCTATTTAAAAATATTAAACAACATATAAAGTTGAGATAAATTGATTCGTAAAATGGAATTTCAAAATTACATATTTAAAACTTTTATCCAATTCAATAAAATTTTACACACATGCAGCAATTACTTCTTTTCAGAATTTTTAGCTTTAGTGCATTTACTGTTGAATGATTAAGTACCCTTGATTAAGTTTTTCAATTTTCAATAGTTTTTAAATTTATTCTCTTAATTTACTTATTTATTAATGTTCTATATAATTAAAATCAAAGTAAGAAATATTAATTTGTAATAATATAAATATAAAAGTTTATATAATTTCATGGTTTTTAATGTTAGTCAAAATATGCAATAAATGTATTTCTAAAATACAATGATAAATTTAAAACTGTTCATACAATAAATTTTAATACAAAAATAAATTTTACAATTTAAGTATCGTACACAATTTCTTAATTATATATTACCTATGGTAATAATTCAATAAAATATAGGTATGATATAATAAAAATTAAAAACAAAAAAAATTTCGTCGTTTATTCAAAAAATATTTAGTTTTTAATTTATAACATATAATAGATACATAATATGTTTAATAGTAAAACTCTTAGCCTTTTAAAAATATAAAAGTGTTAAATAAGAACGGAAATAGGAAATAGTGCATCAAATTTGATTTTTTTATCTTTATTAGTTTCGCCCCAAATATAATGATCTATCTTCTTTCGTTTCGAATATTTCAGTACCCCTCTTAGACCCACCAAGGTTTAAAAGCTTATCATCGCAATTAATAAAAATAGTAACTTAAAATTAAGATAGAACGTTCCAATTGTGTTCAAGGGTTAAGTGATATTGAAAGTATGACTAGGACTGCATTGGCGAAATCGTACCGTGGCTTCGGGTTTTGGAACCTTTGAAAAGTTTAAGGGCTAACGAACATATATTTTAAAAGCAGCATAAAGTAAAAAATAATGCCACTGTTTTGATGAAATTTAAACTCTAGGTTCCTAGTAATGAAAGTACTCTGGGAATTGGTTTTGGTCGAGTTCGGACAATGAGTTCGGATTCTAGAAGCTTTTGATCGATCTGAGGCCAAACGAGTATAATTTCGAAGCCAAAGAATATATTTCCTATTTCCAGTGTCCCGGAAATTTAGACCTAATTGGAAAGGAAGCGAGCTAGATATGGAAAAGTATATATATTTGTGATCAGCGTGACCTCCTGGGTCGATATAGCCATGTCTGCCCGTCCGTAGGCACGATAACTCAAAAAATAATGGAGCTATCTTGATAAAATTTTAACTGTAGGTTACAAGGACTGAAAGTACAGCGCGGACTGCATATGGGCGAAATCAGCCCAAGAGTTCGGGTTCTGGACCTTTTAATCGCTCTAAGGGCAAACGAACATATATAAAAAATCACGAACATTTATTTTAAAAGCAGTATAACTCAAAAAATAATGCCTCTATTTTGATGAAATTTAAACTCTAGGTTACTTGTAATGAAAGTACCATGGGAATTGGTTTTGGTCGAGTTCGGACAATGAGTTCGGATTCTAAAAGCTTTTGATCGATCTGAGGCCAAACTAGTATATTTTTGAAGCCAAAGAATATATTTTCTATTTGCTATGTGTCCCCGAAATTTAGACTTAATTGTAGTGGTGGTTCAGTTGGCTCCTAAGAAATCCCAAAGCTAAAAAGCTTATCTTCAAAATTCATGAAGATAGAAACTATAAATTTGATACACGAGGGTTTAAAGGTACATGTTGCATTTATGTAAAATTTATTGTTATATTTAAATGAATTATATGAAAAGTTCTAAGTTTGTAATTATTTTTTAGAAATACATTTATTGCATATTTTGCGTTTATAAGCTTTTCTAATAGGTACATGAACTAACAATTTAAAATAATTGCAATTTTGAAACATTTTAATAAATAAATATATTATGCTTTGATTAGCTTTTTATACCCTACACCTATAGAATAGGTAAAGGGGTATATTAACTTTGGTATGGTGTTTGTAACCACCTAAAGGAAGCGAGCTACATATGGAAAAGTATTTATATTTGTGATCAGCGTGACCTCCTGAGTCGATATAGCCATGTCCGTCCGTCCTTCCGTAAGCACGATAACTAAAAAAATAATGGAGCTATCTTGATGAAATTTTAACTGTAGGTTACTAGGACTGAAAGTACGGCGGGGATTGCATATGGGCGAAATCGGCCCATGGTTTCGGATTCTGGACTTTTTAATCGGTTTCAGGTCTAACGAACATATATAAAAAATCGCGATAACTCAACAACTAATGACGATGAAGATAGCGAAATTTGTGCTGTGGGTTATTGGTAATAAAACTACGGCGGCGATTGCGTAAGTTCGGGATTGACCCATGGGTTCGGAACCTAGAACTTTTTAATCGAATGTAGGCCAATCGAGCATAATTCCGAAACTAATGAAGATAGAACCTCCAAATTTGGTATCAGGGTGTCGCTTCCTATTTCCTAAGTGCCTTGGGCCTCTTTTTGGGCCTCACTGGAGTAGTGGGTCAGGGACCAGCCACACATTTCCGAAGACCTTAAAGCATATCTTTAAAATTAATAAAGATAGCAACTTGAAAAAATGTAGTAGCTTCAAATTTGGCACAAGGGTGTTCTTTACTCTCTCTTGCGTATCCCCCTAATTTGGGATCAATTGGAGTGGTGGTTCGGTACCTCTCTTAGACCTCCCAAGTTTTAAAAGTTTATAATCGAAATTACTAAAAATAGTAACTTAAAATTAAGATAGAACTTTCAAATTGTGTACAAGGGCTAACTAGAACTATAAGTACAGAGCGGACTGTATAAAGGCGAAATCAGCGCAAGAGTTCGGATTCTGGACTTTTTAATCGGTTTCAGGTTTAACGAACATATATAAAAAATCGCGATAACTCAACAACTAATGACGCTATCTTCATGAAATTTGTGCTGTGACGGCGGCGATTCCGTACGGTGAGGATTGGACAATGGGTTCGGAACTTAGAACTTTTTGATCGAATTTAGGCCAAACGAGCATAATTCCGAAACCAATGAAGATAGAACCTCCAAATTTGGTATCAGGGTGTCGCTTTCGATTTCCTTAGTCTCTTTGAAATTTTAGCCCAATTGGAGTAGTGGGTGGGGACCAGCGCCTGAGTTCCGAGGTCCTTAAAGCATATTGTCGAAATTAATAAAGAAAGTAACTTGAAACAAATGTAGAAGCTTCAAATTTGGCACATGGGTGTTCTTTACTATTTCCTGCGTGTCCCTCTAATTTTGGATCAATATGAGTGGTGGTGCAGTACTTCTCTTAGACCCCCCAATGTGTAAAAGCTTATCATCGAAATTAATAAAACTAGTAACTTAAAATTAAGATAGAACGTTCCAATTGTGTACAAGGGTTAACTAGTATTGAAAGTATGACGGGACTGCATATGGGGGAAATCGTACCATGGTTTCGGGTTCTGAAACCTTTGAAAAGTTCAAGGGCTAACAATCATATGTCTTAAAAATACCATAACCCAAAAAATAATGCCGCTATTTGATGAAATTTAAACTCTACCATGAGAATTGGTTGTGGTCGAGTTTAATTTCGAAGCCAAAGAATATATTTCCTATTTCCTATGTGTCTCCGAAATTTAGTCTTAATTGTAGTGGTTCAGCTATGTTCAAAGGTACTTGCTGCATTTATGTAAAATTTATTTTTATATTTAAATGAATTAAATGAAAAGGTCTAAATTTTTAATTGTATTTTAGAAATACATTTATTGCATATTTTGCGTTTATAAGCTTTTCTATTAGGTATATAAACTAATCATTTAAAATAATTGCAATTTTGAAAAATTTGGATTATTAAATATATTGTGCTTTGATTATCTTTTTATCACAAAATTTAATAATTAGAATTTTTTCATTTTGTAATTGAATTGGAATAAATATATTTTCATTTATTTCAAGTTTTTTTGTTTTTTAATATTTTTAAATAGATAAATTAGTAAGAATTTGTAATATTTGTTAAGAGATAGTGTAATTAGAAAATGTTTTTAGTATTATAAAGTTAATTTGGTTAGCTATGTCTTACGATCAAATTAATAACAGCTTTTATGGTGTTAAAATTTTTATGGATATGTTATTAAATTTGAAGCAAATAGGTGTAGGGTATTTCTAAGTCGGTTGCACCGACTGACTGTTTCTTTACTTGTTTATCACAAAATTTAATAATTCAAAATTTTTTACTTTTGTAATTGAATTGAAATAAATAAATTTTCATTTATTTCAAGTCTTTTTGTTTTTTAATGTTTTTAAATAGATAAATAAGTAAGAATTTGTAATATTTTTGAATAGATAAAGTAATTAGAAAATGTTTTTAGTCTTATAAAGTTAATTTGGTTAGCTATGTCTTACGATCAAACTAAGAAAAGCTTTTATGGTTTTAAAATGACTTTTGGACTTCCCATTAAATTTTAACCAAATAGTTGTAGGATATTTCTAAGTCGGTTGCACCGACTGACTGTTTCTTTACTTGTTAAGATATATGTTTGTTAGCCCTGGAACTTTTCAAAAGTTCCAGATCCTGAAACCAAGGTACGAATTTCGTCCATATGCAGTCCACGTAGTACTTTAAATACTAGTTAACCCTTGTACACAAGTGAAACGTTCTATATTAATTTTAACTTACTATTTTTAGTGCGGAACGACCACTCCAATTGATCCCAAATTAGAGGGACACGCAAAAAAAAGTAAAGAACACCCTTGTGCTATATTTGAAGCTGCTACATTTTTTTAAGTTGCTATCTTTATTAATTTTAAAGATATGGTTTAGGTCCTCCGACGTTTGCCATTAATTTGCTAATCTTTCCACAGCTATCACTGCTTTGTCGTCCATCGTTTTGATTTGGTCAAAGAAGCTGAGCTTATTGTCCACCATAACTCCCAGGTACTTAGCCGATGGCTTAGTCCAATCCTTAGCTGTGCCCACTCGCATTGGAAATATGGTATCCATTCTTTTTTTTTGTGAGTACCACAATCTCGGTCTTGTTGGCAGCTAGCGACAGTCCATGAGCCTCCGTGCAAGCTTCCGTGGTACGCAATACTTGATTTAGCTTCACCTGGGCTGATTCAACGTCTCTTGCAGCTATGAGTGCCGCGATATCGTCGGCATAACCAGCAAGAGTGTTCTCCTTCGGCGTGTGGAACGTAACCGGGTATCGCTAATTCCGCAAAGCAGGTACTCCAGTATACAGAAGTTACGTTTCAACGCTTGAAGCATGTCGGCCCATCTAAAGAAGTTTAACGCATTTCTCACGTCCAATGTCACAAGCAACACTATTCGCCATGAGAAATGGTTGTGATTCTCATCAGAATTACTGAGGCTGCGGTCTGTGAGGTAGTCGTTCATTACGCGAAGTAGGTACTCCAGTATACAGAAGTTGCGTTTCAACGCTTGAAGCATGTCGGCCCATCTAAAGGAGTTTAACGCATTTCTCACGTCCAATGTCACAAGCAACACTATGCACCGTGAGAAATGGTTGTGCTTCTCATCAGAATTACTGAGGCTGCGGTCTGTGAGGTAGTCGTTCATTACGCGAAGTAGGTACTCCAACATATAGAAGTTTCGTTCCAATGATTGAAGAATGTCGGACCGCCTAACGGAGTTAAACGCATTTCTCACGTCCAATGTCACAAGCAACACTATGCGCCGTGAGAAATGGTTGTGATTCTCAGCCTTCCGCACCACTGCCACTACTTTTGAAGTCAAGCAAGACGTTTGCCTGGATGATGTTGATCATTTCCCTGTTGCTTTGTATTTTGTCAGCGCATCTCTGAATACCTTGCAAACCCTGTGCACGCCAATTACGTTTTTCGCGTTCTTTAGAACAAAAATTAAAACACTTAATTAGTTTTAGTGTGGTCTTAAAACTGATTTATTAATTATTTATTTTAACTTATTTTAAAAAAAATACTTAATGTTAAATAAGTATTTCCAAAAATTAAAACAATGCATTTACATACATTTCATTTTAATACATTTAGTTTAAACTTGATTATTAACCAAAGTTTATATCAAATCATTCAACTTTTATGAATGAATTAATTAATCAATAGGAAATTCAATTTAGCATTTCTGTTAGTATTTTAAAAAAACAAAAGCAATAGCTTTCCATACATTTTAGTACATTTTGTTTAACCTTGATTAACCAAAGCTAATATTAATTCATTCAACTTTTATGAAATGCAATTTAGCAAAATAATAATTAAATTTAATAAGTTAAGTTAATTTATTTTTGGTTAATGACAGTTAAATCAAATGTAACTCCTCCTTCCCTAAGTTTGAACTCTACTGAGTTCATGTTATGATACAAAAAATTCTACATTTTATTATTATTTTTAATTCTTTAATTTTATACATTTTTAAATTTTTTGTAATACATTTATTATTACTTATTTATTATATCTAATTATCTTTAACATTTAGAGACAAAAAAATTTAATTTTTAAATATTATAGAAAAAACGAGGAAGAGTGTAGTAGAGTAGACTGTGTCAACTCTGGGATACCCGTATGACCGTTATATAAACATTATATCATTATTATTATAAACAATAATTACATTTGGCAAAATTTCAAACATACCAGCTTTATTAGGTGAAATATAAAGCTCATATAAAAGATGGAGTTGTATGGCAGCTACTCGAACCCTTTGCAGTAGACCAACCAAATTTTGCAGTAACTTTCGCCATTACACTAAACTATTTTTGGCAAAATTTCAGACACCCAACTTCAATAGGTATAGAGCAATGCTCATATAAAAGAAGGAGTTGTATGGCAGCTACTCGAACTCACTGCAACAGACCAACCAAATTTTGCAGAAACTTTGGCCATAAAACTAAACTACTTTTGCCAAAATTTCAGACACGTAGCTATAATAGGTACAGAGAAATACTCATATAAAAAAAGAAGTTGTATGGCAGCCACCCGAACCCATGGACCAAAATGGCTGGATTTAAATAGCGATGACGGCTATTGCAAAAAAACGAATTTGCGAAAATTTCAAGATCCTAGCTCCTTTCGTTTTTGAGTTATCGTGCGGACGGACGGACGGACGGACAGACGGACGGACATACATAGCTAAATCGATTTTTTTTTCGATTCTGATCCGATCCATACACTTGAGTCTATATCTACCCCCCCTCCTTCTCTGCGTCACAAACGTAATGGCAAATTTATTATACCCTTTGACTATATAGTCATACGGGTATAAAAATATGCAACAATATATTTTAAGTAGAATAATTTGTTATTGCTTTGTCAATATTCTTTTCTGTTTTTTATAACTTTTATTTGTTTTTTTTTTTTTTTATACCCGTATGACTATATAGTCAAACGGTATAATAAATTTGCCATTACGTTTGTGACGCAGAGAAGGAGGGGGGGTAGATATAGACTCAAGTGTATGGATCGGGTCAGAATCGAAAAAAAAATCGATTTAGCTATGTATGTCCGTCCGTCCGTCTGTCCGCCCGTCCGCACGATAACTCAAAAACTAAAGGACCTAGGATCTTGAAATTTTCGCAAATTCGTTTTTTTGCAATAGCCGTCATCGCTATTTAAATCCAGCCATTTTGGTCCATGGGTTCGGGTAGCTGCCATACAACTTCCTTTTTTATATGAGTATTTCTCTGTGCCTATTACAGCTACATGTCTGAAATTTTGGCAAAAGTAGTTTAGTTTTATGGCCAAAGTTTCTGCAAAATTTGGTTGGTCTGATGCAAAGGGTTCGAGTAGCTGCCATACAACTTCTTATTTTATATGAGCATTACTCTATATCTTTTGAAGTTGGGTGTCTGAAATTTTGCCAAAAATAGTTTAGTGTAATGGCCAAAGTTACTGCAAAATTTGGTTGGTCTACTGCCAAGGGTTCGAGTAGCTGTCATACAACTTCTTCTTTTATAAGAGCCTTACACTACACCTAATAAAGCTGGTATGTTTGAAATTTTGCCCAAAGTAATTAATGTTTATAATAATAATATAATGTTTATATAACGGTCATACGGGTATCCCAGAGTTGACACAGTCTACTCTACTACACTCTTCCTCGTTTTTTTATAGTATAATTTTGTTTTTAGGTCTTAAGTTTCAATTGGAAAATAAATTTTTTTAATAGAGTGAACTCCATTCTCAAAGCGGAACACATATACAAAATTTGAAGTCAATCGGTTAATTAATTTCTAATATATAGCAAAGCAACGAAAAAACCTATAAAAAGCCGTTGCGCCACAATGGGTTAACGGAACTCCATAAATATTTTTTTGAGCCTTTCTTTTTAACCAAAGAAGTACTTCAAAAAATTGGCTGAAATTTGCTTTTTTATAATTTGTAAGCCCCCGGGTAACGCCGAGTAAATCTACTAGTATATTTAATAATTAAAATTTTTAAAAACTGCAATTATTTTAAATGGTTAGTTAATGTACCTATTGGAAAAGCTTATAATATGCAATAAATGTATTTCTAAAATACAATTACAAAATTAGAACTTTTCATATAATTCATTTAAATATAAAAATAAATTTTACATAAATGCAGCAAGTACCTTTGAACATAGCTTTTGTATCGTACACAATGTCTTAATTATATATAACCTATGGTAATAATTCAATAAAATATATGATATGATTAACATTAAAAAAAAGGAATTTAACAGTTTCTTAAAAAAATATTTTGTTTTTCATTTATAAAATATTTTACAAAATATGTTTTATGGTAAAATTCTTAGCTTTCAAATTATACTTGTTTGGCCTCAAATGGATCAAAAGCTTCTAGAATCCGAACTTATTGTCCCAACTTGACCAGAACAAATTCCAATGGTACTTTCATTACAAGTAACCTAGAGTTTAAATTTCATCAAAATAGAGGCATTATTTTTTGAGGTATGCTGTTTTCAAGATATATGTTTGTTAGCCCTTGAAATTTTTAAAGGTTCCAGAACCCGAAGCCATGGTACTATTTTGCCCATATGCAGTCCCAGTCATACTTTCAACGCTAGTTAACCCTTGTACACAAATGAGCGTTCTACCTTAATTTTAAAATACTATTTTTATTAATTTCGATGATAAGCTTTTAGACCTTGGGGGTCTAAAAGAGGTACAGAACCACCCCTCCAATTGATCCCAAATTAGGGGGACACACAAGAAATAGTAAAGAACACCCATGTGCCAAATTTGAAGGTTCTACATTTGTTTGAAGTTACTATCTTTATTAATTTCGAAAATATGCTTTAAGGTTTTCGGAACTTTGTGGCTGGTCCCCAACCCATAACTCCAATGGGGCCCAAATTTCAAGGAAACTACGGAAATGAGAAGGGACACCCTGATACCAAATTTGGAGGTTCTATCTTCATTGGTTTCGGAATGAGCTCGTTTGGCCTAAATTCGATCAAAAAATTCTAAGTTCCGAACCCATTGTTCAATCCTTACCATACGCAATCGCCACCGTAGTTTCATTACCAGTACCCTATAGCACAAATGTCATTAACATAGCGTAATTATTTGTTGAGTTATCGTGATTTTTTATAGATGTTCGTTAGCCCTTAGACCTATTAAAAGGTCCAGAATCCGAACCCATGGTTTGATTTTGCCCATATGCACAATTGGAACGTTCTATATTAATTTTAAGTTACTATTTTCGTAATTTCGATTATAAACTTTTAAACCTTGGGAAGTCTAAGAGGGGTACTGAACCACCACTCCAATTGATCCTAAATTAGGGAACACATTAGAAATAGCAAAGAACACCCTTGTGTCAAACTTGGACATTTTTTCAAAGTTGCTATCTTTATTAATTTTAAAGATATGCTTTAAGGTCTTCGGAAATGAGTGGCTGATCCCCGACCCACTACTCCAATGGGGGCCAAATCAAGGACACTAAGGAAATAGGAAGGGACACCCTGATACCAAATTTGGAGATTATATCTTCCTTGGTTTTGGAATTATGCTCGTTTGGCCTAAATTCGATCAAAAACTTCTAGGTTCCCAACCCATAGTCTAATCTTGACCGTACGCAATCCCCGCCGTAGAGTCATTAGGAGTAACCTGCAGCACAAATTGGTGAAGATAGCGTCATTAGTTAATGAGTTATCGTGATTTTTTATATATGTTCATTAGCCCTTGGATCGATTAAAATGTCCAGAATCCGAACCCATTGGCCGTTTTCGCCCATCGGCAATCTCCGCCGTCCTAGTAACCTACATTAAAAATTTCATCAAGATAGCTCCATTATTTTTTAAGCTTTCGTGCCTACGGCAGACGGGCGGACGGACATGGCTATATCGACTCAGGAGGTCACGCTGATCACAAATATATATACTTTTGCATATCTAGGTCGCTTCCTTTAGATCGTTACAAACACCATACCAAAGTTAATATACCCTTTTACCTATTCTATAGATGTAGGGTATAATAAAGCGAGAATATTGAGAACAAAATTATTACTAATATTAAGACAACTAGCAGATTTACCCGGCGTTGCCCTGGAGCGTGCAAATTGTAAAATAGCAAATTTTACCCAATTTTTTGAAGTACTACTTTGGTTAAAAAGAAAGCCTCAAAGTAATATTTATGGAGTTCCGTTAACCCATTGTGGCCCAACAGCTTTTTATAGGTTTTTTCTTTGCTTTGCTATATATTAGAAATTAATTATCCGATTGACTTCAAATTTTGTACATGTGTTCCTCTTTGAGAATGGAGTTCACTTTGTTAGCCCATGCTGACCCGACGATTGTTCAAAAAAAAGTTTGTAAGTAAATTACGTTCAATTTTTGAAAGTAGGTAAAATTTCTTTGAATTAGGGGAATGTTTAAAAAAATTTTCAAGTTCTTTCAACCGATTGCGAAACAAAAAAATTTGCAAAACAGTTTGAACGATTATCTCCAATTTCTCTATATGTGGTGCTCCTTGACGATAAAGTTGAGGTGGGTGCGTTTCCGGCGAATAATATTAACTGAATTGTTTTGTCCTTATCTGAAAGTTCCATTACGCTCTTTCTCGTTATACCCGTATGACTATATAGTCAAAGGGTATAATAAATTTGCCATTACGTTTGTGACGCAGAGAAGGAAGGGGGGTAGTTATAGACTCAAATGTATGGATCGGATCAGAATCGAAAAATAAATCGATTTAGCGTTGTATGTCCGTTCGTCTGTCCGTCCGTCTGTCCACACGATAACTCAAAAACTAAAGGAGCTAGGGTCTTGAAATTTTCGGAAATTCATTTTTTTGCAATAGCTGTCATCGCTATTTAAATCCAGCCATTTTGGTCCATGGGTTCGGGTAGCTGCCATACAACTTCTTTTTTTTATATGAGTATTTCTCTGTACCTATTACAGCTGCGTGTCTGAAATTTTGCCAAAAGTCGTTTAGTTTTATGGCCAAAGTTTTTGCAAAATTTGGTTGGTCTACTGCAGAGGGTTCGAGTAGCTGCCATGCAATCCCTTTTTTATAAGAGCATTACACTACACTTTATAAAGCTGTATGTTTTAAATTTTGCCGAAAGTAATTAACCAGATGATATAATGTATATGTTACGGTCATACGGGTATCCCAGAGTTGACGCAGTCTACTCTACTACACTCTTTCTCGTTATACCCGTATGACTATATAGTCAAAGGGTATAATAAATTTGCCATTACGTTTGTAACGCAGAGACGGAGGGGGGGTAGATATAGACTCAAGTGTATGGATCGGATCAGAATCGAAAAATAAATCGATTTAGCTATGTATGTCCGTCCGTCCGTCCGTCTGTCTGTCCGTCCGTCCGTCCGCACGATAACTCAAAAACTAAACGAGCTAGAATCTTGAAATTTTGGCAAATTAATTTTTTTGCAATAGCCGTCATCGCTATTTAAATCCAACCATTTTGGTCCATGGGTTCGGGTAGCTGCCATACAACTTCTTTTTTTATATGAGTATTTCTCTGTACCTATTACAGCTGCGTGTCTGAAATTTTGTCAAAAGTAGTTCAGTTTTATGGCCAAAGTTTCTGCAAAATTTGGTTGGTCTACTGCAATGGGTTCGTGTAGCTGCCATACAACTTCTTATTTTATATGAGCATTACTCTATACCTATGGAAGCTTCGTGTCTGGAATTTTGCCAAAAATAGTTTAGTATAATAGCCAAAGTTACTGCAAAATTTGGTTGGTCTACTGCATAGGGTTCGAGTAGCTGCTATACAACTTCTTATTTTATATGAGCATTACTCTCCACCTAATGAAGCTGGGTGTCTGAAATTTTGCCAAAAATAGTGTAGTGTAATGGCCAAAGTTACAGCAAAATTTGGTTGGTCTATTGCAGAGAGTTCGAGTAGCTGCCATACAACTCCTTCTTTTATATGAGTATTCCACTAAACTTAATAAAGCTTATGTTTGAAATTTTGCGAAAAGTAATTAACCGGATGAAATAATGTGATGATACGGTCATACGGGTATCCCAGAGTTGACACAGTCTACTCTACTACACTCTTCCTCGTTTTTATATGATTTTATGAGAGAAATGTAGGCTTCTTGTTTGGAAAAACCTGTTTTAAAATACTATGTCTTTAAGCATAATATATACGAAATTGAATTTTTTGATTTTTAGATTTCATTTGAAGAAAACTGCAATTTCACACTGAAATCTATTTTTAAAAAACAAAAACTGCAAAGTAGATAAAAAACTAAGACTTACGAAAAAATATACAGAAGGAAAATGTTTGGTTATATAAATTTAAAGATATTATTATTCGGATTCCTTATTAGCTTTATTTTTATTATTATTAATAATATATAATTTAGCTTTTGCACTATTTGAGAATATTTAAGGAGAAAAAAAAAATTTGTCTTATTAATTAAGTGAGCTTTTGGAATAAAGGTTAACTTGCTTTAATACAAAAAATTTGAAAATTTCATTGAATCTTTGTGCAAAACGCATAAACAGATCAAAACAAAATTAACTCTGTGGGTTTTTATAATTAAAATGCTGATTCAAAATTTTCAATAAAATTCTTTTAATAGTTTAAGCAAATAAAATTTATAGAAAACTTCATGGCGTTGTCGTGGAAAACGGGTTAATCGAACTTAACTAAAACTTTTTGCAGCATCTCTTTTAAACTGAAACACAATATTTTTTGGAAGTCCGCCAGGCTGATATGGGTTAATTTATTCCAACCAAATTTATACAACTAATTACGGTTGCTAAGACGAAGATTTGTGCAAAATTTCAAACCAAGTGGTCAAAGCGTTTTAACTCGACATAAAAAAAATTGAAAAATCTTGCGCAAACGGGTTAACCGAACTTAACAAAAATTTGAGTCAGCCTTTCTTTTCGACTGCAAAATCACACTGTAAAATTAAACACAAATCGAAAACACAAAATTTTTTGGAAGCCCGCCAAGCCGAAATGCGTTGATTTATTCCAACCAAATTTATATAACAATCGGTCAAACCGTTTTAACTCGACATCAAAAAAACGAAAAAACTTAAAACGGCTCTGGAGCCGCAACCTGTTGACTTACAAAAATGTGATATAGCCTTTGTCACCCCCGGGCTCTCAAAATTAGTACTTTAAAATTTTGTGACAATCGGACCAGTGGTTTTCACGTGAATTCTGGACAAACAAACAAACAAACAAATTTTCTCCTTTATATATTAGATATTTTATAAACTAAAAACTTAATATTTTAATTTTTATACCCTACACCTATAGAATAGGTAAAGGGGTATATTAACTTTGGTATGGTGTTTGTAACCACCTAAAGGAAGCGAGCTAGATATGGAAAAGTATATATATTTGTGATCAGCGTGACCGCCTTAGTCGATATAGCCATGTCCGTCCGTCCGTCCGTCCGTCCGTCCGTCCGTCCGTAGGCACGATAACTCAAAAAATAATGGAGCTATCTTGATGAAATTTTAACTGTAGGTTACTAGGACTGAAAGTACGGCGGGGATTGCATATGGGCGAAATCGGCCCATGGGTTCGGATTCTGGACCTTTTAATCGGTTTCAGGGCTAACGAACAAATATAAAAAATCACGATAACTCAACAACTAATGACGCTATCTTCATCAAATTTGTGCTGTAGATTACTAGTAATGAAACTACTTCGGGAATTGCGTAAGGTCGGGATTGGACCATGCGTTCGGAACCTAGAACTTTTTGATCGAATTTAGGCCAAACGAGCATAATTCCGAAACCAATGAAGATAGAACCTCCAAATTTAGTATCAGGGTGTCCCTTCCTATTTCCTAAGTGTCTTGTGAATTTGGGTCCCATTGGAGTAGTGGGTCGGGGACCAGCCACACATTTCCGAAGACCTTAAAGCATATCTTTAAAATTAATAAAGATAACAACTTGAAAAAATGTAGAAGTTTCCAATTTGCCAAACAAGGGTGTTCTTTACTATCTCTTGCGTGTTCCCCTAATTTGGGATCAATTGGAGTGGTGGTTCTGTAATCCTCTCAGACCTCCCAAGTTTTAAAGGCTTATAATCGAAATTACTAAAAATAGTTACTTAAAATTAGGATAGACCGTTCAAATTGTGTACAAGGGTTAACTAGTACTATAAGTACAGCGCGGACTATATAAGGGCGAAATCAGCCCAACGGTTCGGATTCCGGACCTTTTAATCGATGTCAGGGCTAAGGAACATATATAAAAAATCACGATAACTCAACAACTAATGAGGCTATCTTCATGAAATTTGTGCTGTAGGTTATTGGCAGCGAAACTACGGCGGTGATTACGTACGGTGAGGATTGGACAATGGGTTCGGAACTTAGAACTTTTTGATCGAATTTAGGCCAAACGAGCATAATTCCGAAACCAATGAAGATAGAACCTCCAAATTTGGTATCAGAGTGTCCCTTCCTATTTCGTAAGTGTCTTTGAAATTTGGGCCCCATTGGAGTAGTGGATCGGGGACCAGCCACTCAGTTCTTAGGCCCTTAAAGCATATTTTCGAAATTAATAAAGCTAGTAACTTGAAACAAATGTATAAGCTTCCAATTTGCCACAAGGGTGTTCTTTACTATTTCTTGCGTGCCCCCCTAAATTGGGATCAATTGGAGTGGTGGTTCAGAACCTCTCTTAGACCCCCCAATGTGTAAAAGCTTATCATCGAAATTAATAAAACTAGTAACTTAAAATTAAGATAGAGCGTTCCAATTGTGTACAAGGGTTAACTAGTATTGAAAGTATGACGGGACTGCATATGGGCGAAATCGTACTATAATTATGGGTTCTGGAACCCTTGAAAAGTTCAAGGACTAACAAACATATATCTTACAAACACCATAACTCAAAAAATAATGCCGGTATTTTGAAGAAATTTAACAGTAGGTTACTAGTAATGAAAGTACCATGGGAATTGGTTGTGGTCGAGTTTAATTTCGAAGCCAAAGAATATATTTCCTATGTATTATGTGTCTCCGAAATCTAGACCTAATTGTAGTGGTTCAGCTATGTTCAAAGGTACTTGCTGCATTTATGTAAAATTTATTTTTATATTTAAATGAATTATATGAAAAGGTGTAAATTTTTAATTGTATTTTAGAAATACATTTATTGCATATTTTGCGTTTATAAGCTTTTCTATTAGGTATATAAACTAACCATTTAAAATAATTGCAATTTTTAAAAATTTGGATTATTAAATATATTATGCTTTGATTATCTTTTTATCACAAAATTTAATAATTAGAATTTTTTCATTTTGTAATTGAATTGGAATAAATACATTTTCATTTATTTCAAGTTTGTTTGTTTTTTAATATTTTTAAATAGATAAATTAGTAAGAATTTGTAGTATTTTTTAATAGATAGGGTAATTAGAAAATGTTTTTAGTATTATACAGTTAATTTGGTTAGCTATGTCTTACGATCAAATTAATAACAGCTTCTATGGTGTTAAATGACTTATGGATATGTCCTTAAATTTGAACCAAATAGGTGTAGGGTATTTCTAAGTCGGTTGCACCGACTGACTATTTCTTTACTTGTTATTATATCATTTCTATATTTTATTGAATTATTACCATAGGTAATAAATAATTAAGAAATTGTGTACAATACTTAAGTTGTAAAATTTACTATATGTACTCGTATGACTGTATAGTCAAAGGGTATAATAAATTTGCCATTACTTTAAGACGCAGAGAAGGAGAGGGGGTAGATATAGACTCAAGTGTAAGGATCGGTTCAGAATCGAAAAAAATCGATTTAGCTATGTATGTCCGTCCGTCCGCACGATAACTTAAAAACTAAAGGAGCTAATATCTTGAAATTTTCGCAAATTCGTGTTTTTACAATAGCTGTCATCGGTATTTAAATCCAGCCATTTTGGTCCATGGGTTCGGGTAGCTGCCATACAACTTCTTTTTTTATATGGGTATTACTCTGTACCTGTTACAGCTGCGTGTCTAAAATTTTGCCAAAAGTAGTTTAGTTTTATGGTCAAAGTTTCTGCAAAATGCGGTTGGTCTACTGCAGTGGTTTCGAGTAGCTGCCATGCCATACAACTTCTTATTTTATATGAGCATTTCTCTCCACTTGAAGAATGAAGCTGAAATTTTGTTAAAATTAGTTTAGTGTAATGGCCTAAGTTTCTGCAAAATTTGGTTGGTCTACTGTAGAGGGTTCGAGTAGCTGCCATACAACTCCTTCTTTTATATGAGCATTATACTACACCTAATGAAGCTGGGTGTCTGAAATTTTGCCAAAAACAGTTTAGTGTAATGGCCAAAGTTACAACTAAATTTGGTTGGTCTACTACAGAGGATTCGAGTAGCTGCCATACAACTCCTTCTTTTATATGAGTATTCCACTACACTTAATAAAGCTGTATGTTTGAAATTTTGTCAAATGTAATTAACCGGATGATATAATGTATATGTTACGATCATACGGGTATCTCAGAGTTGCCACAGTCTACTCTACTACACTCTTTCTCGTTTTTGTATTAAAATTAATTATATGAAACTGTTCAAAATTTATCATTGTATTTTAGAAATACATATATTGCACATTTTGATTATTAAATTTTGATAACAATGATAACAAGCTAATGAAAGCATTAATGGTTTAAACTAACATTAAAAACCATGAAATTATATAAACTTTTATATTTATATTATTACAAATTAATATTTCGTTCGAATAACTTTGAGTTTAATTCTATAGAATATTGAAAAATAAGTAAATTAAGACAATAAATTTAAAAATTATTGAAAATTGAAATAATTAACCAAGAGTATTAAATCATTCTACAGTAAATGCACTACAGCTTAAAATCCTTAAAAGGAGTAATTGCTGCATGTATGTAAAATTTTATTGAATTGGATAAAAGTTTTAAATATGTAATTTTGTAATAGCATTTTACGAATCCATTTATCTCAATTTAATTTGTTGTTTAATATTTTAAATAGATAAGTTAGTAAGAATTTTTAATATTTTTAAATTGATAAAATAATTAGCAAATGTTTTTAGTATTATAAAAAAAATTTAGTTAGCCATGTCTTACGATCAAACTAATCAAAGCTTTTATGATATTAAAATGACTTATGGACTTCCCTTTAAATTTAAACCACATAGGTGTAGGGTATTTCTAAATCGGTTGCACCGACTGACTGTTTCTTTAGTTGTTACTATTATTATTACGTTTAATTGTACTAATTTTATTACTTTTGTTGCTTTTATTTTTACTATTACTAACAATATTTTTATTAATTTAACTTTTTTTTTTATTAGTATTACTTCTAATTCTATTTTCACCTTCTCGATCATGTTATCAGGAGGGGACACTTTAAATGAAAGATATTTCGAATTCCCGATCCTCCTGGGAGTTACTTTTTTCACATTACAATATCACATTTAAATTTTTGTTTAAGCACTCAAGGCTTTTTTCTGTTTTTTACAATTTAATTTAAAAATGCAAAGAGTAAACGAATTCTTTTTTGTAACTATTGGGGTTATTGAAGCCTTAACTCCAGGTTTTGTCTTATTTATTTTACTCTTTGCCGTTGTGCTAGCTGTGATATTGTCAGTTTGGGTAGATACTATGCATGGTTGGATGGTTAATTTAATTTATCCAACTGTTGTTTGAGTAACTGCACATTGCACTGAATTTTCTTGTGCGTGTGAATGGGTATATTTTGTTCAGAACCCAAAGCATGAATGGATAAGTTCATGCGATTTAAATCGTCCTTCATAACATAAACCACTTCACGAATGCCAACCAGCTCCTTTGATGTTGCCGAAAGAAGTTCACCCTTGAGATCTGTCACAGTGTTTTTAATTAGTTTTTTCGGTCAGAAAGAAAACTGCATAACGCTTGATTGAAGTTGTCATAACTTTTGGCCATATCGTTAAAAGATACCAAGTTACTTTTTAATGCATCTACTGCTTTGGCCGTGCAACCTTGGCAGTCGCTTTCGATATCATCAACTCGTCTTTTAGTATTTGAATAGGATGGTTCAAATCCAAGCAACTATCGAAAACAAAATGATGCGAAATAAATGAGTTGCATGTTTGCCAACCCCTAAGGGCATTAATGCAAACCCCATGAAATTTTCTTTTTCAGATACCATTACACGTAATGATTTCTGATCTGAAATCTTTGATGGTACAGAGTACGGCACTGCATTTATTTTGTTTCATTTTAGTTAGTTTTATTTTTTTGTTTTCTTTGTAACGGAAAAATAAATTAATTTAAAACATAGGTCAGTTTTTTAAGGTAAAGCAAAATATCAGTCACTTATATTTAATCAAAACAAACGAACTTAAGTGACCTAAACTGAAATTTGATCTTGAAATATTAAAAATTATTAAAATAAGTTATTAAATAAAAGTTATTTTAAATTTAAATAAAATTTTTAAACAAATGATCTTTTATTTTTCTTATTACTTTTTTTTTTTACATTAAGAGTCAGCACGGGGCCTCGGTGGTGCAGTGGGTAAGCATTTGGCTTATTAACCGAGGGGGTCCGGGTTCGATTCCCGGTCAGGTCATACAATATTTAATTAAAAAAAAAATTATTGAAAAATAATTTTTCTTTACGAATCCCCATGGTGACCAAATATAATATAAATATACAAATATACAATATAAACAAAATAAATAATATAGTAGTTATAAATAAATAGAAAGTACTTAATAAGGGGTGCACAACGGGCCGCAAGGCCTAGGTGTAAGGGAGACTTGCTTCCCCCCCCCCCCCCCCCCCCGTCTAAACAACAACAACAACAAGAGTCAGCACTCTTTATTAAAATTGGTTCTTAAAATTTTGTTTTTGTTATTAAAATTTTTTGTTTAATTAAAATATTACAAATAAAGATTTTAAAATGAATTAAAAGTTAAAAAAGCGCGTTTAAAAAAATACCGTTATTAACTTGTTTGTAGATAACTGAATAATAATAATAATAAAACTAATAATAATAATAATAAAAATAATAATAATAATAATAACAATAATAATAATAATTTATTTATTTATTTATTTATTTATTATACTGCTTAACACAAACAGTTTACAAAAAAGCATACAAATAACAATTAAAATCAATATAAAAAATTACATATTTGACTAAATATAAATAAGTTAAAACTAAAATTAAAATTAAAAATTATAAACTTTACATTACTACAAGAAAAACAAAACAAAAGTAATTCTAATAATAGCGATTGTATAATTTTTGTTTTTAAAAGAGTTTTGAAAGTGTAAAGTCAATATTATGTTTATGTTTGTTACCTACAATAAGCATTCTATTAATAGATTCGAATTTGCCATAGTTAGTCCTATGATTTTTAGTTTTAAATAAATTGCAGGAGCGAAGGCGTTGAAGATTTCTAATAATAATTTTACTAGAAATTAAATTAGATTTAATGTTACCATTGACAATTTCTGTAATAAAAATGACATCAGAAACTTCATGTCGAAAATTTAAAGTACACAAATCAATTAATTTTAGCCTTTGTACATATGGTGGTAAAATAATTTGTACATATGGTGGTAAAATAATTTGTACATATGGTGGTAAATGGCGTAAGGCAAATCTAAGAAAATTTTTTTGTATTGCCTCAATCCTATCAATGTGTACCATATAAAACTGAGACCAAACTTGACTAGCATATTCCAAATTTGGTCTTACAAGACAAGTGTACAACGATTTAAGAACATAAGGATCTGAAAATTCCTTTGCAGAACGTTTAACAAATCCCAATAGGGAATTAGCTTTATTTATAATATTATTATAATGGGTTTTAAAGCTAAGTTGGGAATCGAAGTACACCCCTAAGTCCTTTATTGAGGTAACTTTAGGTAAACTAATAACATCTAAGTTATAATTGAAAAAAATAGGACTAGATCGGCGTGTATAAGATATCAATGCGCATTTATTTACATTAAGTAGTAAACAGTTATTAACGCACCAATTGTTAAAATTTTGAAGATCATTCTGCATAAGGATGGCGTCATTATAAGATGTAATCTTTTTAAAAAGTTTCATATCATCAGCGTAAACTTGAAGCTCGCAATTAGAAATTATAGAAGAAACATCATTTACATATAATATAAGAAGTAGAAGGCCAAGGTGGCTACCTTGTGGAACTCCCGAATTTGCCACGAAAAGTTCTGAAATCACATTTTTAAATATAACACTATAGGAGCGATCACATAAATAAGAATGAATCCACTTAAGGAAAAATAGTGGAAAACCATATTTTTCAAGTTTTAGTAAAATAATATTATGTGGCAATAGATCAAATGCTTTACTAAAATCAGTATAGACAACATCTGTTTGAAATCCTTCTTCCATGTTATTAAGAAGAAGAGATGTGGTTTCAACTAGATTAGTCACCGTAGATTTTTGTTTTACAAAGCCATGTTGGTTATCTATTAAAAGATTCCTACAATGATTTTAAATTGAATCCGTTATAATTAGTTCAAATAATTTAGGAATTGAAGATAATTTAGCTATTTTTAGCATTCTTTTTGTGAATTGGCCTGATATAAGAAATTTTCCAAATAGGAGGAAAATATCCGGAATTTAATGAATTTTTAAAGAGTAATGTTAAAGGCGTAGTGAAAATGCTCAAAATTATTTCCGGTATACCATATGGTCCTGGAAAAGTATTATCACCCAGTTTATTTAGATAGCTGGAAACTATTTGTTCATTAATATTAGTAAGTATTAACTTTTTGTATTTTTAAGTATTAAAGTTTTTTGATATGTGTTCATATAGGAGAAATAATTTTCATTTGTCGTAAAAGAAGAATCACTATATGAAGTGCTAAAAAACTCACGAAAATATTTCGAAATAGTTGAAGGATCATTACTAGAAAGAGAATTGAAATTCATAAATGTTGAGTAATCATCACATTTACGTTTAGAGTTTAAGAATTTCCAAAATTTTTTCGGATCCGACTTTAATTTAGTTGCCATTAAGTTAATGTAACTATTATAAAGTATTTCAGAAGAAGTTTTAAAATTCTCAAACAATATGACAAAATTATTAAATTCATTAATATCTTTTGTTTTGAGATATTTACGCCAGGCTTTATTTTTCTTATTTCTGAGAGATCTAAGCTCCTTTGTGAACCATGGTGGGCCAGAGTTAGAACATCTGTTTTTTGAAATAGGAACAAATTGTGTAAAACCTTCGAACATTATTTCATAAAACCTAATTGTCATTTGATTAAGGTCTATATTATTAAATATAAACGTGAAGTCATAGGTATTTAAGAAATTTACTAGTCCGGGAAAATTGGTTTTATTGAAATTAAACCTATAAGAATCTGCTGCTTCATGATTTATGGAATTATTTAGACTATAAGTAAAATTTATTTAAGGATGATAGGGGTCCAACGCAACAAGCGGTAATACCGATTCGCAGAAAATAATATTATTCCAATCAGAAGTAAATATTAGATCCAATTGTTTATCTTTAAAATTGCGGCAATGGGAAACCTGTTGTAAAGCGGTGGTATTTAAACCATCAACAAATTGAGAATCAGGTTCAATCACTGAAGAATCAGCAATCAAAAAAGACTCTTCGTCATGATTGATCCAAGTTATATTAGGGAGATTAAAATCTCCACATAAAATTAACTCATCATTAGGACCAGAATTACAGCAAATTGAATCTATTACATTTAAAAGAGTAATATAAATATTCAAATTCGAAGAAGGTGGAATGTATGTGTTAACAATATTAACACTTTTATTAGAAAATTTTATGTTCACACCAATTATTTCAAGACAGTCCGCGTCAGAAATAGGAATTTCATTTGCATTAAAAGAGTTTTTAACGGCTCCAATCAATACTCCTCCCCCTTTAGGAATGTAACTATTAGATACATTAAGTTCAGAGTATCAGTCTTTTCTAAAAACCGAGTATGAGCTATCAAAAAGCTCAAAATTGTTAATAGAAGAATTTAGCCAAGTTTCAGTCAAAGCAAATACGTCAAAATTTAAATTTATTGAATTAAGTAGGACTTGTATAGTTTTTGTTCTAAGACCTCTGACCTTTTGATAATATAATGATAAATTTATCAAATTTGAAGGATTAATCAAAGATGTAGAGGTCTTATTTAAATATTATTTAACATGAAAATATTCATTATGGTTGTCATTTGAAACCTCCAAGTGATTGTAATAATTACTATTACAATGTGTTACGGTAGACTCTTAATATACACAAAGATACACAAAAATTAAAAACGAGCAATTTTTTTATTTCTATTAAGAAAGCGAGATCAGAAACTGGTATACTAAATATCAAAGACAAATACCAAAAACGGTTATACTCTTATAAAAACTCTTATACTAATTCAAAAATTTATTATACAACTTCAGTAATACCAGAATACAAAGTTATTATATATATATGATTAGATTATATTCACTTATATATATTATATATTATGTGCGTGCATATGTGTTTATGTTACAAACTTTGCTAGTAGTATGTATGAATTTTGTATAGTTTTTGAAGCATTTATCGCAGTTTGTGGACAGGCTGTTTGCGGGAACGAAGAGAATTAATTGTAATTGTATATGGATGTGTGCATTGTGTCTATTATCTATGTATGAATTATTATCAAAGCTATTAAACTAAAAAAAGGCTGTTAAAAATATTTTTTTTTAAGTTCAAATAAAATTGAATGAACAAGTGCCATACATATTTATAAAAAAAAAGCGCAAATTTAAAATTGAGGTTTATTAATTTACGTAAGTACGTACTTATTGAAAATAAAATATATTTTTAAAATTTGTATTTTTCTAAATAATAAAAGAAATGGCTAATTTAAAAGAAAAATTAGTTGATTCTAGCTTTCGTGCGAATTTGATTTGTAGGGCTAAAAAATGTGAAGGGAAAATTAATGCGGATATACATCTTTATAATTTTCCAACCAACAAAAATTTGTTTGATAAATGGTGTCACAATTTACAAATTAACTTAAATTTTAGTAAAGTAAACAAAATTTGTACACGTCATTTTGATAAAAATTTTGTTGGAAAGAAAAAGCTTTTAAAAGGCGCTATTCCGACATATTTTTTAGGCCACAAAGAAAATATAGATTTGTTTTTACCAATAAATTCGGAAGATAGGGTTAAAAGAACCATTAGAAAAAAATGTAGTGTTCCTTTTTGTCAAAAGTCTGGAGGTAGTAATCGTTTTTTTAACGTTCCTCTTGATAATGAAATTAGAAAAAAGTGGTTAGATATTTTAAATTTAAACAATAATTCTTCAAAGCATTTATACGTTTGTGAAAATCACTTTCAAACACAAAATATTGGGAAAAGAAAACTTCGAAAAAATATTTTTCCAACAAAAAATTTAAATTTACAACCTACTTCTTCTAAAATCGACATACAATGTGTTAATGCGGAAAAAGAAAATAATAGTCTTTCTGAAAATTTAGATATATATAATTTTGATTTAGAATCTTCTATTTATACGGTTGAAATACCTAAATATGTATATGATGGTCCCGCATTAACAGAAAGAAATGTTTGCTATCAACAATTAACTTTGGAAGACATTTCAAAATTACCATCTCCTTCAAAAATGCGAAAGCCATCAGAATCTTCAGAAATTTTCTGCTATCAATGCAAAATCAAAGATGAAAACGTAGCTTATTTTAAAAATCAAACAAAATTGTATGCTGAAAAGTGTTTGAACCTGCAAGAAGAAAACGCCACATTAAGGAAAAAATTACAAAATCTTGAACAGAAACAAGTTAGTATAAAGCAAGAATAGATGTAATAGATAATATTACTACTAACGTAAAAGAATTTTGTAAAATGTTATTGTCAAGAAAACATAGTTATAATCAGCAGCAAAAAATTTTATCGCAAAATATCAATTTCAGATCTTCATCATTTTATTCATTTTTAAGAGATGATTTAAAATTACATTTGCCAAGCCAATCTTCAATTTATAATTGGTGTCCAATAAAAAATCTTCAGCCTGGATTTAATGAATGTCTCTTGAATAACTTAAAAAATCTTGTTAATAAAATGGATACTCAATCAAAACAAGTTGTTTTGTTGATAGATGAAATACATATTCGAAGAGATTTGACATATAATTTATAAAGAGATCTTATTGATGGACTTACGGATTTAGGTGAAACTAAAAGAGAAAGTTCTTTTGCAAACCAAATATGTGTGATAATGCTGCGGGGTCTGTTTTCTAATGGAAAAAAGAATTTTTGCATTTCAGGATTGGTTCTTACAATAAATGGTATACAAGGTTTATGCGAGGAACTTTTCTCTTGTAAACTTCTAACTACGAATTTTCTACTGACGTCAAGAATAAATCAGGACCCACTTGAAAATATGTTTGCAAGAGTACGTTCAAAAGGTGGAAATAATAGAAACCCTTCTGTGTCCGAATTCAATTGGATTATTGCACGAATAATGTCAATGCGTATAGTGACATTTATGCATAGTAACAAGAATTGTGAAAACGATACAGATATTATGCTAGATTGGGAATCTGCACTTGATAATCATATTGACATTGATTCTAATGATCAGGAAAAGGAAATATCAGTAGAAGTTGAGGAATCTCTAAAACAATTCATTAATGACGAAAATGACACCAACGACATAAATACATTAGAAGCTGATCCAGCAAAACGATATTTTTTCGGTTATGGAATTTTTAAAATATTGTCCAAAAAAATTAATTGTTCCAAATGTTCCGAATTAATGATCAAAGCTGATTCTTCCTTAAATTTAGCATCCGAACAGTTATTAAAATTCAAAAACTTTGACTCAACAACAGAGAAGGTTTTTCTTAAAGCACCTACTGATGAATTTTTTAAAATTTGCAATTTACATTATAATATATTTAAACATTTTTTTGATAATTATTTACATTTCAATAATTTAAAGAAACAAATAATCGACTCATGTATTTCTAAAACAAATGAACTTTATCCCTACTGGTTTCAAATAGAAGACGAATGTTTTAATCATCGAAAAATTTTTTTAGATTTCCTTATTTTAGTTTTAATAAGAAAAAACTGCTGCTGGGTAACAAAAAACTCAACTCAACTGTTAAGCAGAAGTTCTACAACACATCCCCGTTTAATAATTCTACAACAATAAAATATTAGATGGGTCTTTGAACTTTTTCCGAAAGTTTTTCCTTTTAAACTTTTTCTTGCATGTTTGCTAAATTTTTTATCAACATTTAGTAATTCTAGGACTTGCTTCTACCTTGTCCATTTGAAATTATTTTATTTCTTGTTTGTTTGTCTGTTCGCTTGTTTATATTTGCCACATTTTTGAACAATTAAAGGACATTTTTTTTTCTTTTGGTAAAAATAAGGTAAGCTCAGAAACAGTATAAAAATATTATAAATTTTAAGACATTTTGATATTATTTTGAAAATATTGTTTTGCACATACATATATGTACTTTAATTAAATTTTATTTTGTATAATTTATAGAATTATATTTTTTCTATTATATTTTTTTTATGAATTTTAATTAGGTAGGTACATATTTCTATTTTAATAAATAAAAAAGGGTTTTTTATGCCAATTGGAAAATTAGTTTTATATTTTAGTACGAATACTGTAATTAAAAATTTTCCAGTTGGCTTTTTCCCTTCTGAAATTAACTTTATTCTTAGCTTTTTTTATTTTTTCATATTAATACCTACATATTAGCTTTAATATTTTATGTATTACATATACTTAAAAATATAAAATATCTATTGCACATTTTAAATTTTTCTTTATAAAAATTTTCAATTCAATAAATCAATACCACCCGCCCGCCACCCGTAAAGAAAAATAAAAAAAATTTTAAAATTTTCTAATTAATTTTCTTACTTATAATACAAAAGCTGAGCAAACAGAGAGTCTGGCAAAAGTGTAATGAATAAACCAAGATGATATTAAAAAAATTTTAACAAAAGAGATAATTTTGATAAAGTAAACATTCAACATAAAGAATTAAGTATTTCAACAATTTCAAAAAAATGAATTGATGAATAACCAATGTACTACTGCCAAGTACCTACTACTAATAATAAATCTATAAATCTTATAATCTTATTATTCTAAATAAAGTAATCATATTGTAGCAAAAAAATATTGAAAATTAAGAAAGTTAAATTTAATTAAAATTATTCAATTTTATTTGAACTTAAAAAAAAATATTTTTAACAGCCTTTTTTTAGTTTAATAGCCTTGATAATAATTCATACATAGTAATAGACACAATGCACACATCCATATACATTACAATTAATTCTCTTCGTTCCCGCAAACAGCCTGTCTACAAACTGTGATAAATGCTTCAAAAACTATACAAAATTCATACATACTACTAGCAAAGTTTTTAACATAAACACATATGCACGCACATAATATATAATATATATAAGTGAATATAATCATATATATATAATAATCTTTGTATTCTGGTATTACTGAAGTTGTATAATAAATTTTTGAATTAGTATAAGAGTTTTTATAAGAGTATAACCGTTTTTGGTATTTGTCTTTGATATTTAGTATACCAGTTTCTGATCTCGCTTTCTTAATAGAAATAAAAAAATTGCTCGTTTTTAATTTTTGTGTATCTTTGTGTATATTAAGAGTCTTTGGTATAACTTTAAGTCGTCAGAAACATGTTTGGAAGGTATACCTTTAATTTCGTGAAATTTAATATACAATTTATAGAGTTCTTTATAATCGGTCGGTAAACCTTCGTTATCAATTAAGACCTTTACACTTATTCTGGTCTTACCTTCCAATACCTTATTATATTTATCATCAAACAAATACGACAAATACAATCTGACAATGTTATAAACTTTATCATCTCTTAGCCTAGAAAGAGCTTTTTTTTTTTTTTTTTTTTTTTTTAAGCGCTAACTATTCAACTGTTAGGCTAATAAGCCTGTCTATACCATAGGTACATGTTGGAACAGGGGTTCATATTATATTCGTGTTATTAGAATTGGTTTTATTGAATTCCACATACAATTTAAACATGAGATAGTACTAGGACTTATAACATGTAGAAACGTCTTAGATTTTCAATATTTACAATTCTATTTTTTGTTTATATTGTAATATTTTATATTTTACTTATATGGTATTCTATATCTGCGAGTTATATTATTTAATTAAATTATCTGTTTATATTTTGCATTTATTTATATTTTTATGTTAAAGTATTTTTTATTAAAGATTTATAACTATTAATTATTGATTATGCCATTAATTTGAACCCAATGGCGAATGGTAGCTGAGTCGAGTCGAAAACCAGAAAAGTTTTTTTCACTTTTACTAGAATTCGAACCCGGGCCCTTCCGCATGAAAGGTCGGCACTCAACCACTGTGCCACCCAGCTGTTTTACGCTATTGTAACTGTTTTACGCTACAAGAGCTATTGTATAGTCCTTGTTGGCAAGAGATTGTTGTGTCATTCTATTTATTGATGGTAAAAGTGGGTTAATAATTGAAGGCTGAAGAGTTTCACCTTGCACAAAATTTACGAATTTCGAAGTGGAAGTAATGTTTGGAGAAGTCAAAGAAGAAGGAGGAGGTTCAATAACTGTAGCAGAATTAGCATTGACAATTTCAGGCTCTTTAGTTACTGATGAAGTATTTAAAGTGTTTTTATTGTTCTGAATAGTATTGTGGTTATGACAAATGTTGTTCTGATTTATGTTTGAACTACTGTTATTAGTATGTAATTTAGTGTTTATGGAATTATTTGAATCTGTTGAGTTAGAATTAGTTAGAATTGTTAGAATTAGCAGTTGCGCTAGAAGCTTTTGATCGAGCTGAGGCCAAACGAGTATAATTTCGAAGCCAAAGAATATATTTCCTATTTCTTATGTGTCCCCGAAATTTAGACTTAATTGCAGTATTGGTTCAGATGCCTTCTAAGAAATCCCAAAACTAAAAAGCTTATCTTCGAAATTCAATAAGATAGAAACTTTAAATTTGACACACGATATAGGAAAGAACCCCTATTTCCGTTTTTTTATTTAACACTTTTATATTTTTGAAAGGCTAAGAATTTTATCATAAAATTATTTTGTATAATATTTTATAAATTAAAAAAAAGGTGATATATAATTAAGACATTGTGTACAATACTTAAGCTATATTCAAAGATGCATTGCATTTATGTAAAATTTATTTTTATATTTAAATGAATTATATGAAAAGTTCTAAAATTGTAATTGTATTTTAGAAATATATTTATAGCATATTTTGCGTTTATAAGCTTTTCTAATAGGTACATAAACTAACAATTTAAAATAATTGCAATTTTGAAAAATTTGAATTATTAAATATATTATGCTTTGATTATCTGTTTATCACAAAATTTAATAATTCAAATTTTTTCACTTTTGTAATTGAATTGATGCCGAAACCATGCCCCGATTTCGACAATGTGTAGTCCCCGCCATACCTTTAATACTAGTTAACCTTTGTACACAATTCGGGATGCCTTTTACGCTTTCTACTATTTTTTGCATTAGCAGATTTACTACTTGCTGTAAATAAAAATTTTTATGATAGTCTTCATTTTGTTTAATTAAGAATAAAGAATAAAGTAGACCATGGATTCGGAACCTAGAACTTTTTGATCGAATTTAGGCACAAGGGTGTTCTTTACTATTTGTGTGGTCCTCTAATTTGGGATCATTTGGAGTGGTGATTCAGTACCCCTCTTAGATCTCCCAAGGTTTAAAAGCTTATAATTGAAATTAATAAAAATAGTAACTTAAAATTAAGGTAGAACTTCCAATTATGTTCAAGGGTTAACTAGTATTTAAAGTACAGCGCGGACTGCATATGGGCGAAATCGTGCCATGGTTTCGAGTTCTGGAACCTTTGAAAAGTTCAAGGACTAACAAACATATATCTTAAAAACAGCATAACTCAAAACATGATGCCGCTATTTTGATGAAATTTAAACTGTAGGTTACTAGTAATGAAAGTATCATGATAATTGATTCTGGTCGAGTTTGGTCAATGAGTTCGGATTATAGAAACTTTTGATCGCTTTGCGTTTATAAGCTTTTGTAATAGGTACATAAACTAACAATTTAAAATAATTGCTAATTGGTGGTTACAAACACAATACCAAAGTTAATATACCCTTTTCCTATAGGAAGAGACGCACTGATTCCAACTAACATTGAAAACCATGAATTTATATAAACTTTTATATTTATATTATTTCAAATTAATTTTTCTTTCGAATAACTTTTAGTTTAATTACATAGAACATTAATAAATAAGTAAATAAAAAAAATAAATTTAAAAATTATATATTATTGAAATAATTAACCAAGGGTACTAAATCATTCAACAGTAAATGCACAAAGATAAAAGTTTTAAATATGTAATTTTGAAATTGCATTTTACGAATCCATTTATCTCAACTTTATTTGTTGTTTAATATTTTCAAATAGATAAATTTGCAAGAATTGCTAATATTTTTGAATTGATAAAATAATTAGAAAATGTTCTTAGTGTTATAAAGTAAATTTGGTTAGCTTACCATCAAAGTAATAACAGCTTTTATGATTTTAAAATAACTTATGGACTTCCCATTAAATTTGAACCAAATAGGTGTAGGGTATTTCTAAGTCGGTTGCATCGACTGACTGTTTGTTTACTTGTTTTAATACAAGTTTAGCCTTGTACACAACTGAAAGTTCTATCTTAATTTTAAGCTACTTCTATTAATTTCAATGATATGCTTTAGGATCTTCCGAACTGTGTGGATGGTCCCCGAAAAACTACTCCAATTGGTTCTAAATTTTAAAAACTCTAAATTTTAGAAACTCTAAGCACTAGGAAGAGACACACTGATTCAAAATTTGGATGTTCTATCGTCATTGGTTTCGGAATTTACTTGTTTGGTCTAAATTCAATCAAAATGTTCTAGGATCCGAACCCATTGTCTAATCTCGACCGTAGTCTCATTACTAGTTATTTACAGCGCACATTTCATGAAGCTTGCGCTATTAGTTGTTGAGTTATGCTGGTTTATTTTGTATGTTTGTTAGACCTTAAAACGATTAAAAGGTCCAGAATTCAAACCCATGGACCAATTTTGCCCATATGCAACACCCACGGTACTTTATGTCCTAGAAACTTTCAGTTCAAATTTCATATAATAGCTCCATTAGTTTTTGAGTGATCGTGCCTACAGACGAACGGACGGACATGGCTATTGTAATATTTTTCATGTTTTCCAAAAGGTTTTTTGGCTTTAATTTGCTTATATATTTACTTATACCACAATGTACACCATGTTTCATCATAATTTCTTGTTAATTCATACATTGTTTCATTTTTTTTTATTTGTATTGGAGGTTCATATAGTATTATTTTTCAGTATTATTTAATCTATGGTTTCAGAGTTATTTTGCAGCGCATCATAAATTTTTCAAATTCTTGGGCATCCACTATTTTAAATATATCATCATTAGGGCAAATAAAAATATGCTCTAAAAAATCCGTTTTAAGCGCTTAAAATATGCTTTAAAAAATCTATTTTAAGCATTTAAAATATGCTCTATGAAAAGGATATCAAATACATAAAAAAGGGTCCATTACTTAGAAATCTTCAAATAAAATGAATATTAATAGGGTGGGCTAGTGACACCATCTTCAAAAGTTGTTTAAATTTAAGAATTAAAAGCAGATAATTTTTTACTTTTTATACCCTACACCTATAGAATAGGTAAAGGGGTATATTAACTTTGGTATGGTGTTTGTAACCACCTAAAGGAAGCGAGCTAGATATGGAAAAGTATATATATTTGTGATCAGCGTGACCGCCTTAGTCGATATAGCCATGTCCGTCCGTCCGTCCGTCCGTCCGTCCGTAGGCACGATAACTCAAAAAATAATGGAGCTATCTTGATGAAATTTTAACTGTAGGTTACTAGGACTGAAAGTACGGCGGGGATTGCATATGGGCGAAATCGGCCCATGGGTTCGGATTCTGGACCTTTTAATCGGTTTCAGGGCTAACGAACAAATATAAAAAATCACGATAACTCAACAACTAATGACGCTATCTTCATCAAATTTGTGCTGTAGGTTACTAGTAAAGAAAATACTTCGGGAATTGCGTAAGGTCGGGATTGGACCATGGGTTCGGAACCTAGAACTTTTTGATCGAATTTAGGCCAAACGAGCATAATTCCGAAACCAATGAAGATAGAACCTCCAAATTTAGTATCAGGGTGTCCCTTCCTATTTCCTAAGTGTCTTGTGAATTTGGGTCCCATTGGAGTAGTGGGTCGGGGACCAGCCACACATTTCCGAAGACCTTAAAGCATATCTTTAAAATTAATAAAGATAACAACTTGAAAAAATGTAGAAGCTTCCAATTTGCCACAAGGGTGTTCTTTACTATCTCTTGCGTGTTCCCCTAATTTGGGATCAATTGGAGTGGTGGTTCTGTACCCCTCTCAGACCTCCCAAGTTTTAAAGGCTTATAATCGAAATTACTAAAAATAGTTACTTAAAATTAAGATGGACCGTTCAAATTGTGTACGAGGGTTAACTAGTACTATAAGTACAGCGCGGACTATATAAGGGCGAAATCAGCCCAACGGTTCGGATTCCGGACCTTTTAATCGATGTCAGGGCTAAGGAACATATATAAAAAATCACGATAACTCAACAACTAATGAGGCTATCTTCATGAAATTTGTGCTGTAGGTTATTGGCAGCGAAACTACGGCGGTGATTACGTACGGTGAGGATTGGACAATGGGTTCGGAACTTAGAACTTTTTGATCGAATTTAGGCCAAACGAGCATAATTCCGAAACCAAATAAGATAGAACCTCCAAATTTGGTATCAGGGTATCCCTTCCTATTTCGTAAGTGTCTTTGAAATTTGGGCCCCATTGGAGTAGTGGATCGGGGACCAGCCACTCAGTTCTTAGGCCCTTAAAGCATATTTTCGAAATTTTTTTTTTTTTTTTTTTAAGCGCTAACTGTTCAACTGTTAGGCTAATTAGCCTGTCTATACCATAGGTACATGTTGGAACGGGGGGGTCATATTATATTCGTGTTATTAGAATTGGTCTTATTGAATTCCACATACAATTTAAACATGAGATAGTACTAGGCCTTATAACATGTAGAAACGTCTTAGATTTTCAATATTTACAATTCTATTTTTTGTTTATATTGTAATATTTTATATTTTACTTATATGGTATTCTATATCTGCGAGTTATATTATTTAATTAAATTATTTGTTTATATTTTGCATTTGTTTATATTTTTATATTAAAGTATTTTTTATTAAAGATTTATAATTATTAATTATTGATTATGCCATTAATTTGAACCTAATGGCGAATGGTAACTGAGTCGAGTCGAAAACCAGAAAAGTTTTTTCACTTTCACTAGAATTCGAACCCGGGCCCTTCTGCATGAAAGGTCGGCACTTAACCACTGTGCCACCCAGCTGTTAATAAAGATAGTTACTTGAAACAAATGTAGAAGCTTCCAATTTGCCACAAGGGTGTTCTTTACTATTTCTTGCGTGCCCCCCTAATTTGGGATCAATTGGAGTGGTGGTTCAGAACCTCTCTTAGACCCCCCAATGTGTAAAAGCTTATCATCGAAATTAATAAAACTAGTAACTTAAAATTAAGATAGAGCGTTCCAATTGTGTACAAGGGTTAACTAGTATTGAAAGTATGACGGGACTGCATATGGGCGAAATCGTACCATAATTTCGGGTCCTGGAACCCTTGAAAAGTTCAAGGACTAACAAACATATATCTTAAAAACACCATAACTCAAAAAATAATGCCGGTATTTAGATGAAATTTAACAGTAGGTTACTAGTAATGAAAGTACCATGGGAATTGGTTGTGGTCGAGTTTAATTTCGAAACCAAAGAATATATTTCCTATGTCCTATGTGTCTCCGAAATCTAGACTTAATTGTAGTGGTTCAGTTATGTTCAAAGGTACTTGCTGCATTTATGTAAAATTTATTTTTATATTTAAATGAATTATATGAAAAGGTGTAAATTTTTAATTGTATTTTAGAAATACATTTATTGCATATTTTGCGTTTATAAGTTTTTCTATTAGGTATATAAACTAACCATTTAAAATAATTGCAATTTTTAAAAATTTGGATTATTAAATATATTATGCTTTGATTATCTTTTTATCACAAAATTTAATAATTAGAATTTTTTCATTTTGTAATTGAATTGGAATAAATATATTTTCATTTATTTCAAGTTTGTTTGTTTTTTAATATTTTTAAATAGATAAATTAGTAAGAATTTGTAGTATTTTTTAATAGATAGGGTAATTAGAAAATGTTTTTAGTACAGTACAGTACAGTAAATACAGTTAATTTGGTTAGCTATGTCTTACGATCAAATTAATAACAGCTTCTATGGTGTTAAAATGACTTATGGATATGTCCTTAAATTTGAACCAAATAGGTGTAGGGTATTTCTAAGTCGGTTGCACCGACTGACTGTTTCTTTACTTGTTTATATATTATTTTTATTATAATTTTTTATTTTAGTTAAGTTTAATGAAATAAAATAGAATTAATTCATGAAATTAAAAATTAAAACAAGATAAATTAGAGAGTAGAATAAGTTAAAATTAAAAAAAATAAATAAACATAAATTAAAATAAAAATTAATCCAAATAACGAAAATCTTACATCTAGTAAACTTAAAAACTAAGTTTAACTGAAATTTTGGTTGCAATATATCACAACCATTTCACTTAAATTTTCAAATAAGAAATTATTTCGGTTCGATCTTAGGACGCTTTTGTACATTTAAAAGCTCCTTTCTACATTAACTGAGTTAATTGCTGCGAATTTAAATGTAATAGTTTCGTTTATAGTGTAATTCATTGTAGCATTGTGTATCGCTTTACCAGTCGAAGCTGCAGATATAGTTTTTAAACAAGTTGAAATGAATAATAAAATAAATATGTATATGTACATGCATACATAGAGATTTCTTTAAATACCTAATACCTACTTCTTTATTTTTAAAGAATGATATTTTAAATAAATAAATATCTAAATAGTGACATAAATTTTTATGTTTTTTTATGAAAAATATTTTAAATGCAAGAAAAATAAAAAAATTATAATCTTTTGAACGAAAATTGTCAAAATATACCAAAATATGCTCTTACAAGTTAAAATATGCAAAATATGCTCTAACAAGTGAAATATGCAAAAATATGCCCTAACAAAACTAGCTTAAAATTCATAATTTTTGTTGAAACGAACTACTATCTTGTTCATTTATCGATATGACATAAGGAAAAAAAGATGCTAATGCATATTTTTATTTGCCCTAATCATCATTATTTGCCAAGGCTAATTCTTTAATATTTCAATTGCTTGTTTTGAGTAATAGCTTCCTAAAAACCAATTTTATCTCTGGTAAAGATTTTTCGCTAAATTCAGCAATTAATTCATTTTTTGCTGCTAACCTAATTTCATTATTCTTGAGATTTTTATTTTATTTTTATTATACTTCTTTTTATTTATATTTTCTTTTTGATTTCTGACATCAGATGTTAATTTAATATTTCTTTTAAATTTGAATATCTTTAAATACCTTATGTCTGATAATGATAGTCCGGTCTAAATGATAACGTGATAAGTCTTCATATCTGTATTTAAGGTTTTGGGGGTTTCTTCATTATTATTGTGATTTATTTCATTCAAATTTTCCTCCTTTTTATTTTTCATTGCACTTTTAATTAAATTTATATTGTTTTTTGGTATCATTTCCTTTAGTTTGGTTAGAATCTATTTGTATTCTCGAAAGTGCATTAGCATTTGTATTGCCTTGCTTGAATATAATCTCAAAATCATAATCCATTAAAACTACACGTATTCTTGTTAATTTGGATGATGGATTTTTATGCGTGAATAAGCTTACTAATGGTCTATGGTCAGTATAAACTATAAATTTTTTACCAAAAAGACCTTTTTACCTTTCCTAAAATTCCTTAAGATAATACAGCTCCTAATGCGAAATTCGATGTATCAGTTGTTAATATGAATGGTTTTTCAAAATTTAAATAACTCAATATAGGTAGATGTCCTGGCAGTGTTGCCATGTAATATTTTTAGTCATGCCCTAACACTTTCTGATCAGCCAAGTTAATTGCCTGATCCAAAAAGTTTATCTTCTCTTATTTTAAACAGAAGAATTTGCTTGTCTACAGGCACAGATACTTGCTTTTATATTTATTATTATTGAAGACAATCATGCAAATGTATCAAGCATGGTTATTCTAATAAGTATTATTAAATATTAAAATATTAATTATAATTTATTCCATTCAAATAGACTGCAGGAATAAAATATGTGAAATAAAAAGATATGTTTATATTTTTGGGGTTTGATTAACTCTAATTTTTATTTAAAAATATCGATCCTTATATACTAATACAAATTTAATACAATATAATTCAAATTAATACAATATAAAATACAATATAAGACAAATTTAATCTAGAGCAATAAATTATTAAATTTTTTTAATAATTATTAATTATTAAAATTTATTACTAAATTAAAATTATTTGTAACTAAATAATTTTATTTGGGTCAAAAGAATGCATTACAATATTTACTGACCTAGTTCATTATTACATAAAGATCATTGACCAAAAATATCAACCAAAAATTATGTAAATCATTAACTATATTAAAATTACAAATAAAAAAGTGTAAATTGATCACTAAAATTTTATATTTGTATGATAAAATGCAATGCAATGCACTTGCTATCATACAAATATTTGTGAACAGATGTTAACACTTAGAATTTTTGACCTAACAAAATGCTATGTCAGCATTTATGTTTATATAAAATTTATGTTAAATAATGATTTGTATTTATGGTCATTTACAGTTATTGCAATTATTTTATGAACAGGTCAAGATATACTACACTATATCGACTAAGGAGGTCACGCTGATCACAAATATATACGCTTTTCCATATCTAGCTCGCTTCCTTTAGGTGGTTACAAACACCATACCAAAGTTAATATGCCCTTTTCCTATTTCATAGGTGTAGGGAATAAATATCTGGGAGTAATTTTATAGTTGGTTACAAAATCTAGATTATATGCCTTCTACAGAATATTGATATATATCTATATGTGAGATTCAGAGTTAGGATAGATTTTAGAATTGGTTTAAAATCAGGGTTTCAATAATTTATTTCGCGGGGGTTTGGGAGCGGTAGCTTCACTTTCGGAAGTTCTTTATATCCGTATGACTATTAGACAAAAGGGTATACTAAATTTGCCATTATGTTTATGACGCAGAGAAGGTGGGGGTTAGATATAGAGTCAAGTGTATGGATCGGATCGGAATCGAAAAGTAAATCGATTTAGCTATGTCTGTTCGTTCGTCCGCATGATAACTCAAAAATAAAGGAGCTAGGATTTTGAAATTTTCACAAATTCGTTTTTACGCAATAGCCGTCATCGCTATTTAAATCCAGCCATTTTGGCCCTCGGGTTCGAGTACCTGCCATACCACTTCTTTTTATATATGAGCATTAATCAGTACTTATTAAAGCTGGGTGTCTAAAACTTTTCCAAAAATAGTTTAGTGTAATGACCAAGGTTCCTGCACAATTTGGTTGGTCTACTGCAGTGGGCTCCAGTAGCTGCCATACAACTTCTTATTTTATATGAGCATTACTCTATACCTTTTGAAACTGGGTGTCTGATATTTTGCCAAAAGTAATTAACCGGATAATAATATAATGTTTATATCGGTAATACGGGTATCCCAGAAATGACATAGTCTACTCTACTACACTTTTCCTCGTTTTCTAGGAGGAATTTTATAGTTGGCTTATGGGAGTAGTGCATTGAATTATCAATTAAATTAATTTGGCCTTAGCTAATATTAGTGAAAGTGAAAATAATTCTGCAAGATACAGGCAAATGAAAAACAGGCAAATAAAAATACAGGCAAGTGAAATTCAGGCAAATGAAATACACACAAATGAAATACAGACAAATGAAATACAGGCAAATGAAATACAGCCAAATAAAATACAGGCAAATGAACTACAGTCAAAAGAAATACAGGCTTGTGACAGTAACCCATTTAGTAATTATGAATAATAGTGAAATCAATACTTAGAATATAATACCAATGCAGTCACGAAACAAGACTTCTTTTAATTTTGGAAAAACATACATAGTCATGAAGTTACTGTTTTATAAAACATAAAAATTTTTATTTTATTTTAATTTAAGCAAAAATGTTTAAAACTAAGAGACAGTTCCTTCAATTTAAAGAACCCCTTTTAATATGCATATTTGTAAAAAAAAAAAATTTTAACAGGTATTCAAGTTACAGATGTTTAAAAATACAAAATTTAAATTTTCAAGCCCTTATAGCTCCTAAACAGGCGACATGACAAAAAATTGTTGTGAAACTAATTTCTGACGATCTAGCTTCTCCTCTTTAACTTTTCAAGACCCTAGCTTGAACCTTTTAGAAAATATGTGTGGCCAAAAATTTTGCAAAAATTGAGTTTTGCATAGTGGTAAATTTCAGTTCCGTATGCCAAACCCGAAACATTTGCCATTTAAAAATTTATAAAGTTTATAAAACTAGCTATCTTTTGCCGTTTTCAGATTGACCAGAATTCTTGTTATAACAATTTAAATAAAGGACTTTTTCCAAATGTGGCAGGCTGTAGCTTTGTAACTGGTGGGGCTACAAAAAACAGTTCTTGTACGATATCATTTTTTTTTGCAATATTTACCAGTGGTTAAAATTTCTTTACTCTATTTCAAACAGTGTAAAAGTTTTTGTAAACATACGGACGGACGCACATTTTCATGTGATAATATTTCTGTTTTATTAAAAATTATTAATATGTATGAGAGAAAAAAGGGTTCTATTTCAATATGTTGTGAAAAAGAAATTCTGCAGAAATATTGCAAAACATTGAAATTTCAAATTTTCAAAAGAAAATGAGCAATGACTATGAGATTGTTATGCCTGTTATATAAAATTTAAATATTTTAATCTGTCGAATGGATGAACAAGTAAGTAAAGGAAAAATCAAAAATGCCATTAATATTCAAAATAAAATTATTTGCGAAAAAATTTAATGAAAAAAAGGTTATGCGTCGTTTAAAAATTAATCAATTTACAATACAATAATAGAAGTTGATGGAAAAGCTTTCCGACAAATGGATACTTTATAATGATTGGTTCGAATTAATGTATAACATATGAAAGATTAAGTGTTCTTAGGTTTTTCAAATGCTTAGGTTTTAACCATAAAGCAAGTGTTTGCAAGGATAAAGCATACTGTCATAAAGCATATTGTCATAACGAAGATACTCATAAATGTAAAAGTTGTGTTAGAGTAAAAGAAATTTTAAAACTGTCTGATGATGAATGTGATATTTATCATAATACGTTTAGTTGAACCTGCAATGTATATTTAAAGAAACTTAAAATTGAGGCGAAAAATTCTGAGTACTAGCAACCAAAGTCAATCCAGTTCCTATATTTAAATATTCAAGGTTTAATAAATAATTTTGTAGAACTACAAACCATCGTATCAGTTGAAATTGATATTTTGAGCATTTCAGAAACTCTTTTAGTAAGTGATAAAGATAATTCATTAATAAAATTAAACAATTATAATCACATAAGAAATAATAGGGATTCAAGACATAGGGATTCAACAGAACGCAACACATCATCAAAATTATTTCAAACTATCATTGAACATTGTGTTCATTTCGCGCTAAGTTTGAAATAATCAGGTTTTTTTAATTTAAAAATGTTTTAAAACATATTTTTTTAATTTCATCGTTACATATCATTCATTTTAGTTTTTGTTAAAAATATTCTTTTAACAATTCTTTTATTTAATTATGAATTTTATTTCCTTTAAAAATTAAACTTATATTTCCTCCCAATTTAACTATTTCAACGAATGGCAATATAATAATTCAATTTAAAGTTATTTTTTTCAGACAAAATCAAAGTAGGTATGTAATAAAAAAAATTTGACAGAAAAACATAAAGAGATAGCAATACTAAATAAAACGAGGAAGAGTATAGTAGAGTAGACTGTGTCAACTCTGGGATACCCGTATGACCGTAATATAAACATTATATCATCCGGTTAATTACTTTTGGCAAAAATACCAGCTTTATTAGGTGAAATATAATGCTCATATAAAAGAAGGAGTTGTATGGCAGCTAGTTGAACCCTCTGCAGTAGACCAACCAAATTTTGCAGTAACATTGGCCATTACACTAAACTATTTTTGGCAAAATTTCAGACACCCAACTTCAATAGGTATAGAGTAATGCTCATATAAAATAAGAAGTTGTATGGCAGCTACTCGAACCCTTTGCAGTAGACCAACCAAATTTTGCAGTAACTTTGGCCATTACACTAAACTATTTTTCGCAAAATTTCAGGCACCCAGCTTTAATAGGTATAGAGTAATGCTCTTATAAAAGAAGGAGTTGTATGGCAGCTACTCGAACTCACTGCGACAGACCAACCAAATTTTGCAAAAACTTTGGCCATAAAACTAAACTACTTTTGCCAAAATTTCAGACACGTAGCTACAATAGGTACAGAGAAATACTCATATAAAAAAAGAAGTTGTATGGCAGCCACCCGAACCCATGGACCAAAATGGCTGGATTTAAATAGCGATGACGGCTATTGCAAAAAAACGAATTTGCTAAAATTTCAAGATCCTAGCTCTTTTAGTTTTTGAGTTATCGTGCGGACGGACGGACGGACGGACAGACGGACGGACGGACGGACGGACGGACATACATAGCTAAATCGATTTTTTTTTCGATTCTGATCCGATCCATACACTTGAGTCTATATCTACCCCCCCTCCTTCTCTGCGTCACAAACGTAATGGCAAATTTATTATACCCTTTGACTATATAGTCATACGGGTATAAATATTATTATTACAGCCTTAAAGTTGTAATAATATTGTTGTGCTTATATACATTTATTTTTTCTGCTTACTTCTAGTTTGCAAAGAGACAGCAATACTAAATAAAAATATTATGTACTGCAGCCTTAAAGATCTAAGCAGAAACTTGCAATTCGTTTTTTTTTTGTTATATATTTTTGTATATTCTAATTTTTCAATAATTTATTTAAATGTACTTGAATATAAAAATTTTGAGAAAAAACTAAGGCATATTGATATAATTTTCAAATAATCGATTTATCATTATTTTTTATATGGATATTTCTAACTTGTACATGCCGATGTTACGTATAAAAACTGGACGCTTTTCAAAAATGTCTATTATCTTATAAATATTTCTCTTTAGTATTGATAAAAGTAAAGTCTTAAAAATTTTTAAAACAAAAATAATTTAAAAATAAAACTTAAAAATTTTTAAAACAAAAACAATTTTTATAGAAAGTTTTGTTATATTTTCTAAAATGTTACGGAAAATACCTAGAAAACCGTGTATAACACTCGGTGTAAGATAAAGTTCAGTTGAAAAATTTATATCATGTCGTTTTCAGTAATTACAAATACCACTGATGCTCTGTCGACATTTCCAATTTTGGTAAAGAAATTATTTCTATTTCATTATTCATTAATCAACTACATATTCCATGCTTGTTTAAGAAATTGTTTCAATTATTTCTATTGCATTATTTATTATATAACTATTTCATGCTGGTACAGAGTGGAGGCATATAATAACTTTACAAAAAATTGTTAATTAACGACCTATTAAATAAGTTTTTTTTATGGACACAAGGGTTGTCGACGTTTAACAATATGGTTTTACATATTTTTAAGCATAGATTTGCTTATCAATATGTCTATTAAGATACAGTTTTTTTTAACATTATTCTATACTAAAAATTTAAGTTTATATTGATTTGTTTAATTTGTGTGTAAAAATTTATTTTATTGATATAAATATATATCCATTTTTTTTCTTAATTCATATTTAAAATTTAAATCGAAATCTATATCAAACATTTTTAGAAATAATTTCAATAAATAATTATTATTATTAATATATTTTCTAGAACGAGGTGCAACAAACGCATTCAATTAAATGTGTTTTGTTGGATGTGTTCAATTATTAAAAAATAAAATATTAATGTTTTGTTGAATGTGTTTTATTTTAGAAAATAAAATATCATAAATTATCATAAGCAGGCCAAAAAATATTTTATTAATTTTTAATAAAAAAAAATAAACAAAAAAAAAATGTTTTAGTTTATGAAAAAATTGATTTCAGTTTTAAAAATCACAGAAGATTTTCTGGGAATTTTAAATAAATAGTAAATCATTTTGGTATTAAAAACTAAGACTATGCTTCACATAAACAGTTTTGTAGTAAGTCTTCATTAGTTTCAGTTAAGCTTCCCTCATCTCATCCCTGAAAAAAGCCAAATGAACTGCACCTTAGTAATCAAACCAATTATATTTTTTTTACTTAATTAGGTAGGTATAATAAAAAAAATCAAAAAATTAATTTGCATTTGATAATGCAAAACTCAAATCATAATTCAATATTATGTCCATAAAAAAGATACATAATTAAACATGTTGAGTAGGTACATTGTAGAATGTTGGCAACATACAAGTATTTCGATTTGAATCTAAACAAAGGTTATGAAACAATATACAGAGCTTAGCAACATTTTAAAAATATGTCTACATAAAGTTAATAGATAGAGAAATAGATTATATTTGAAACAAAATAAACCTATAAAAAAATTTCAAATCTTTTAACAAACAATTTTATCGAATTTAAATTTAAAAATTTAATTTCGATAAAATTTAATTTCGGCCAACAGCTAGTATCTATATACTCGTATATAAAAGCGAAAGTTTTTTGTTTGTTTGTATGTATCGAATAGACTCCAAAACTGCTCAGCCGATTCTCATGAAAATTTATATATAAGGGTTTTTGGATACGGAAAGAAATCGTGGGCTAAAAATTTTGCTCTAACGGACCGCCAAGTTGGGGCTGTGGTGAAAGTATTTAAACTTTTTTGTTCTAAAATGAAAACGGTTTGACCAATTGACTTCAAATTTTGTATACGTTATGCTTATTGAGAATTGAGTTGACACTAATAACAGTTTTAGAATTTGTTAACCCATGTGGGCCCGACGGTTGGCCAAAAAAAATTTCTTTCCAAATTTTGTCCGATTTTACAAAATACTGCTATGGATAAAAAACAAGCCTCAAAAAAAAAGTTGTTGAGTTCAATTAACCCATTGCGACCCAACAGCTTTTTATAGGATTTTTAAATACTTAATTTATTTTATTTTTTTTTTTATTTTATATTATTCATTTATTCATTCATTTATTTTTTATACTTCTCTTTTCTTTCTTATAACCTCATAACAAGTTATATAACATATATAGTTATATCAATAATTCAATAATACGCATTACAATAAATAGATAGTTCAATCATATAGTAAATGCAATATTAATTAAAAGAAATTTCAAAAAACAAACAGTACTTAAATAGATTAGAAACTAAGTAGGAATAAAAAAAAAAAAAAAATGATTAATGACATTTTGTATTTTAAATAAAATAGTTTTAAATGCCATGTTATAATTCTTTAATTTGCACAAAATTCCTGAAAACTGGTGTGGTGTACCAATTAAGAAAGTATAAAATTAATAAGTATCAAGGTTTTTTTTTTTTTTTTTTTTTTTTTTTTATTTTTACGTAGGTTGGAATGAAATCTTCAAAAGACACTTACCCACTAAACCACACCTTTCCTCTATTGCGATCTAGTCCGATAGGGCTAATGAGCAATTTTTCTTCTGGCTTTATTTTAGTTTTAAATGTAGATTCCACCCAGCGATGTCTATCTAACTGTTTCTTTCTCTTATTATAGCTACACTAACTCAAAAGGCTTTACTCTTTTGAGTCGTCTGGCTATATTTGTATTATCCAGAAGCTGGACTACCTCGACATTTACATGGTTTTGGAGTCTTTTTTCGTGACTTCTTGCAAAATTTTGGATTTCTTTATCTACAAATTCTATTTGCATATCTCTATGTAGGTCATAGTTTCTGATGAACCAGGGCGCGTTCACAATATTTCTTAGAACTTTATTCTGGAACCTCTGAATAACATCTCTATTACTCTTTTTGCTGCATCCCCATAGCTGGATGCCATATGACCATACTGGTTTCAATATTTGTTTATAGAGCAGAAGTTTGTTTTGTATTGTCAAGGTAGAATGCTTACCTATGAGCCAGTACATTTTTCTATAACGGATTTGTAACTCTTCCTTCTTGTTTTTGATGTGGGCTTTCCAGCGAAGCTTCGCATCTAATGTCATACCAAGATATTTGGCAGTATTTGAATAAGGTATTTCTTGACCATTTATATATACTGGTTTATGGTCAATTTTTTTATTTGTGAAATCCACATGAATTGACTTACCTTCATTTAATTTTAGCCTCCACCTTTTAGTATAATTTTGGATTTTTGTCATAGCTCTCTGCAGTTTTTCTGTAGATTCTTCATTATTTTCTCCGACAGCCAAAACCGCTGTATCATCAGCAAACGTCGCAATTATATTATTTTCAAGTGCAGGAAAATCACAAGTATACAACAGATACAGTATTGGACCGAGTACACTTCCTTGAGGAACTCCAGCACTGATTTCTTTAAGATCGGAATATTCTCCTTCTTGTTTTATGTAGAAGTATCTGTCTGATAGATAGCTTTCTATCATTTCCGAATGCTCTTTTGGAAGGATTGTTCTCAGTTTACAATTCAATCCCTTGTGCCACACCTTATCGAATGCCTGAGTCACATCCAAAAAGATTGCTGAACAGACTTTCTTCTCCTCTAAAGCTTTTTCAATAGTGTTTGTTATTCTGTGTACCTGGTCTATTGTTGCATGTTTTTCTCTAAAGCCGAATTGGTGGTCCGGAATTAGATTCTTCCTTTCAATAATCGGTTTTAGTCTTCTCAAATAAATTTTTTCAAATAGTTTTGACATTATAGGTAGCAATGAGATTGGTATATAAGACGTTATCTCATTTGGTGGTTTTCCTGCTTTGGGTATCATAATGACCTCGGTCACTTTCCACAATTTCGGCACATATTTCAGCCTGAATGCAGCATTTATAAGATTTGTTATTTTAACTATTGCCTTCTCTGGTAGCTGCTTCAGAATTTGTCCGGTTATTAAATCATATCCCGGAGGTTTTTTAGATTTAATGTTGTTTTTAATTTCTTTTTTCACTTCAGCTGGATTTGTTAATGCGATTTCCTCTTGCTCTTGAATTTGTTCTACATCTAGATCTTCCTCTTCTTCACCAGTGTTTACTTGAAATATCTTTTCTAGGTGTTCCGCAAATAATTTGGCTTTTTCTTTATTATCTCTCGCCCACTTTCCGTCCAGTTTTCTAATTGGAGGAATAGCTGCAATAGGTTTTTTCAGATTTTTAGCTGCCTTCCAAAGAGAGTAATCAGTACTTTTATCATTTGTTAGCTTTTCCAAATATAAATTTATCGATTTGTTTTTCACTTCCTTAATTCTTCTTCTTAGTTGTTGGGTGAGATTATTCAGCCTAGTTTTATCTTGTGGAGCTCTAGTTTGGTGCCATTTTTTCCTTGCTCTGCGTTTTATTGCAATTAGTTCTAAGATTTCGGCTGGATATTTATTTTCTTTTACTCTTTGTTTAATTACTGGAGTATTTTCCCACACTGTAAGTTGTATATCGTTAATGTAGTTTTCCACCTCCGCATCCAATTGTTCTTTGTATTGCAACGGTACAGCTAGTTGTATTTTTTCTTCCAGACACACTTTAAAGCTTTCCCAGTCAGTGTATTTATTGGCGAGAATCGGAATGCTCTGCTTTTCAATAGCGTTTTCACTTACAGTTAGCAGAATTGGTGAGTGGTCAGAGTCCATTTCCTGCCTATCTTCTATCTGTATGAAATTATTCGAAATGTTTTTAATAATGAAAAAATCTATTAAATCAGGTATTTTATTTGGATCTGTAGGCCAATATGTAGGTTTTCCTGTTGATATGGTTTCACACCCAAATTCGCTTGTTGCTTGGAATAATTCTCTGCCTTTGGTTGTTGTTAGCCGTGATCCCCAGTGTGTATTTTTGGCATTAAAATCACCTCCTATAACAAACTTTTTTCCTAGTTTCTTAAAAAGATCCAAATAATGATGTTTCTTCAGAGAGTACTTAGGTGGACAATATATACTTGCTACTACAATAAAGTAGTTTTTGCATTTTACGTTTACGGCCATAGCTTGTATTTCTTCTGTTTCAAATTTGGCTTCTTCAAAATGTTGTATACTTTGTTTTATAATTACTGCACTTCCTCCTCTAGCAGAGTTACCTGGATGTATGCTATGATAAACTTTATAACCATGAAAATTAATATGCGTTTGTTTGTTAAAGTGTGTTTCTGCTATAAGACAAACATCTATATTATTTATGTCAAGGACTGCTTGTAGCTCTTGTTGGTGTTGTAGCAGTCCATTGGCATTCCATGAAAAAATTTTTAGTTCATTCATCTTTTCGATTTCGAAGCAGGTTTTTGGTACTGCCCTCTAGTGCTCCTATTCTACAATCCGTATCGACCATAGAACTTTCTATTTTGGTTACTTTTTTTAGTATAAGCAGAATGGATTGTTTTAAATCATTTTCTTGTTCGCTATTATTATTAAGTTTTTTACCCGCAACAACTTGGGCATAAGTTTTACTGCTTCTATTTGTCTGGAAATCTTGCTTCACTTGCGACGTTTGCAGATGGTTTCTGATTTGTTTTTTAGCGTATTGTGGAGTATTCCTTTGTTGTGAATTTGAGCTCATATTCTTAAATTTGATTTTTTGCATTTCTTTTGCGATTATGCAGCCTCTATAATTAGCTGGATGTTGATTTCCGCAATGAACACATTTTGGTGGTTCAGTTTTAGGTTTCAAACATTCCCTGGTATGGTGCCTACCTGCACATTTTACACATCTTGGGGTTTTTCCACAATATTTTTGTGTGTGACCATATGCCTGGCATGATTTACATTGTACTACAAGCTTATTTTTTCTTAGAGGCTCGATATTCACAATACATTTTAGAATACTTTTAATCTCGTATATTCTGCTAATATCTTCTTCTGCTTTGAAGGTTAACATAAACATGTTTAATGGTTCTTTATTCTTCCAGCTACGTTTATTTGCAGCTCCTATTATTTTATATTCTCTATTTTCAAGATCTTTAATTATTTTTTCTGTTTTACACGAGTGAGGCAGGTTCTTGACCATAACTCGTATTGGCCTTTGCTGTTTGCTTTCGTATGAGTGCCAACTATATTTGTACTCTGATAGCGCTTTTGTTAAAGTTCTGTAAGCATCTTCATCTAACAAATTGATTTTTATACAATTCTTTCCAAGGAGTTTCATCTCAAACTGTTTTTCTGTTATTACTTTACTTTATATAACAAGGTAAAAAAAAAATAAAAAGCTTATTTGCTAAATAGAAGCTAAATCAAAACATTACATCAAGCAAATCTTCAACCTGAACAAAATTAAAATCAAATAACCAATATTTCAATGCTTTAATAAGTTTGCTACAAAATCGACATTTTCTTATGTACAAAGGTAATATGTTAAACAAGCGACATGCAAGAATATTATAAAATCTACGAAAACAAACAGTACGGAAAGTTGGAACATTCACATAGAACATATTATTAGTACGCAAGCGGTAAATACTTCAAAATATATTATTTAAATAACCAGATCTGATAAAGAAAATTGTTAACACTTTGTAATAATACAAATGACGAACGGGCAAAATTTTTGTCTCTTTGAAAAGATGAAAACTATGATGCAAACGCGGTTTTTTGCATACTTTTCTTATCACATTCTTCTGTAAAATAAGTATTGGTTGTATCTTGTACCAATGAGCACCTCCGTAATACCATATCCGTAATACCTCCGTAATACCACGCACGTAATACCATATTGCAATTTGAATTGGAATAAGCCATAATAGAAAGTCATTAAAACTTCAGTAGAACATAATTCCTGCAAACGGAAAAAACTACATAGGGTGGAACGAAAATAACTTTTAAGCAATTCTGTATGGGAAGCCCAACTCATTTTATTGTCAATAGTAACACCTAAATATTTAAACTGTTCTACAATTTCTAAGTCAAAACAATTAATACTACAAAAAATGTTACTATTAAACGAACAAACAGAACTGCTACATGTACAATAATTAAAAGTTAATTTATGTCTTCACATTCAGGGGCGTGATATTTAACTTGCTCTACAAAAGGTTTTTTAAATGGAAGATTGAAAAACATAATTTTTGTTTTATTACTAATTACTAGCATATGATATGCGAACCAATTTCGTAGTATATTTAAATCATGGTTAATATCACAAACCAAATTAAGAGAACAGTCTGATCCATACACACAACCAAGATCGTCCGCAAAAGCAATTGCCGTACATTTAAATTCTAAATCAAATATAGAATTAATATATATTTTAGTTTACTTCCAATTTTCACTCTTTGGCATCGTGACTTCAAATAACTGGCAAACTAATCCAGCATAAAGCCTCTGAAACCAGCATTTTAAATTTTTCTTAGCTAAAGTTTATGATTGACCGTGTCAAAGGCTTTTGTAATATCTACGAAAAGGCAAGCAGTATATTTATCTATATCCAGATTTTCATACACTTTTGAACAAAATTTTAATAACGAATCTTCTGTGGAAATGCCATTTCTAAATCCAAATTGAGCCGGACTAAAAAATTTAGTATTATTCAGAAAACTAACATTCTGGTTTTTACAATTTTCTCAAAAACTTTTGCTATTGAAGGGATAAGTGAAATTTTTTTTTTTTTTTTTTTTTTATTCCTTTTCCACTCCTTTAAGGAGTATAGGGCATTCACCAAGTTTAAATTTTAAACTAGGCTTCAGTTTCTTTAATCATAATATTCACTAAGCCGTTGATTAGTCGGCTGTAGCTATTGTATAAGGTTATGAAATATGAATGCACAAATGTCAACTATGTGCGCCATCTATAATCTTACACAAGAATTATTTATATATTTTATTAAATGTTATTTTATATTACGATATAAACTTTTACGATATAATTAAACAATTTTACGATATTTTTTTATTGGATATGATCTGACCGAGGTTTGAACCCGAGACCTTCCACATGAAAGACGGCGTCTTTACCACTACGCCATTGGTCAGATATAAGTGAAATTAAGGTCTGTAATTATTCAGATTCTTCCAATCCCCTTTTTTAAATAAAGGAATTACGATTGCACACTTAAGAGCATCTGGAAACACTTCTGAAAGAATGCTCCTGTTAAAAATATGCGCTAGAATATCACAGATCATTAAATGTATTTTTTTAAGACAATATTAGACTGACCATCATACCCACAGGCATACGAATTTTTTAGTGTTTTTATTGCTTTAACTATTTCGAAAGAAGAAATTGGTTCAAAACCAAAACTAGTATTAGTTCTATAGTGTTCCAGAGAATTAGAAGTACAATTGCAACTATAAGAGTTGGCTAGAGAAATCAAGTTTACAGTAACATCAATAAAATAATCATTAAATAAATTAGCAACTTCTAGTTCATCCTTATAAAGATAATCATCTTTTTCCACCACAATAGTATTACTTTTATTTTTTGGTTTACTTAAAATATTGTTAATCACCTGCCACTCACCTTTAAGATTACCTAGATTTTTTGCAAATTCATTCTTATAAAAATTATTCCTCTGTAAGTTAATTTTCATTTTTAAATTTTTACTAATTTTTTTATATTTTTTCCTAAGATTATGACTATGTGGTGCCCTACCACATTTTTTACCTAACTTATTTTTTAAATTTATTTCATTTATTAACTTATTATTAATCCACCGTTTTAACCTCTTATATTTGCTGCGTAAAGTAAGAGTTGTACTACATCTACAGATATGTACCTGCAAATTTTACTAAAGATGGTATAAGCTTTGGAAATATCATTTTCTACCAGAACTTCTTCCCAGAACTTATACTGTAAACTTAAATTCAATTTTGCAGAATCTAATTTCTTTAGTTGTTTGACATTACTGTTTTTATTTTGTTTGACTTCACTCAATTTTTTCGTAATTAACCCTATCATACAGTGATCAGTGATATTCAGATCTAAATTAATTTTTTGAATTAATTCGAGTCTAGATGATCGAACATAAAAATTATCAATGCATTTACCCGAAGAGGGACGAGTTGTTTCGTTTATTATGGAAGTTAGCCCGTGGGTTGCCAGCAAAGTTAAAAGATTTGTTACATCATCATTTACCTTTAATATATCTAGATTTATGTCTCCTGCCACGAAAAGATATTTTGCATTTTCATTATGTAACAAATTGGAGAATTCATTAAGGAATACACTAAAATGGTGTTTATGAAACCTATATATACATAAGGAGGTAAAATTAACATCATTGACTGTACACGAGATTTTTAAAATAAAAGCACTCTTAAGATTATAGTTAACAACTACACACTCATAAACATTTTTTACAAAACAACCAACACCACCACAAACATAAATACCATTGTACATGCATAAAAGTCATACCCTGGAATGTGAAAATCCGAAATTTCATAATCATATATCCATATTTCCGAGACAAATAAAAAATCTGGTAGTGATTTAAAACCTTCAAGTTCAGAAATAAGATGGTTGAAATTTTGCCTTAAGTTTCTAATGTTTTGATGGACTATAACAAAATTATTAAAACAATTACTATTAACATTTGCAACATTATCAATAATAGATAATATAATATCATTGTTAACAAGTTCGTAATCGAAGTTAGAAATATCAAGATCATTTAAAATATAAAAAATAAAATTTATAAGTTTAATAAATCATAAATTAATTTTTGATAAATCTTGGAGTGAACTTATAACAATGGCCTCATCACCCTCCACTTTTCTAAGAAATATTTTGCAATTTTAATAGCATAAACACATAAAATTGTTTTGCTTTTTTATTTTTTTTGCTTCCATATATAAAGCTTTGGTATAATTTGTAAATGCTTCGTTTATGTAGATGCTACTTTTTTTTGAACCACAAGTAGATGCGTTGAGTTTTTCTAAATTTGATGATTTTGCCTTCATAATTTTTTCCTTTGTATCATACGACTTAAAATCAACACATTACACTTCTTTATTTTTCATTTTAATATTTTTTAATATTTTAACATAACAATTTCTGATATTATAAAAAGCTTTCTTTGCCGTTAGTATTGCGTTATTATTTTTGAGAATTGGAATACCAACAATTTCAATTGCATTATTCTTTTCTTTTGTTTTATAACATTAATTTTTTGCTCCAATGTGTTGATTTTTTTCTTAAGCATAATGTTCTCCTCTCTTACCAATGATAACTCACTTAAAAATCGAGCCTTAATATCTTTTATCTTTACTAATTCTTGATACAGTAACTCCATAGTGACTTCTTTGTTGTTGTTGTTATTCTCTGCAGTTAATGAATTGAGCGATGAAATAGGCGGAGTAGAATTAATCTCTTCTCTTTTTTCTGTTTGTGTTTTGTTATTATTCTCTGTAGTAAGTATTTGATTAGCATTTATAACTGATGAAGTAAACTGACTCATCTGAGTAGTATAACTACTACTACCAGATGAATTATGTTGATCGTAAATATTAGATTGACGTCTCACTTTGTCACATTTAACGCAACGAAATTTATTTCCACTTTCCTTAAACTAAGATAAATCCTCTTCACGAATATTAGCACAGACAGCATGAAAATTGTTCTTGCAATCACAGTAAGTAGTATAAACGTCAGAGCGCTGCAATTTTTTTGTACATGTAAAGCAATAATTTTTTTTGTTTGTTATTTCTTTAGAATATACTCTTTTTTTTTATTTTTTAATTAAATTTAATATGTTTTTTTTTTCCTTTTTTCACTGTTAGATTTCTCTTTTAAATAATTCCAATAAGTAGACTCTTTTTTAATAATTTTTTCCTTTACTTATATTTATTATGTTTTTTTTTTTGTTTTTGCTCTCATTTTTCTTTTTCTTTTCTCTAACTATTTTATTTTTTATTTCAGATAATTATTTAAAATCCAAATAACACTAATTTATAAGTTCAAAAGTTTATTATTTTAATACAAAATATTTTTTTTTCTTTTTTTTTTTTTAACACTTTTTTGATTTTTACATGTTAAAAATACAATAAATATTCAAAATTATAGTATATTCGATTTGATTGAATCTGTGAGAGACTTTACTCTATATTAAAAACGGTTTGACCAATTGATTTCAAATTTTGTATATGTGATGCTCCTTGAGAATTAAGTTGACACTATTAACAGTTTTGGAATTTATTAATCCATGTCGGCCCGAGGGTTGGTCAAAAAAAATTTTGGGTCCAAATTTTGTCCGATTTTACAAAATACTGCTTTGGCAAGAAAGAAAGCCTAAAAAAAAAATTTTGTTAATCTCCGTTAACCCATTGAGGCCCAACAGCTTTTAATAGGTTTTTTCGTTACTCGTTAGTTTTTTCGTTATTGAGAGTAAATTAGAAACGGTTTGACCGAAAATTTGGCTTACATATATATATACGAGTATATATATAAATTATATTTATAGATAATAACAAAGAACTATATAATATATTCATATAGTCATAAATACCTAAATTAGCAATACTTAATTTGATATTAACAAGATTGTGTACATAAATATAGGCAATTAAGCAAATATTAAAATTATTAAATACAGAAATATTTAACTTATTTTCTTACCGTAGTTCCGTTTAAAAAAACAACTTTTTTCAATTTTTATTCAAGAGATAACGTCTTGGTTTTAAATACAAAATTTAAGAGTATCTTACAATCATTTTTCAGTTTTATTTATATCTAAATTTTTTGTTAACAATTTTATAACTTTTAACCTTTTTTATTTATCCTTGCTGAACTTACAACTTATTATTTAGTGTAACAATTTCAATTACAAATACTTTACATTACAACTTCCTACCTAAGCGGTAGTGACCTAAAAAACCACTTTCTTTTAATAACACATGGTCATTTTTTTCTATATAGTTTGAACGTTGCATTTTTCTTACAAAAATTTTACAAATACTTTATTATAAATTTTTTTATTTAACATATGGTTTTTTCTTTGACATTGAATTTTTATTATTTCGTAAAAACCCTTACTTTCTTTTTCATAATTAGTCACAAATTTATTATATTTTTTACATTTCAATTTTTTATACTTTTTATTCTTAGTCATAATATTTTGATTTTTTCTTTTTTCCTTAACTTAATTTTTGTTATTTTATTATACCCTACACCTATAGAATAGGTAAAGGGGTATATTAACTTTGGTATGGTGTTTGTAACCAACTAAAGGAAGCGAGCTAGATATGGAAAAGTATATATATTTGTGATCAGCGTGACCGCCTTAGTCGATATAGCCATGTCCGTCCGTCCGTCCGTCCGTCCGTCCGTCCGTCCGTCCGTCCGTCCGTAGGCACGATAACTCAAAAAATAATGGAGCTATCTTGATGAAATTTTAACTGTAGGTTACTAGGACTGAAAGTACGGCGGGGATTGCATATGGGCGAAATCGGCCCATGGGTTCGGATTCTGGACCTTTTAATCGGTTTCAGGGCTAACGAACAAATATAAAAAATCACGATAACTCAACAACTAATGACGCTATCTTCATCAAATTTGTGCTGTAGGTTACTAGTAATGAAACTACTTCGGGAATTGCGTAAGGTCGGGATTGGACCATGGGTTCGGAACCTAGAACTTTTTGATCGAATTTAGACCAAACGAGCATAGTTCCGAAACCAATGAAGATAGAACCTCCAAATTTAGTATCAGGGTGTCCCTTCCTATTTCCTAAGTGTCTTGTGAATTTGGGTCCCATTGGAGTAGTGGGTCGGGGACCAGCCACACATTTCCGAAGACCTTAAAGCATATCTTTAAAATTAATAAAGATAACAACTTGAAAAAATGTAGAAGCTTCCAATTTGTCACTATCTCTTGCGTGTTCCCCTAATTTGGGATCAATTGGAGTGGTGGTTCTGTACCCCTCTCAGACCTCCCAAGTTTTAAAGGCTTATAATCGAAATTACTAAAAATAGTTACTTAAAATTAGGATAGACCGTTCAAATTGTGTACAAGGGTTAACTAGTACTATAAGTACAGCGCGGACTATATAAGGGCGAAATCAGCCCAACGGTTCGGATTCCGGACTTTTTAATCGATGTCAGGGCTAAGGAACATATATAAAAAATCACGATAACTCAACAACTAATGAGGCTATCTTCATGAAATTTGTGCTGTAGGTTATTGGCAGCGAAACTACGGCGGTGATTACGTACGGTGAGGATTGGACAATGGGTTCGGAACTTAGAACTTTTTGATCGAATTTAGGCCAAACGAGCATAATTCCGAAACCAAATAAGATAGAACCTCCAAATTTGGTATCAGGGTGTCCCTTCCTATTTCGTAAGTGTCTTTGAAATTTGGGCCCCATTGGAGTAGTGGATCGGGGACCAGCCACTCAGTTCTTAGGCCCTTAAAGCATATTTTCGAAATTAATAAAGATAGTAACTTGAAACAAATGTAGAAGCTTCCAATTTGCCACAAGGGTGTTCTTTACTATTTCTTGCGTGCCCCTCTAATTTGGGATCAATTGGAGTGGTGGTTCAGAACCTCTCTTGTACTACTCTTATACAATGTGTAAAAACTTATCATCGAAATTAATAAAACTAGTAACTTAAAATTAAGATAGAGCGTTCCAATTGTGTACAAGGGTTAACTAGTATTGAAAGTATGACGGGACTGCATATGGGCGAAATCGTACCATAATTTCGGGTCCTGGAACCCTTGAAAAGTTCAAGGACTAACAAACATATATCTTACAAACACCATAACTCAAAAAATAATGCCGGTATTTTGATGAAATTTAACAGTAGGTTACTAGTAATGAAAGTACCATGGGAATTGGTTGTGGTCGAGTTTAATTTCGAAGCCAAAGAATATATTTCCTATGTCCTATGTGTCTCCGAAATCTAGACTTAAGTGTACTGGTTCAGCTATGTTCAATCGTACTTGCTGCATTTATGTAAAATTTATTTTTATATTTAAATGAATTATATGAAAAGGTGTAAACTTTTAATTGTATTTTAGAAATACATTTATTGCATATTTTGCGTTTATAAGCTTTTCTATTAGGTATATAAACTAACCATTTAAAATAATTGCAATTTTTAAAAATTTGTATTATTAAATATATTATGCTTTGATTATCTTTTTATCACAAAATTTAATAATTAGAATTTTTTCATTTTGTAATTGAATTGGAATAAATATATTTTCATTTATTTCAAGTTTGTTTGTTTTTTAATATTTTTAAATAGATAAATTAGTAAGAATTTGTAGTATTTTTTAATAGATAGAGTAATTAGAAAATGTTTTTAGTATTATACAGTTAATTTGGTTAGCTTTGTCTTACGATCAAATTAATAACAGCTTCTATGGTGTTAAAATGACTTATGGATATGTCCTTAAATTTGAACCAAATAGGTGTAGGGTATTTCTAAGTCGGTTGCACCGACTGACTGTTTCTTTACTTGTTTTTTTATACCCTACACCTATAGAATAGGTAAAGGAGTATATTAACTTTGGTATGGTGTTTGTAACCACCTAAACGAAGCGAGCTAGATATGGAAAAGTATATATATTTGTGATCAGCGTGACCGCCTTAGTCGATATAGCCATGTCCGTCCGTCCGTCTGTCCGTCTGTCCGTCCGTCCGTCCGTCCGTCCGTAGGCACGATAACTCAAAAAATAATGGAGCTATCTTGATGAAATTTTAACTGTAGGTTACTAGGACTGAAAGTACGGCGGGGATTGCATATGAGCAAAATCGGCCCATGGGTTCGGATTCTGGACCTTTTAATCGATCGAAGGGCTAACGAACATATATAAAAAATTACGATAACTCAACAACTAATGACGCTATCTTCATCAAATTTGTGCCGTAGGTTACTAGTAATGAAACTACTTCGAGGACTGCGTAAGTTCGGGATTGGACCATGGGTTCGGAACCTAGAGCTTTTTGATCGAATTTAGGCCAAACGAGCATAATTCCGAAACCAATGAAGATAGAACCTCCAAATTTGGTACCAGGGTGTCCCTTCCTATTTCCTTAGCGTCCTTGAAATTTGGGCCCCATTGGAGTAGTGGGTCGGGGACCAGCCAAACATTTCCGAAGACCTTAAATCATATCTTTAAAATTAATAAAGATAGCAATTTGAAAAAATATAGAAGCTTCAAATTTGGCACAAGGATGTTCTTTACTATTTCTTGTATGCCCGCCTAATTTGGAATCTATTGGAGTGGTGGTTCAGTACCCCTTTTAGACTTCCAAAAGTTAAAAAGCTTATAATCGAAATTACTAAAAATAATAACTTAAAATTAATATATAACGTTCCACTTGTGTACAAGGGTTAACTAGTATTTAAAGTACAGCGCGGACTGCATATGGGCGAAATCAGCCCAATGGGTTCGGATTCTGGACCTTTTAATCGGGCCAAGGGCTAACGAACATATATAAAAAATCACGATAACTCAACAACTAATGACCCTATCTTCATAAAATTTGTGTTGTTGGGTACTGGTTATCAAAAAACGTTGGCGATTGCGTACGGTGAGGATTGTACAACGGGTTCGGAACTTAGAAGACTTTTTGATCGAATTTAGGCCAAACGAGCATAATTCCGAAACCAATGAAGAAAGAACCTGCAAATTTGGTATCAGGGTGTCTCTTTTTATTTCTTTAGTGTCCTTGAAATTTGGGACCAATTGAAGTGGTGGGTCCGGGACCAGTCACACGGTTCCGAGGACCTTAAATCATATTTTCGAATTTAATAAAGATAGTAACTTGAAACAACTGTAGAAGTTTCAAGTTTCGCATATGGGTGTTATTTACTATTTCCTGCTCGTCCCCATAATTTGGGATCAATTGAGATGGTGGTTCAGTACTTCTCTTAAACCCCTTCAAGTTTTAAAAGCTTATCATCGAAATTAATAAAAATCATAACTTAAAATTAAGATAGAACCTCCAATTGTGCTGGATTAACTAGTATTGAAAGTACGTCGGGGACTACATATGGGCGAAATCGGAACACGGCTTCGGGTTCTGGAACTTTTGATCGTTTGTGTAAATTAAAATTTAATAGTGAGGTAAGTAATAATTTCCAAATAAAAAAATATATAATAGTATATAATATAATAATTCATATTATTACTAATTCGGTAATTATATAAATTCTTTTTTATGTTATTTTATGATATGTATATATATATATATATATAATATATTTTATATTTATCAAAATAAAAAAAATAAAATAGATTTTCAATTTAATAAAAAAAAATTTATTATTTTATAAAACTTTGCGAATGTACCTACCTAAATATTATACACCTGTATGCATTTATTAACTTAATTATATATTTTGTATGTATTTAATTAATGAGAAGATGTATATTACATTTACTTATAAAACAAAATTATTTAAAAAATTTTTTAAGTAAAATGTTTTTCTAAATTACAGTTATTATATTATATTTAATTTTTTTTAAGTTTGAATTTGCTTTAAATTAAAGATCTAGCACATATCATATTAAAGAGGGTCTAGAACGGAGTGATAGTGTTCCTTTTATTAAATTTTAAACATTAGTCTCAGGTTCAAATCCTGATGGTTGTGGATGACACATTTTATTTTTTTAATTTGTTTTTTTTTCATTTTAAATTATTTTTTTTTTTTAATATTTATAAATTTATTTTTTATGTTATTCTTTATTTTTTATATATAAATTTTCATATATATGAAATAAATTTTTAATTTAATAAAAAAATTAATTAAATTATAAAATTATTTTTGCGACCTCCCAAATATTTTACAAATGTATGGATTCATAAATTCATAATTATTTACTTTGTTTGTATTTAATTAATGAGAAGATGTATATTACACTTACTATTAAAACAAAATTATTAATAAAATTTTTTAAGAAAACTGTTTTCCTAAACTACAGTTATTAAAATTAATTTAATTTAATTTTTAAAGTTTGAATTTGCTTTAAATTAAAGATCTATCTCAAATAATTTTAGAGTGGGTATAGAACGGAGTGGTAGTGTTTACATTATCAAATTTTAAACATTTTGTATAGCCTTCGGTTCAAATCCTGATTTTGGTGGGATGATATAAGTTTTTTTTTAATTTATTTTTTTTTAATTATTTTTTTTTAATAAAATTTTTTTTATATTTATAATTATATTTATAATTTTAATTTTTTTTTATGTTATTCTTTTATAATATATAAACTTGCATAAATGAAAATAAATTTTTAATTTAATAGCAAAATTAATTAAATTTTCAAAATCATGTTGCGGCTGTACCTACCTAAAAATTATACATATGAAAGCATTCATATATTCATAATTATTTATTTTGTGTGTATTTAATTATTGGGAAGATGTATATTACACTTACTATTAAAACAAAATTATTTTAATAAAATATTTTAAGAAAACTGTTTTTCTAAACTACAGTTATTAAAATTAATTTAATTTTATAAGTTTGAATTTTCTTTAAATTAAAGATTTATCTCAAATAAGTTCAGAGTGGGTATAGAACGGAGTGGTAGTGTTTACATTATCAAATTTTAATTATTATATATAGTCCCTGGTTCAAATTCTGGTGGTGACAGAATTTTTTTTTTTAACTTAAATGTTTTTTTTTTATATAATATTTATTTTTTTTAATGTTATTCTTTAATTTTTTTTTAATTTAGTTTTAATTCATTTTGCGACTGTACCTAAAAAAATTATTTAGCAAAAAAGAGCTTCAAATCATTTAAATTTTTTTCAATTAGCAAATTGAATATACAAATATCAGTAATTCAAGAAAATATGTCCTTTACGAAATATTTAAATTCATAATTTGGTTTTAATACGTTATTATTACAAAATAATTTAGGTAAAGACTTGAAAAAAGCAATCTCAATTTTATAAAACTTAATAAAGTTTTAAAGTTTAAACTAATTTTATGATTTAAAAAAAACAGATTGTAATAATAAAAAAACAATTCTTAAATAGGTATGTGAATATATTCAAAACTTAAGCGTATTTAAAATAATTCAGATGAAATTACATTGTAATTTTTTTCAAATAATGGGTAGGTAGGTATGTTGAATTAAAAATTTCTCATTATTATTATATATTTTTTATCCTAAATTTCCTTATAATCTAAATTTAATTCAAATTGGATTTACAATCATAATTTATTACAAAATCATTTAATTTTTAAATGATTCAAATAAGTTTGCAGCTCTTATCGGCACATTGTTATTGATCTTCTATCATTTGTGAACTGTTATATAAAAAATGCATTATAATAATTCTATGTGTTGAATAGAAGAAATTGAAAAAGGTTAATTAGTGACATCAAGTTAATGTTAAATAACAAACATTAATAGGCACTTGCATTTTAAATTAAAAAAATCCAAATGTTTTATAAAATCTAATAAAATCTAATAAACATTTAAAAAAAAACTTTTTAATAAAATTTAATAAATATTTATAAAAAAAAAAATTAATTTTTGGTGTAAATTATAATAAATAAAATATATATAAAATAATTTTTTGGTGTTAAGAAAAAAACAATGGAATGGACATAAAGTATATATCAGTAAGAACTTTAATATTATATTTCTATTATAATTATATTATAATTAATCAATTTAATAATTTTTTTTTTGTGTATATTTAAGTAAGAATTTTGAAGCATTATATAATAAATTTAAATAAAAAATCCAGAATTATTAAAAAAAACTTTTTAATAAAATTTAATAAATATTTAAAAAAAAAAAATTAATTTTTGGTGTAAATTATAATAAATAAAATATATATAAAATAATTTTTTGGTGTTAAGAAAAAAACAATGGAATGGACATAAAGTATATATCAGTAAGAACTTTAATATTATATTTCTATTATAATTATATTATAATTAATCAATTTAATAATTTTTTTTTTGTGTATATTTAAGTAAGAATTTTGAAGCATTATATAATAAATTTAAATAAAAAATCCAGAATTATTAAAAAAATTTTCTTATTAATGTTAATATTAACTATTTAAAAAAAATTTTGTAAAAATTATTAAAATCATAATTTGTATATATATATTTTTTTTTTTTTTTTTGTCTTGAGGTAAGGATGGTGGAAATCGTCGAAAGATACTGAGCGCAACCACAGTTATGTGTGACTTTAGCACACTAAAAACACCCGCCCTGTTTTAAAATATTAAAACTAGTCTTAGAGACTAACCATTAATTTTGCGCTAACTTTTTATAATCTACTGGAATTACAGACCTCCGTTAAGGTGATCTGAATTTATCGCTAGTTGGAGGGGCCTAGTTCTTTTAAGCCTTCTATTGACATTTGAAAATAGTAGAAGTTTTGACGCTTCTATGTTTATGTGACCTTCTAAATGGGTCTTAAGTTTTATGGCATATTTTCTGATTTCATCGCTAACAATAGGAATTCCTAGATCCCTGTGTAAGTCGGAATTTCGTACGTACCAGGGAGCACTCACCATGTTACGTAGCACTTTGCTTTGAAATGTTTGAATTCTCTGAATATGTGTTCGTTTGGCACACCCCCAAAGTTGTACGCCGTACAACCAGATAGGCTTAATTATTTGGTTATATAACAAAATTTTGTACTCTATTGGCAATTTAGATTTTCGACCTAGGAGCCAATACATTTCTCTATATTTTTGTTCTAATTCTATTCTTTTCTTTTTGACATGTTCTTTCCATTTTAGCTTGACATCTAATGTCATTCCTAGGTATTTTGCCTTGTTTTCATGAGGAATATCTACCCCATTTAATTGTACGGCTGGGGGATTTTGAATAGGTTTATTTGTAAAATTTACTTGCACTGATTTCAGTTCATTTAGTTTGATTTTCCATCTTTTGGTCCAAAGATATAATTTATCACTTGCTTTTTGTAGTTTATTTGTAGCCTCGCCGACATTTGATCCTACTGCCATTATTGCAGTATCGTCAGCAAAAGTCGCTACAGTTATTTCTTGAAATTGTGGCAAGTCACTAGTATACAGCAAGTATAATATTGGACCCAAGATACTTCCTTGAGGCACACCCGCTTTAATTTCTCTCAGTGTAGAGTACTCTTCATCCTGTTTAATTCTAAACAGTCTATCAGTTAAGTATGATGAGAGTATATCTACATATTTTTTAGGTAATAGTTTCCGCAACTTATAAATTAAGCCTTCGTGCCAAACTTTATCAAATGCTTGTGCTACGTCAAGAAATATTGTAGAGCATATTTGTTTTTCTTCTAGAGCTTTCTCAATTATATCAGTAATTCTATGTACTTGGTCAACAGTAGAGTGTTTTTCTCTAAAACCAAATTGATAGTTTGGAATTAGTTTTCTATTTTTTATTATAGGTTTCAACCTTTTTAATAACAGTTTCTCAAAGAGTTTTGACATAATTGCTAACAGAGAGATAGGTCTATAAGACTTTGTTTCGTTTGGAGGCTTTCCTGGCTTAAGTATCATAATTATTTCTGCCACCTTCCAAACGTTAGGTACATAATTTAACCTTAACATAGCATTCATTATATATGTTAACATTGTTATCCCTTTTTTCGGGAGTTGTTTTAGAATGTCTGCAGTAATTAGATCGAAACCTGGTGCTTTTTTTGACTTCAGAGCTTTAATTTCTTCAACCATTTCTATATGAGTAATTAGTTCAATGGCATTTTCTTCTCTTCTGAAATCATTTTCAATGTAGAGGTCTGACTCTATTTCATTGGGCCGAAAAATTTCTTCCAGGTGATCTGCGAATGTTTCGGCTTTTTCTTTATTATTTTTTGCCCATTTACCATCCATTTTCCGAATTGGTGGGACTGGCACTACAGGTTTTTTCAAACTCTTTGTTGCTTTCCACAAAGAGTAATTTCTTTCTTTTTTAGCTGATAAATTCTCAACATATTTTTCATATGATTTGTTTTTTATTTCAAGAATTCTTCTTTTAAGATTCTGCGTTATTCTATTCAACACAGTTTTATCAGCTGGGTCACGTGTTTCATGCCATCTTCGTCTAGCTCTTCTCTTTAGTTTAATCATATTTAATATATCTCTAGGATAATTAGGTCCTGCTGTCATGTATGTACATTCTTTTGTATTATTCCATGCAGCATTTTGGACAATTTTATTAAGATTTTCAATTGCTAAATCTATTTCATCTTTAGTTGTTATTTTAACCCTTAAATTTATATTATTTTCTATCTCTTGTTTAAAGTTGAACCAATTTGTTGATTTATTAACAAGTGTAGGCTTATTTTGTTTCTTAACAACTTTTTCATGCAGGTTTAGTACGACAGCCGAATGGTCTGAGTCTAAATCCTCATTATTTTCTAGGCTAATAAAATTTGGAGATATTTTTTTTGTTATGAAAAAATCCAGTAGATCAGGAGTTTTATTTGTATCAGTAGGCCAATAAGTTGGTTCGCCTGTAGAATGAAAATAGCAACCCAACTCTCTAATAGCTTTCCTTAGCTCTCTTCCTCTTGTTGAGGTAAGTCTTGAACCCCAATCGATATGTTTGGCATTGTAGTCACCTCCTAGGATGAACCTATCCCCAAGTCGGTTCAAGAGGTCTTTAAGGATCATATTCTTTAAATTATATTTAGGAGGGCAATATAAAGCCCCAATGTTTAACACGTATTACTGAAAGTTGAAATTCATCAGTTTCTATTTTAAACTCTTCGTGATGCAGTAAAGAGTTTTTTCACCAAAATTGCACTACCTCCTCGCGGCTTATTACTAGGGTGTGTCGCATTATAACATGTGAAACCTATTATTTTTAATTTTGACTGTCTTGTCATATGAGTTTCTGATAGGAGACACACATCAATGTTTTTAGTTTTGAGAAATAGCTCTAATGCTAGTTTTTTATTTAGTACGCCGTTTGCGTTCCATGTAGCAATACTAATTTTATTTTGGGCCATTATTTAGAAATTTTCTCGGAGTACCACTATAGCTTTTGCTAGAATTGTTTTCTAAATTGGTTATTCTTTTAGAGATATCGTTCATTGAATTTAACAAATTTTGCATCATCTATATTAAAATGTTATTATCAGCTTTAGTGTTAGGTTTATGAATGCTATTTGTGCTATGAGTTATATTCCTAACGTTAGTGCGTTTTATTATTTTTTCAGCTGATTTTTCTAATGCTACATTGTTCTGTTTTGTTGCACTAATAGGTTCTTTTGCTCCATTTTGTGATACTTGGGCATACGATAAACCGTCGATGACCTTGCTAGGATTTAAGCTTCTAGATTTAGGGTTAGGTGAATTCGACGCACCTTCTTTGGTATGTTTTGGATTACTTTTTTTTTTTCTCTTTTGTAATTCTTTTGCAACTACGCACCCCCTATATTTTTTCTCTTTTGTAATTCTTTTGCAACTACGCACCCCCTATAGTTTGCAGGGTGGGCCTCAAGGCAGTTAGCACACTTCGGCGTAACCTTTTTGTCTTTGTCACAATTCGTTGATAGATGTGACCCTGCACATTTTACACATTTAGCTAGACGCTGGCAAAATTTTTGTGTGTGACCATATCTTTGACATTTTTTACACTGAGGAATCAGATTTGTTTTTTTCAGAGCTTCAATTTTCACTCTCATGTGCTGAATAAACTCTATTTTATAAATCTTATCAATGTCCTCAGTATTTTCAAATGTTAACATAAAAAGAGGTAGTTTAACTATAGTTTCCTCCTCATTCTTTTTAATTTTTTTTCTTTTGTTAACAACTTCAATGATTTTAAGACCCTTACATTTAAGCTCTTGCTTTATATCTTCAGGATCGCATGAAGGATGCAAGTTCCTAGCCATAACTTTAATTGGCCTGGTCAACTTGTTTTCATAAGTATGCCATTCTAAATTAGCTTCATTTATGATTTTTGTTAGTTCTCTGTATTCCCCTTCTTTTTCAACATTAATCTTCAGTTGATGGTTATTCATCATATTTATTTTATAGTTAATTTGTACATCTTTCAGTATTTTATTAACTTTGGGGTATTCTACAACATTACTTAAGATAACCGGAGGAGGTTTGTTTTTTCTTGTAATTATGGGTTTATCAATTGAAATTTTTGGTTTAATCACCTTTAATTTTTCTACACTATTTTCTTTGTGTATTTCTGGTGAGTGCTCCGCTTTTCTTTTTTTCCCTGTACGTTTTACAATCCACTCGGTTTCCCGAGTTAGTTCTTCTTCATCTGTACAGTATTCTACTGCACTTTTAGTTAATTGCTTTTTCTTTATCATTTTATTTTCTTCGGTTAGAGTGTGAATCTGACTCATTAAGTCGCTACACATCTTCTCTAGTTCACTTATTCTTAAATGAAACTGTTTCTCTACTGTAATACCCACGTCTAGGGGTTTATTCTGACCGTCATCGTTAGACATAATTTTTATTAAATTTGAACCAGTAATATTTCTAGTGACATTAGCCTGGATTCCCGCTTTGTCACTGGTTTTTTTTTCAACTACAGGTGGTGATCTTCCCACTAAACCGCCCTTTTTAAAAGGGTCGGCTGCGTTGAACGTAGATACATTTTTAACCACTGGCGACTTAACTAATCCCTTTGTGGAATTAGCCAAGCCCTCGCCGGCAGCCGTGGTCTCTGCCGACATTTTGGTAGATATCCCTACCATATTTTTATCTTTATTTGTGTTCATTATTTTATATTGTTATATTTTGTATTTTATACCTACTACCAGGTATTTTAACTGCCGCCCCTTTGGGGAACCGACGCAGACCAGAGAGCCGTCCATTCTGGATCAGTCGCTTCTGGATTTCCGTTGGATTTTAGAGGACTCGTACCCCAAGCATTCCTTACTGCGGATGTTTCTAAGCCCCAATCCGCCGGGGGTGTATATATATATGTATAGATTATAGTTTATTTATATATTTCATATATATATATATAATACATATAAAATAATATAAATTATTTCATATATATATATATATATATACAAAATAATATAAATTACGATATATATATATATATATATATAACAATACAAATTATTAATAATAAAATAACTCATTCATTTTTGGTATTTGAAAACTAAATAAAAAAAAAATATTAAAATTAAACAATTTTATATTTAAGTTAGATTAAAATATTTTATACATTTATACATTTAAGTTTTGATTAAAAATATTAATTTTAAAGTTGAATAGTTGAAATATAGTAATAAAAAAAAAATAAATTAACATTTATAATTTTCTATATAAGCTTATATCCTAAGGTTATCTTATAATTAATTTTTATAAATTTTAATTGTTTAAATAAAGCAATAAATTTTTTTATAATTGAATTATAAGTTATAGGTTATATTATTTTTTAAAAAAACATTATTTAAAATAAAAAAAAAAATAAATTAGATTAAACTTTATTAAATAACTTAAAATAAGCTAATAATTAAAATAAGTTGTTGTAAAAATAATAACGTCAATAACGCCAATAACGTCGAAAGCCAATATCAAAAGATGCCTAAATTAAGGAAGCAATCCCAAGAACAACGTCGTTCAAATAAGAAAGGCCATCTACGTGAGTTAAGAAAAAATCCGAGTTTTAAGATAACGGAACAAATGCGTAACACATTAGAATATTCAAAACGACGGGAAGATGTGGAATATAAAACTGTGGAGCAAGAAAGAAACACACGCTCGCATTCTAAAAAAAGAGAGGATCAGGAATATAGGGCAGCAGAACAAGAAAGAAATACCCTTAATCACTCAATTCAAAGAAAAGATGCAGAATTAAAAAAAATTGAGCAAGAGAGAAATACGAAAGCTCATTTAAGAAAACGGAAAAATCCAGAGATTAGGCAAAATGAACAGAAGAGAAACACGCTTGAACATTCAAAGCGAAGAAAAAATGAAGATTACAGGGTAGTAGAACAGGAAAGAAATTCCCTTGAACATTCTAATCGAAGGAAGGATCCAGAATTAAGAAGAATGGAGCAAGAGAGAAATACAAACGCACATTCAAAAAAACGGAAAAATCCTGAGATTAGAATAATTGAACAGGAAAGGAACACACTTGAGCATTCAGACCGTAGAAAAAATGAGGAATATAGGGCAGTGGAGCAGGAAAGAAATACCCTTCAGCACTCTAATCGGAGGGAGGATCCGGAAATAAAAAGAATGGAGCAAGAAAGAAATACGCTTGAACATTCAAAGCGAAGAAAAAATACAGAGTATAGGGTGGTAGAACAGGAAAGAAATACCCTTGAACATTGTAATCGAAGGAAGGATCCTGAATTAAAAAGAACTGAGCAAGAGAGAAATACGAAAGAACATTCGAAAAAACGCAAAAATCCAGAGATTAGAATGAATGAACAAAAAAGAGACACGCTTGAGCATTCAAAGCGAAGAAAAAATTCAGAATATAGGATAATAGAACAGGAAAGAAATACCCTAGAACATTCTAATCGAAGGAAGGATCCAAATTTAAAAAGAGAGGAACAAGAAAAAAATACACGCTCCCACTTAATTAAAAGAAGAGATCTTGAATACAAAAGAGCTGAACAAATCAGAAATACTGTAGAAAAACAAAAACAAAGATCAGAGGCCAGAGCTAAAATGCAGGACTTAACTTTCAAAAAAAATTGTAGAATTCGATTGCGTAGGTGTAATAACTCTAATAGAATTAAAGAAAACGCAAAGCAAGCTGAACGAAACAGAACTGAAAGAGCTAATTTGTCTCCAATTTCTTTCCTAGAGCAGCAGGAGCAGCGACGAGAAGGAAGAAGATTAGATCTTTATTCAGAATATTTGAGAAAAATCATGGAAGGACCAACAGAAATATGCGTTTGTTGTGGTGGAACATGGTTTGCTTCTCAAGTAAGAAAAATAAAGAAAGATACAACAAATGAAAACGTTGCAGAAGCTTTTTGCCTAGCAGAAAAATTCCCATCGTTGAATGATAAGTATAAGTTCTGTAACACATGTTATAAATGTGTTATAAAACATAAAATTCCTGCCTTAAGTCTTTCACGGGGTTTTGATTTTCCAGAAAGACCAAGCTGCCTTCTAGATCTTACATGTTTGGAAGAACGCCTCATAAGTCCAAGGCTTCCATTTATGAGAATTATAGCGTTAGGTTATGAAAGACAATCGGCATTAAGAGGAGCAGTTGTTAATGTACCCATTTCTGTCGATAATATTATAAATATTTTACCGAGATCCTTTGATCAGACAGAAGTCATCCAAATACATTTAAAACGACGCATGCAATATAATCACAACTATCTAACAGAAACAATACGACCTGCAAAAGTTATTGAAGCTATTAGATATTTGGTCAATACTGAATTATATAAAAAACACAACATTGAAATTAGTAATACTTGGCTTAATAATTTTGAAAATCTTGAGGAAGTAAATTTCGTTGCTTCAAGAGAGGATGAGGAAATTATTCAAAACTTTTTAGCACGACAAATCATGACTGGAGAAGAACATGTTAACGAAAATATTGACCAAGATGAAATTATGGATATTTTAAATCCGGGTGGTCAAGAAACATTGCTCGAGAACGATCCAATTGAAAATATTCCAATTGGTCAAATCATAATAGCTCCAGGAGAAGGAAGACGACCACAAGATATTACTAATGATGAAGATTCTGAAGAATTGTCATTTCCTAGTATTTATTGTGGTCAAAAGCGTGTTACAACAGAAAGTTATAGTAAAATTGCTAGATCCGAAATAAGACGCTATGACCGTCGGTGTGCACGGATTGATAAACTTCTTTACACCTACAAAAAATATGAGCTTTTAAGGATTAAAAACGCTATATCAACATGTTTGAGAAAAAAATCTGGACAAATAGAATACACTGTAGCGAATTTATTAGATGAAAATTTTGTGAATAATTTAGTACAGCACGATGATGGTTACCACATTTTAAAAGGTTTAAGATCAGCTCCATCTCACTGGGAAGCTGAAAAGAAAAAGGTTGTAGCAATGATACGACAATTTGGTCTTCCAACCTTTTTTATCACACTTTCAGCTGCAGAATCAAAATGGAATGAACTTTTAATTGTATTGTCTAAATTACTTGATCAAAAGGATATTTCTGAAAACGAAGCAGAAAATTTGTCGAGTAATGAAAAATGTCGACTGATTCGTTCAGATCCTGTTACATGCGCTAGATATTTTGATCATAGAACTAGGCAGTTATTTAAACTTTTTAGAAGTGGAAAAGGAATTTTTAAAGAAAAATTTTATAACTAAATATTATTGGCGAGTAGAATTCCAACAACGGGGATCTCCACATATTCATGGAATGTATTGGATGAATAACGCTCCCAATTTAGACTTAAATAAGCAAGATACATTTTCAACTATAGTGGAGTTTATTGATAAGTTCGTAACCACAGACAGCCTGTATCCAGGAGTAGAAAATTATGTAACTTATCAAAAACATGCACATAGTCGTTCTTGTACAAGAGAAATTCGGGGTAAAAAAATTTGTAGATTTAATATGCCGTATCCTCCCATGCAAAAAACAGAAATACTTTTACCACTGCAGAAAGAAGATAATAAAGAAATATATAAAAAAAATTATGAAAAAATTCAAACGCTCTTAACGGAAAACTTAAGCGATGAGAAAATAGTAATTTTAAATGATTTCAAAAACTTTTTGTCTGATGAAAACATTATGTTGACATATGAAGAATACATTTTGGCTTTGAGATCAAGTTTAAAAAAACCACGAATTTTTTACCGTAGAAAATTAGTTGATCGACTAATAAATTCTTTTAATCCTGAAATTTTATCTCTGCATAAAGCAAACATGGACATACAATTTATTTTAGATGCATACGCTTGTTGCAGTTATATTATAAATTATATAAACAAATCCAATCGCGGAGTTTCCAGACTGTTACGAGAAGCTATGGATGAAATTAATTCCGGCAACTTTTCTGTAAATCAAAAGCTTCAGCATATCGGGAACAAGTTCATTTCTGGCACAGAGATATCGGCTCAAGAGGCAGCCTATAACATATTAGGTTTGCATATGTCTGAAACCAGCAATGGTGAAGTATATATAAATACGAATCACCCAGAAAAAAGAGTAAGGATTGTGAAATCCAAAGAGTTCCTTCGTAGATTACCATTGGATTCAACAGATATTTATGTTCCGAATTTATTGGATCACTATGTTCAGCGCCCTCAAGTGTTAGAGTATGTTTGCTTAGCCGATTTCGCAGCAAACTACAGTTTTTCAAAACGTATTTCTTCCGAGGAAAGTGAAAATGATGCTGAGTTAAATGAAGGACAACAAGAGAATACTGCATGCCCTTCAAATGTATTAGAATTGAATAATAGAAGCGGGTTTTTGGGTAAAAGAACAAAACCTTTTATTATTCGTCACAGGGGCTTCAATGTAGACAGTGCGCGTGAAGATTATTTTAGGGAGTTAGTTATGCTTTTTCTACCTTGGAGAAATGAACAACAGGATATTATTCAAAGGAACAATGAGCAAACATGTAAACAATGGTTTTCACTATTAGAAGGAAATAGAAAAAAATTTAATAAGTTTGAAAACTCAGATTTACAAAATGTCCTGTTTCAAATTCAAGAAGAGCAGCAACACGTGGAAGAAAATCTCGAAAACACTGGTATTTTTGATGGAGAATTTAGAGCTCTTGCTTTTCCCGAGGTTAATTCAAATACAAATGTAATTCAAACAAACCCGGGAAATGATGACAATTCAGAAAACGAAGATGAAGGCGCAGATATACGAGTAATTAAATTGCCGCCTATGATTTCAGAAAATGAATTGCAAAATTTAGTAAGTACCCTAAACTGTAAACAGCGTCTTTACTTATCGCACGTCCTATACAAAATCATTAAACAAAATATTTTTAATGAATTTGTTGGTGGGGGCGCTGGTGTTGGAAAAAGCAGATTAATAAAAGTAATTTATCAATCTGTCACAAAAAGATTCAACGCAATACCCGGAAGTAATCCAAATTTGCCAAAGGTATTGTTATGCGCTCCGACCGGAAAAGCCGCTTTTGGTATAGGTGGTTCTACTCTTCATTCCTCATTTTCCTTACCAATGAATCAACATAGTGGAAAAATTAGACCTCTCAATAATGATACTTGCAATACCCTGATTTCGCAATATATGGAATTAAAGTTGATTATCATAGATGAGATATCAATGGTAGGAGCAAATATGTTTTCCCATCTTGACTTTCGCCTAAAACAAATATTTAAAACTGACAAACCGTTTGGGGGAATATCAATTGTTTTGTTTGGTGATTTAAGGCAGCTAGCTCCAGTTGGTGATAAATGGATATTTTCCCCTAATACAGCAGATCCATATCACGTTATTACAGGATCACCTTTGTGGAATCTTTTTAAATTTTATGAACTAACTGAAATAATGAGGCAAAGAGAAGACAAAAATTTTGCTGAAGCACTTAACAACATGGCAACAGGTAATATGACGGGTGCAGACATCGACTGTTTAAAGCGAAGGAACATAAAGAATATAAACGATGTTCCTCTAGAAGCTATTCACCTATTTTATACAAATAAAGAAGCCAACCATTTTAATGAATATAAACTTTCAATAATTGAACAAGAAAATGTGACGTCATTATCTAAAGATACGGTCAGGTCAGATTCTTTACCAGATCGAAGCAAAGAAAAAATTTTAGATAAAATAAAAACATTCAAACTTGCTGAGACTCAAGGTTTAAGTTGTAATTTACTGTTAAAAAAAACAGCAAAATATATGATTACAGTAAATATAAATACGAAAGATGGATTGGATAATGGTGCAACAGGAACTGTAATGCAAATTGATTTTAAATCAGAAGGAGCCAACAAAGTGCCTTCCACTATTTGGATCAAGTTCAAATTAGTAGGCAACAGTTTCCCATTATCCCAGCTGAAGGAATTACCATCCATAAAAGTCAAGGAGCAACTTACAATAAAGTTGCAGTTCATTTAAAAAAAAATATGAGTCGAGCTGCTTTATATGTCGCGTGTAGTAGAGCAACTACAGCGGAGGGGTTATACATTATTGGAAATTTTAGTCCACCGAAACAAATTGCAAATTCCGATTTAGTTCAAATGGAAATGAATTTGTTACGGAGCGAAAAACTTTTGACTACTACTTTTGATTTTAAACATACATATTTTTTACAAATATACTATCAAAATGTTCAAAGTTTAAACGCTCATTTCAAAGACATTATTTCGGATAGCACAATACTCAGTTCAGATATCATTTGTTTGACAGAAACATGGTCAATTCCTACAGAAAATTTGGATATACCTGGTTATACGTTGCTATGTAAAATTGATAGCAGCGAAACTAATCAACGTCAAAAAAAAGGGATAATGGTTTACTGTAAAAGAATTTGGTCCGCTACTGTTGAAGTCTTATGCCAATTTGACTACAGTTGCGGAAGAAGAACATTTGAATACGTTTGTCTAAAAATCAATGACATCTACGTAGTTCTTCTTTATAGAAATTCCAAATTTTTGGATCGTTTGTTTGAAATGTATCTTAAATCAGACTTGGAATCATTATTTGATATTTCGGCAAACGCGAATATTGCAGTTATTGGCGATTTTAACATATGCAGGATTACAGCAAAGTCGTCAGTAGAAAAAATGTTGAATAGTTCAAATCTGTCTTCTCTTTTGAATTTATCTACAACAACAACAAAAGGATTAACACAAATTGATTGGGCCTTTTCAAATAAGATACAAACAACAAGAGCAATCGTGTATCCAACAACATTCAGTTACCATGATGCAATTATTGTGCATATATAATTCGAGTTTTACCACTATTAAGGTAAAGAAACATTTAATTCACTATTTCAAAAATTAATATTAATGAATACACTGTTTTTATTATCTTTACAGAAATAATACAACTGTTGGATTTGAAATAAATAAATGTTCACTGCTTACAATAGGTGCTTTCAACGTGCATATAAGTTAAGTTTTGTATTAGAATGAACTATAAATTTGTAAGCACATTTATTTCCTTACAGAAATAGTACATCTGTAAGAAAGCAAACTTTTAAATCGTCTTAAATAAGAACAACAACTACTTTCAACGTGCATATAAGTTAAGTTTTGCATTTGAATAAATTAAAATTTGTAAACACATTTTTTCTTTACAGAAATAGTACAACTGTAAAACTTGAAGAGTTTAAACTTTTATATCATGTTCCTTAAGTACCAAAGATACTTTCCATATGCATATAAGTTAAGTTTTGTAATTTAAGAAATTATAACAAGCTCTAAATTTGTAAACACACTTATTTTTTTACAGAAACAATACAACTGTAAAACTTGATGTAAATAGATTTTTAAATTGTTTTCACTCCGTAAATATGGTACTTTCCACTTGCATATAAGTTAAGTTTTGTATTTGAATGAATAACCCTAAATTTATAAACACATTTTTTTATTATATACCTACTCTTAATTTTAGGCAAATCAGAAAATAATTCAGAGTTTTACATAATGTCTACAACATCAAAACAATGCAAAAAGAAAACAAATTTGATGGCTATATTCAACAATGGTTGCCTTCTGGAATGTTGTTCAATAATGATATTGGGAATGATCAATACTTCGTTAAGTATTCCGGATTCAACATTTTTTCTGGATTAATAAATTTTGTTACGCCAGAGCTATTATATTCCATAAACATATATATGGCATTTTTTATTATTATTGTATTTTGTATTTAAGGTAATCAAATCACAAATTGATTTTAAGAAAGAATTTCGTCTAAAAACATAAAATCAATTGAAGATGGCTAATTTCTGGAATAAATTTTGAATATTAGTGTTCGGATTTTAAATTTATTTAAGTTATTATTTTAATTACATTTAACACATTTAATGAATTTTTTTAATTTTAGTGAAAGAAATCTGAAAGTGAATTAGGGGATATTCTGATGATGATGAAAAACGACATATTTGGCTGGATTAAAATTTAATAATGACGTCAACAACAATTTAGCTTTAATAAAAATTTTTCCTACAAAATCCCTCTCTCTAAATTAGTTAGTGATATTTGATTAATTATTTAACTTTAACTACTTTTTAAATTTATATTTTTAATTTACGTTGTTTTTTATGTTATAATTCAATTTTAAATTGTTTAATTCTTTTTATTAAAAACATTCACATTGTTTGATTTAATTCATAGATTTATAGAATCATATCTACATTTTCTTGAAATAAGATGTGATATAGCTTGCAGGTATGAAAAATTATAATTTCAGATTGAAATATTGGATTTAGAACTGGTGAATTCTCACCTTCTTTTATTTATAAGAGATTTTGAGAACTTCTGTTATTAATAAATATTACAATCATAATCATGTATAAAAATATAAAAAATGTGTGTATGCTACTTGAAATTTATTCACTGCATATTAAATGTACTCTCTGCATATCTTAGTATATTTTTATTTTTCAATGAATTATATTATAAAATGTTCTAAATTTACCTTGTATTTTATAAAAACATGTATAGCGTGTTTTATAGTTAACCAATTAAATAGGTATATATACTAAAAATTAAAATTATTTTAATTATTAAGTATTGATGCACTAAACTATGTATGTGATAGAAAGCTAAAAAAGCATTAATGATTCTTTTTTTTAGTTTATTTTAAATATGAAACTAATATATTTCATTACAAGTTAATATTTTTTTTTTTTGTTAATTTACTTTGAATTCCAATGTATATAAGTGTCACAGATAACAGATGTAGTCTCATCTCTTATATTTATGATAAGGGATGTTGAGCTCTTCTGTTATCAATAAGTATTACAATCATAATTATCACAAGAACCTTAAGCTGATTTTGTGTCATGTCAACTTTAGCAGAAAAGTGTAGTTATACCCTTTTGCTACCAAACCTATGTTACGTTTTTTGAAAATAATATCTAAATCAGAAATTTTTTTGAAGACTATATTTTTTTTATTTTATTAATTTATTAATGTATTTGACATTATTCATAATCCGATTCTAAAATAATTTTGGTACTTTCATTAGCTTCCTCTTCGTCCTCCGAGATTATTGAAATTTGCGTATTTTTTTTTTCGAGCTTTCGTGCGCTATATTTTTATAAAAATCGTGGTGTATCGGAGGTATGTATATAAGCAGATCCATTAAATTTTTGTATTTCATGTAAGTTATGTTAACTGCAGAAGAATGAAGAGCTTCCGAAACAAGGCTATTCACACTGAAGTGAGGTTTTCCAGGATTTAATTTTGAACAAGTTATACTCTTTTGAAATGGAAAATCTTGATTCCTTGTATTTTTAAAAAGAAATTGGAACAAAAGCTCCTTCCGATACTTGAACCACACAATATTTCGCCATTTAAGTACATTTTTTTCATTATCCTTTTTTGGATCAGACATCTGGAAATGCAAGAACCGAAACGAAACAAAATCACTGTTTTTCATTTCATAAACTACAAAGTTTTTTGAAGATTTTTGAATTACAGAAGTCCAGTGAGTAGGAACGAAAACTTGAGGTATTTTTTTTTTTCTTTTTTCAATAATACCAAAAGATCTGTCGCACTCCATATAAGAGTGACCGGGCTCGTAAAACTTATGTTCAATTGTATTAATACTTGTGGCCTGTACAATATACATGAATAATTTCGCTAAATTTTTGTTTTTATTTTGGCCACCGCATGAATCACTGTAACAAATGAGATGTTCCACTTTATTAGGCAAATCTTTTATGAACTGTAAAGTAAACGATAAAATCAGATGATTAACAAAAAAATAAAATATTAATATTCGAGATTTTACCTTAATTAAACAAGATCCGATTTCTTTACATGTAAGACTTTCCAGAAATAATGTCGTGTACACAAAAGTTGTATGTTGACAACTGTCTAAGATAATAAACCTTGTTGGTAGTAAGTAACGGTGTTGCTAATACTTTTTGCAAATCGAAGCAAACTAAACGGGTTGTTTCGCTGTTCTGGGAACAAAATTCAATATCCAGTTTCTTAGACGTTTCGACACTTTTAACTTTCCTGCGATGTAGCTCCAATTCTCTATTTGCAATACATATTTCGTTCATGTTCTTAGAGTTTTTTAAAACATTATTAAGACGATCACATGTATTGCAAGTATCAGAATGAGGTTTGTGAAATTTTAGATTAAATTCAGTGCAAAATATGTAACGATAATAACTTTCTTTTACTGGTTGCAGCTTTTTTTCTGAACAAAATTCGCAATAAAGATTATACATCTTCCTTATATTTAAATCTTCAGATAAATATTTAGTAGAATCATTTTGGGATCTTGAATAGTGACTTCTGTAACGCGGGAACATTTTTATGTGCTCAATTACCTTGTTTTTTACCTCGCCTGCAATTTTATTTGAAGGTGTATGTCTACCTCGCTGATCTAGTTCGACGAAACCTTCATTCGAAATTTTTGAGCAAACTGTCGTAAATCGTCTATTTGAAATATCTAAGGTAGCTAGGAAAAATGCCTTGCAAACTCTGAAATTCATTAATTCAATACAGGTGGCATACTTTTTATTAAAGTTGGCAGTTCTTTTCATTCTAGTGGGCTGTGTTTTTTTGATACATGACGCTATAAAATTAGTTTGTAAATCATATGATGGTAGTTTGTAAAAGTTCTCAAATATAGTCTTCCTTTGTTCTTCACTGATTATAGAGCATTTATACCTACAACTGTGGTTAAATAATTGCTTCAATTCTCGTTTTTTGACGAGCTTTCCTTTCTCTGTGTTGTATTGCTCCCCGCTAGTTCTAGATCGTTTATTTATTTCTCTTTTCCATTGTTCTTGATTTCGTAGCCTTTTTCTAGTTCTTTTTTTTATAGTTTTTTTCATACCATTCGTGTCAACATTCTCCTTAGCTCTCTCTGTACAGATTTCTTTGTCAAAACAATCGAGATCAATTGTATCCGCATTATCATCAGAATCTAAAGAGTATTCGTTTACTTTAGGATTATACTCACTCTCTCCGTCTGTTTCAAACGGGTCAACTGGCTCATCGTCTTGAAAAACGTACTTACTAGTACTAGCTACATATGTGTAGATATATGAAACAGTTAAAAGTATCTAAAATAATATTTAGATAGCTTTATACATTATTTTACTTACCTTTACATTGCCTGTGTTTTTTGTACATAACGAAAATCGTGACAAAATTATTTTAATTAAAAAATTATTTCAAAATTATTAATTCTTTTATTTTTATTCACAAAAAGTAAAGAAAATACAATATTCACACAATAAAATGATCAGTATACACAAAAAATCATTGATGGGAATTTCCCTTATTTTTAATTAAATGCGACAAGTGCGTGTAGTTACAAATAAATCGATTTGTAGTTAAGAAGCAAAACGGTGCAAGTGATCATAAATCTTTTTGCCACCCAATAAAAGTTTCATTTTATTCACTTACTTTTTCTACCCACCAATAGATGTCAGAAAAATAGTTAAATTCACCTATATCTCTTTGCTGCTAAGTCAATTATGATTTTAAAATTAAAAATATGTACTTATCTCAATTTTTTTAAAAAGTGCACTTGTACCCTTTTGCTTATAACCCCTTCAATTATAATATATGTATAATTATGTATTTGTGCACGATACTTTAATTGTGTTCACGGCCTATTAAAGGTACTTGCTGCATGTATGTATTTTATTTTTATATTTTAAAGAACTTTCAATGTATGTTAGTGTCACGGATAACAGGTGTACTCTCATCTCTTATACTTAATATAAGAAATGTTGAGTGTTCCTGTTATCAATAAGTATTACAATCATAATTATAATATATGTATAATTATGTAATTGTGCACGATACTTAAATTGTGTTCACTGCCTTTTAAAAGCATTTATGTAAAATTTATTTCTATATTTAAACGATTTATATAACAAAAAGTTCTAAATTTTTCATTGTATTTTTAAAATACCTTTATTACATGTTTTGCATTTATAAGCCTTTCAAATAGGTACATACACTAGGAACTTAAATTATTTTAAATTTTTAAAAATTTTAACTACTAAATTATGTGACAAAAAGCTAATCAAAGTATTTAAATTATTTTCAATGCTACAAGTACTTGCTGCATGTATGTAGAATTTATATTTATATTGTAATAAATTATATATGCCTTAGTATCTTATATTGCATGTTTAACATTTTTGAATCTGTTAAATTAGTGCATAATATTCTATAAATTTGAATTATGTTGAATTATTAAAAATTGATTTATTAAATGTCATAATAACATTAAAGTTTATAGCTTGTCATAATAGCATTAAAGTTTATAGTTTATATTAAATATCTAAAAAATTATATTTGTTAATGTATTATCACGAATAAATATTTTTTTCGAATAACTTTTAGTTATAATGAAGAGTTGTGTCTAATATAACTGGAGAATTGACATTGTAATATACTTATTTATAACAGAAGTCCTCAAAATTCCTCGTCATATATATAAAAGATGAAAATGAACCAATTCTAATCCCAATATTTCAATCTAAAATTATTAATCTTTTCATGACCTATAACCTGGATCAAGTCATATTTCAAGAAAAAGTAAATAGGATTCCTATAAATCTATAAATCAAATCAAACCACAATTTTTTAATTAAAAGAGTTAAACTATTAATAATTGAATTATGTATATCATTAACAAATTGGTTAATTAAGAGATTAAATTTAAAAATTATTTAAAGTTGAATCAAAGGTAATCATTATTATCAAAAATTAATAATCGTGAAAATAAGTAATTGCTGCAATTGTTTAAAATTTTATTGAATAACTTTTAAATTTGTAATTTAGTAATTTTATTTTATTTAAAAAATACATTCATTTAATTTTTTTTATTTTGTAATATTTTTTTTTAAATAGAAAAATTAGTAAGAATTTTCAATATTTTTGATTTTTTAATATTTATAAATAGATAAATTAGTAAGAATTTTGAATATTTTTGAAAAGATAAATTAATTAGAAAATGTTAACTAATAAAAGCTTTTATAATTTAAAATAAAAACAAAAAAACAAATGACTTATGGATTTCTTATTAAAATTGAACCAATAGGTGTAGGGTATTTCTAAGTCGGTTGCACCGACTGACTGTTTCTTTACTTGTTTAACATAACATTGTTCTTGCTATCAAATTTCAGTAATTTCGTTTTTATTATATTTTGTTCTTGTTTCTTACAATCTCATTCAATTCCATTAATTTGTTTAAGTAATCAAAATATTCCCATATAACATAATAGAATTTATTTTAATTATAAAAGTGACTAGTAAGCACTTAAAATTATTAAATATTGTTAAGCTTAAGTTATTTAAAATTAAGATTGGCTACAAATTTTTCATTTTATAGTTTTCTATAATTTTTATAATTTTTTTAATAAGATTTATCGTTAACTCTTCCCCCTTTAAATCAAATGTCCTTATTTGACTTGGGTGCAATGTTGTGTTGTGTTGATTTTTTTTGTTGTGATGAGTCTTTTCTTCCTAGTTACTTTTGCTGGTGACGTGATTTGGAGTGCTGTTTGATCTAACTTTATTTCTGTTGACCTAATTTCGGGTGTTCTTTGCTTTACATTTCTTGTTTTGTCTGCTGTTGTTGATGTGACTTGTAATGTTGTTAGATTGATATTTTTTGTTTCCTCTTTTGTGGCCGTTTGTACTGTTATTTGGTTTTGATTGGTTTGCTCTGTTATCTCTGGGTTATTGTTGATTATGATTTTGCTTTGTTTTTTTGATTTCATGCGAATAAATGTTGTTATCAGTAGCAGGCATTTGTATTTGATAGGTAAATGCTTCTTCCTTCTATAGCTTAATTTCTTTCGTATTATTTATATGAATTTCTTGTAGTAGCCCCAATGATAGTTCTTGTTGTAGTTCTTTTCTGATGATTTGTGGCTGTAGAATAGCTGGAAATATTTTGTCTATTGAAACTTGTTTTGATGAGTTTGTATGATTTATTGTTATAGTGGTGTTTTGGAATAGTACTAGGTAGGTTTCCTTGATATTTTTGCGTTCGTTGTCGACTGTTAGTGCTCCCTTAAATTGGTTTAACAAGATGATGTTATCTGTGATTCGTTCTATGATTGGTATGTGATGGCTATTAGTGATATTGCATATTGATTTGTTCCTTTTCATTATGTTTGGAATGCAGGTAGAGTATTTATTTATTGTAGGTTTTATTAGTAAATTTTTAAAAATATCTCTACTTGTTAATGGTATTCCTAAAATATAAGCAAGCAAGTTCCGTTAGTTACTACTTTAATATTAGCAAAATCTAATGCTTCTTCAGCATTTGTATAGGGAAAATTTTCAATATCTAAAGTGATGGTTAAAATTTTATTTTCAGATTTTGACAATAATATTGAATTCACTACACCTACTTTAGCCCAGTGAACTGCATATTTTAAGTTTACAACCTTTCTATAGTTAGTTTCAATCTATATTGTATTCTAAAAGCGGATTAGTTATTGAATCCTAACAACCTTAATTTAATATTTTTTAAAATATCGTTTGTTATTTCTGTTATATTATTTATCCTATCCTAAAACCTTATTTTTTAATACTTGTTTATTATTGTCTCCAGCATGTTATTCATTTTCTTTTTAATCCTAACGAAATTAGCGGAAATTAGCCATTTCCAAACGGTTCCAATAGCATTTATAGCTCTAGGCCTACGGTGCATCTTGAATTCGTCTAGTAAGTCTTGTAATAGCGTAGCCTTGTGCTCTAAGTATGGATAGAGTGGATGTGATTTAGTATTGTCTTCTGCTAATAAGGAGTCAATCTCTCTTAATGAAGATTGGAGGGTCCGAAAATCGGTTATGTGGATTATTTTAAAGTTTCCATCTTGAATTTTTGCTTTACTCATATTCATTATTACTGTGTGGGTTCCTGGGTAGTCCAATATTTGGACATCACCCAGTCCCATATTTAATAGGTACCTGAAAAGAATTATTAAGATTTAATATTTGCTTTATGAACCACTCTGCCTGTTGTAGTAATTTTAAACGAATTTTTATATTCCTTAACTTTTTCCTTTTTATAACCATGGGTAAATTTCGATCTTAACCTTTTATTATGCCTAACAAATATCGTTTCGCCTACCTGATATTTTCTTAAAGGCTTTTTATTTTTGTTATGAAATGCCAAGTCCTGCGTTTGCTTTACCTTTAATTTATCGATTTTTGACAGTCGCATTTTTTCAAATTTGTCCGGCGTAATGTTGGGTGTCCGATCCAGAAATAGTTCTATTGGTTTTTTCTCTCTAACCGAGTGTATAGTGTGGTTATATTCGTTAATTGCCCTTTCTTCGAAGTTGCGATCTTTTTTTTTCTACTTTTAGACAGCGCATGATATTCGATAAGGTAGAATGTTACTTTTCAACTTTTCCGGTTACCTTGATCTTATACGGAGGTGTTTCGAATATTTTTATTTTCAATTCGTTCTTCATTATAGATTTGATTGAAGCAGTATTTAGAGATTTTTCATTGTCTACCACAACATATTCCGAAATTCCATAGTAGAACTACATAGATGTCCCTTAATGATGAACATATGTATTCGGTTGATCAATTTTGGATCATTCTGATTTTCGGGAATTTTGTAAGTTTGTCTATGGCGATTAGTGCCAGTTTAGATTCGGTTGAAAAGATATCTATGTGAAATATTTGCCTTGCATAACTCGGTATTGGTGTTCGTTGTATGGTAGGATTAGGAGGGTGCTTATCGTATTTGTTTTCTTTACATATCATACAGTTTTTTATTTAATAATCTATGTTTTTGGTCATTTTTGGAAAATAGTTAGTCTGCATGCATTATCTGCCTTTTATTTCCCCTCGCATTTCTGTGTGCGCGAGTTATGTATCCCCTACCGGATATTACATAACCATATGCAATAACTAATATATTTATAAGTTTAATTACTAACTTTCTTAATATGTTATTCACCTTTATGTACAGACGCAATGTCAGCAAAATTAAATTAAAATAAATCAATTATATTGAAATTAATAACTATTGGGAAACCTTTAATTATAATTTTCCCATAAAATATGTTTCGCTGACATTGCATCTTTTTTGATATAAATACCTGTAAAATTTCGATTAACAAATCAGTTAATAATTAACAATTCAAATAAACAGTTTAAAATTTAAAAATTGTATTTTTTTTTATACTAAAAGTGAACCAGTCACTTATTTGGCGCAGTCGGTAGGATAGGCAAACGGTCTATCTTTGTGTAATAATAAAACAAGTAAAGAAACAGTCAGTCGGTGCAACCGACTTAGAAATACCCTACACTTATTTGGTTCAAATTTAATGACATATCCATAAGTCATTTTAACACCATAGAAGCTGTTATTAATTTGATCGTAAGACATAGCTAACCAAATTAACTGTATAATACTCAAAACATTTTCTAATTACCCTATCTATTAAAAAATACTACAAATTCTTACTAATTTATTTAATAAATTCAACATCGATTAAATTCTTCAAATCAAATTAGGAATTTTAATCAAAATCAAAATTTTAGTAATAAAGAATTATTTAATATATCAACTGAATGTTCATGTTCACATAACAATCATAAAAATAATTTTATTAAAAACGATAATTTTCAAAACTTAGATCAATTTTATAATTTCGAACACAATATACCAACTTGGATAAACAACACTAATGTTGAAGAAACCCCAGAAAATCAAAATTTTCTGCCAACTGCCTCGAACCAGCCATCGGGTTCATAGATTTAAATAAACACGGCACAGTTCTTCCTTATATAAATATCAGGTCACCTTTTGATCGTCCTTTAAAATTTCTTATCGACACCGGTTCATCCAATTCTTTTATAAGTCCTGATTTCTTACAAACTAAACTCTTTGAAAAAATTAAACCTATATCTATTTCTACCACTTTTAACAGCATTGAATTAAACCAACAAATTACACTACCAAACTTCATTGAATTTAATCACCCTGGACAAACAAAATTTTTAATCTTTAAATTTCACGCATATTTTGACGGACTCCTTGGTTATGATGCACTATCTGCCTTGGGAGCCAAAGTTGATACTGAGAACAAAAATTTAATTACAAAATATTCTATTTTACCTCTAAATTTTAAACCTAATTATATGTCTAATAAATTTATAATCGAACCAAACTCTAAACAAATTTTTAAACTAGCAGTTGATATAGAAAGTGGCGATATTATGGTTAATAAATTACAAATAAAACCTAGTCTGTATATACAAGAAGGTATTTACAATGCAAAGGACTGGTACAATTTTATTGAAGTTTCAAACTTTCTACCTACTCCACAAACTATCTTTCTTGAACAACCTTTAAAGGTTACTGCTTACTCCTCTAATCAATTTATTGAAATTAATAACTTTAATCTTTCTTGTCCAAATTCAAATATTCTTCCTGAAAACTTTTATAAATCTCTTAGAGTTTCTCACTTAAATAAAGAGGAACAAAAAGTTCTACTTAATCTATGTAAAAATTATGATGATGTTTTTTATAAAGATAACCAAAACTTAACATTTACAAATAAAGTTAAACATCGTATTAATACAGTTGACGATCTTCCAATATATACAAAATCTTATAGATATCCTTATGTACATAAGGATGAAGTAAAAAGACAAATTAATGATATGTTGTCTCAAGGTATAATTCGACCCAGCCATTCTCAATGAAGCTTTCCAGTCTGGATCGTTCCTAAAAAATTAGACGCGAGCGGTAAACAAAAATGGCAATTAATCATCGATTAACGCAAAGTTAATGAGAAAACTATTAGTGATCGTTACCCACTACCGAATATTACGGAAATTCTCGATAAATTAGGAAAAAGTATGTATTTTAGTACACTTGATTTAGCTTCGGGTTTTTATCAAATAGAGATGGACCCAAAAGATGTTCAAAAAACCGCATTCACTGTTGAAGGTGGCCATTTCGAGTACTTGAGGATGCCATTTGGGCTGAAAAATGCCCCATCGACTTTCCAACGCGTTATGGATAATATCCTTGGAGATTTACAAGGAAAAATATGTTTAGTTTACCTAGACGATATAATCGTCTACTCAACTTCACTTCAAGAACATGAAGAAAGCCTGAGAAAAGTATTCGAAAAACTTCGTCAAGCGAACCTCAAAATTCAGCTCGACAAATCTGAATTCCTCCATAAAGAAGTCGCGTTTTTAGGTCACATTGTAACCACAGAGGGTGTCAAGCCCAATCCAGAAAAAATTAAAGCCATCCAAAAATTTCCAATTCCAAAAACCCAAAAAGAAATTAAATCTTTTCTTGGCCTTTTAGGCTACTATCGCAAATTTATAAAAAACTTTGCAAAATTAACTAAACCATTAACTTCATGTTTAAAAAAAAACAAAAAAATAGATCTTAACGATCAATATGTTCAAACTTTCGAGTTATGTAAAAACCCCCTCATTAACGATCCAATATTATATTATCCAATATCCCGACTTTTCAAAACCATTCGTATCAACAACCGACGCAAGCAATATCGCAATAGGAGCCGTACTATCTCAAGATCCTATTGGTAATGATTTACCCATTTGTTACGCCAGTCGCACTCTCAACGAAACTGAGATTAATTATTCAACAATCGAAAAAGAACTGCTGGCCATAGTGTGGGCCACCAAATACTTTAGACCATACCTTTACGGTCGTAAATTTCAAATCGTTACTGATCATAAACCGTTAACTTGGCTTATGAGTCTCAAAGACCCTAACTCAAAATTGGTCAGATGGCGCCTTAAACTTGAAGAATTCGACTACCAAGTTGTTTACAAAAAGGGTACCCAAAATGCAAACGCTGACGCTTTAAGTAGAACTATAATTAGTGAAACTTCGACTAAAATCCCAAATATTGACATCAATATTAATGAAACAAACAATACAAATTCAATAAGATCCTTTAAGTCCAATATTGTTTCCACCATCCCTAGTAATAATCCTAATAATGAAACTATCAATAGTAATATTAATATCAATCCAATTTCTGACTCATCCTCTACTATTCATTCTGCTATTGAAAATCTTGATGACGGAATACACATATCGGAAAGACCTCTAAATGAATTTAATCTTCAAGTAATTTTAATAAAAACTGATACAAGACCTCCATTCTCACTGGAATCCATTTTTAGAAATAAACATCGCAGAACGATTCGTAGTCCTGCATTTAATGAAGAAAATATAACTGAAATCCTTAAAAAACATTTAGCTCCAAATAAACTTTCAGCAATTTATACAGACGACGAAACGTTTAAAATAATACAAAACGTTTACTCAAAATATTTTTCGAATAGTAAAATCTTTAGACTAATTAGATGCACTGAAATGTTAACAGATATAAAAGAAAACGACGAACAAGACAAATTAATAAGACATTACCATATTAAAAACAACCACAGGGGTATCAATGAAACATTGAACCACTTAAAAAGAAAATATTATTTCCCGTTTCTTAAAAGTAAAATTCAAAAAACAATAAACAATTGTGAAATTTGCAATAGATTTAAATATGACAGACACCCGGTCAAATTAAAATTCGAAAAAACTGAAATCCCTTCAAAACCCTTAGACATAATACATATCGACATATATACAATAAATAATTCTTTGAACTTAACAATGATTGACAAATTTTCCAAATTCGCATCAGCTTACCCTTTAGAAACCAGGAATAGTCTTAATATTGTTAAATCTCTTAAACATTTTATAAGCCTTCACGGTATTCCTCAAAAAATTATATGTGATCAAGGTGGCGAATTCACTGCCAACATTTTCAAAGATTTTTGTTTTCAGTACAATATCAATGTTCACTATACTTCTTTTCAACAATCCTTTTCTAACTCACCTGTTGAACGTCTTCACTCCATTACTGAAATCTATTGAATTGTTTTAAATAAAAGTAAAGAAAATAACATTGAATTAAATCACTCAGAGATCCTTAATGAATGCTTAATAACCTACTATAACTCTACACACTCTTCTACAAAATTTACCCCCTTCGAACTATTTTATGGAAAAACTTCCAAATTTAATGATAATGTAAATTTTAATAACGAACACGAATACTTAGAGAAATTAAATTTATTTAAACAAGAATTATATCCAAAAATTAAATTATGAATCAAAATATTGATAAACTAAACAATAATAGGGAAGATCCTGTTGAAATAAATGAAAATCAAATTATATTTAGAAAAGAAAATCGTAGAAATAAAATCACTCCTAGATTTAAAAGATGTAGACTTAGGAAAAACAATAAAGTTACAGTTATTACAAAAAATAATCAAAAATTACATAAATCTAAAATTAAACGTAAACTTAAATTCCAGACTGATACCGCTAGCCCTTAACCAGCGGATGGAAATTCACGATGTCTCTAATAATAATGGCATTCTCCCTTTAAACCTTGGTTCGGCAAAAGTGATAAAAACTCACATAAACTTCCTCCATATTGTAAAATTGGAACATTATCAAGAAAACATAAATAACTTAGAAATTTCTATAAATTCACTTGACAAAATAACAGTTTTAGATGAATCTCTAACAATCTCTAAACTGAAATTCCAAAATTTTTAAAGACAAACTATCTAACTTAATGCCCATATTTCGGAAACGAAGAGGTATAATAAACGGACTAGGAACTCTTATTAAAAGTATCACAGGAAACATGGATGCAAATGACGCTTTAAAACTAAACGAAGAAATCGAAACTATTATCAAAACAGAAAATAACTTAAAGAACAGTTATTTTAACCAAAATTTTTTAAACAATAATATGATCAAACGCTTTGAAAATATCACAAATCACATTAACGAACAACAAACTTCAATAGCTTACCATTTTAATGAAATCCAAGACCAACTTAGAAATTCCATAAAATCCGAAAATTCAAAGTTCAAATATCTCCAATTATTGCAACAAATTAACTACAATATCGACTTACTACAAGAACATTTAAATAATATCGCGGAAGCAGTTATCCTTGCAAAATTGAATATAATATCTAAACAAATTCTAAATCAAAATGAAATTCAAGAAATCCATAATATTTTCCAAAAACAAAATTTAAGTTTAAACTCTGATGAAAATCTCTATGAAATGTTGGAACTACAAGCTTATTATAATAATACAAATATAATTTTTGACATACAGATTCCTGTAATTTCTAATGAAACATTTTCCTTCTTTCACATCATAACACTTCCTATCCAATCTACTAAAACTATTTCTTCTAAACCTTTCTTAATAATAAATGATAATACAATTCAGTACTTAGATTAAAAATGTCCAAAAATAGAAAATTTATTTTATTGTAAGGAAAATCCACATAAGGAAAAAACTCAAAATTCAACATGTATCGGCAACCTAATACGAAATAAACCTACATCATGCGAATTACACAACAGAGAAACAGATTTAGAAATCTTTCAACCTGAACCTAATTACATTGTATTAATCAATATTCCAGAAACAACTATTTTTACAACCTGTGGTGTAAGTCATAAAAACCTAAAGGCTATACTCATACATTTCAACAACTGTGAAATAAAAATCAACAGCATAACATATACATCAGGAATCAATAGCCATTGGGACGAAATAAACATCCATCCAACCATCTTTAACAAAATCAATTCAACATATTCAAATAGCAAAATACTTTTAAAAAACTTAAGTAATTATCAATTTACTGAATTTAAAGCAAATCAACCAACAATAATCGAAAGAAATACTATTTACACTTCACTTTCACTAACTATTGTTACTATATTATTCATAGTCATAATCACATCTCAAATAATATTCTACATCCAGTATCAGAAGAAAAAATATCATACCAATTCTATAATACCAATTAACTTTAAACAACCAAGCATTTTAAACGAAAACCAACCCAACGTCTTAGCTGTTTCATCCATCGAACCGACAACTCGATTCATCTGGCCGTAACATCTATCTTAGAGGGGAGGAGTTATGTATCCTATACCGGATATTACATAACCATATGCAATAACTAAAATATTTATAAGTCTAATTACTAACTTTCTTAATATGTTATTCACCTTTATGTACAGACGCAATGTCAGCAAAATTAAATTAAAATAAATCAATTATATTGAAATTAATAACTATTGGGAAACTTTTAATTATAATTTTCCCATAAAATATGTTTCGCTGACATTGCATCTTTTTTGATATAAATACCTGTAAAATTTCGATTAACAAATCAATTAATAATTAACAATTCAAATAAACAGTTTAAAATTTAAAACTTGTATTTTTTTTATAATAAAAGTGAACCAGTCACTTATTTCGCGTTTATGAGTTTCTAAAATTATTTCGTTTTGTTGTTCTATTGGTGGCATACGATTCCTCCGCTTTATTTAGTGTTCTAGATAAGAACGTGATTGGTTTCCTACCCTGAGATAACACGGCACCAATTGTAAAATTAGAAGCATCAGTAGTAATCTCCAAATCCTTATTATAATCAGGATAGATCAATATTACATCTTTAGATATTAGAATATATTTTAAAATTGTTATTGCATCTTTTGCTTTTTCGCCCGAATTTATTAGTATTTTTATTATTGCCTCTTTGATACATGATCCTTTTCGCCTCGTTAAAGGGCTGTCAAAGTTTTGGTTATTTTGGCATAGTCATAAATAAACCATCTATAATAGCTTGTCATACCTAGGAAGGATCTTAGCTCTTTTAGATTGCTTGGGTGCATATCACAAATTGTTTCTACTTTTTTAGGATTTGTTTTAATTTGTTGATTACAAACCCTAGTTTTTCTTAAAGAGTATGAGTATAAAATATTTTTTCTAAACTGTTGAAATAATCTTCCTCGTTTTTACTAAATAATGTCGTCTATATAAACGTAACAAAGTCTACCAGGTTGATTTTTAGATAATCTTTTATCATTCGGTACTTTTTTTCGCCTGACGCATCCTCCTTATTTGGGGCTATCCATAAGGAAATGTGTTATTTGATTGGAATTCCCACCTTATTATTTAATTTCAAGTAACCTTTTTTTTGTGGATAACTGCATTTAATTGCTTCAATAATTCCTTCGAATGACGTCAAATCTGTAGTAAATAAAATTTTATTTTAGGTATTTCATTTTTAAAGAGATTAATTTCCGCGTGGTGCGTTATTGTTACATCCCCACCAATAGAGTTAGCCTGAAAATTAGTCTTGTTTGGTCTGGCGTTTTTTAAAAATTTAGGATGCACGTAGTTTTTATTCGATCCCATATCTGTTAAAAATTTTGTCACTTCCCCATTCCCCAAAGTATGTTCTATTCCTCATGTTATCTTTATTACTTTCGGTGTGATTAATCCTCTGTGAGTTGTTTGAAAAAGTTCTTCCATTGTTGAAATTATGGTTGTACGAAAAGGTTCTTGCCTGGTTAAAATTAGTAATATTATTATTATTTGAAAAAGTTGTTCTATTGTTGAAATTATTGTTATATGAGGAAGTTCTTGCTTGATTAAAATTGGTATTATTTTTTGGAAAAGTTCTTCTATTATTGAAACTGTTTAATGCGAGAAAGCTTTAAAGCTTGGTTAAAGTTGGCATTATTACTGCTATTAATATTATTATTGCTATTATGCGAGAAAATTCTTGCATTATTGTAATAGTGGCCATATTTATTGTTCGGCTGGTTACTCCTTCTAAACTCTTGTAGATCCCTTGATTGCCCTTGGAATCCTTGTGATCTGTGATTAAAATTTGGTCTATATGGAGTTATATTATTATTCTTCCATCCACCGTTAATATTTCTTGAGAATTGCTGTTGAGGGTTTTGCGAGCTATTTCTACTTGAATCTCCACATTGTCCATCTTACTGTTCGTCAGATTTCGTCCTTGGCAGCATATCTTCCAATTTTGCGCACAGATGTAATGCTTGGGGAAGATTGCTGGGTTGACTTATGCTTAATTGTTGTGGTAAATTTTTATTTAACCCTAAGTGCTTTTTGCAACCCTAAGTGCACTAAGTTCTTTTTGCCTATGGTTTTTCGCCATGGCTGTAAATGTATCTGGTTTTAGTCCCATCCAAGAGAACCTCTCGAGTATCATTGTCAGGTTGTTACAAACATCTTTATAGAATTCGCTTATGCTCTTGGCCCCTTGTTTCAAAGTGGATCTTTTGTGTTCCAAGGTGCCTATATCTCTTCTATTGGTATAGTGTAGGTCTAAGCAATCTGTTATTTTTTTCCAGTATAGTGGTGTGTTATAGGCTGCTAAGACTTTGAGAGCTTCACCCGTGATTTTGTTACGTATCCTTATAAGGATTCCGTAATATTTCGGCGTGCGTTTTAAATCCAATTCTTTAGAGGACCTGAATCACAAAACAAAATTTAAATAGCTACTTGCTTGTTTTTTTTTGCAGAAATTTATAATAATAACAAGTAAAGAAACAGTCAGTCGGTGCAACCGACTTAGAAATACCCTACACCTATTTGGTTCAAATTTAAGGACGTATCCATAAGTCATTTTAACACCATAAAAGCTGTTATTAATTTGATCGTAAGACATAGATAACCAAATTAACTTTATAATACTAAAAACATTTTCTAATTACACTATCTATTAAAAAATATTACAAATTTTTACTAATTTATCTATTTAAAAATATTAAAAAACAAACAAACTTGAAATAAATGAAAATATATTTATTCCAATTCAATTACAAAATGAAAAAATTCTAATTATTAAATTTTGTGATAAAAAGATAATCAAAGTATAATATATTTAATAATCCAAATTTTTAAAAATTGCAATTATTTTAAATGGTTATTTTATATACCTAATAGAAAAGCTTATAAACGCAAAATATGCAATAAATGTATTTCTAAAATACAATTACAAATTTAGACCTTTTCGTATAATTCATTTAAATATAAAAATAAATTTTACATAAATGCAGCAAGTACCTTTAAACATAGCTGAACCACTACAATTAAGTCTAGATTTCGGAGACACACAGGACATAGGAAATATATTCTTTGGCTTTGAAATTAAACTCGATCACAACCAATTCCCATGGTACTTTCATTACTAGTAACCTAGAGTTTAAATTTCATCAAAATACCGGCATTATTTTTTGAGTTATGGTGTTTTTAAGATATATGTTTGTTAGTTCTTGAAATTGTCAAGGGTTCCAGAACCCGAAACCATGGTACGATTTCGCCCATATGCAGTCCCGTCATACTTTCAATACTAGTTAACCCTTGTATACAATTGGAACGTTCTATCTTAATTTTAAGTTACTAGTTTTATTAATTTCGATGATAAGCTTTTACACATTTGGGGGTCTAAGAGAGGTCCTGAACCACCACTCCAATTGATCCCAAATTAGGGGGGCACGGAAGAAGTAGTAAAGAACACCCTGGGTCAAATTTGAAGCTTCTATATTTTTTTCAAGTTACTATTTTTATTAATTTCGAATATATGCTTTAAGGTCCTCGGAACTGAGTGGCTGGTCCCCGACCCACTAGTCCAATGGGGCCCAAATTTCAAAGACACTTACGAAATAGGAAGTGACACCCTGATATCAAATTTGGAGGTTATATCTTCATTGATTTCGGAATTATGCTAGTTTGGCCTAAATTCGATCAAAAAGTTCTCAGTTCCGAACCCATTGTCCAATCCTCACCGTACGTAATCACCGCTGTAGTTTCATTACCAATAACCTACAGCACAAATTTCATGAAGATAGGGTCATTAGTTGTTGAGTTATCGTGATTTTTAATATATGTTCGTTATCCCTGACACCGACTAAAAGTCCCAGAATACGAACCCAAGGGCTGATTTCGCCCTTATACAGTCCGCGCTGTACTTTTAGTACTAGTTAACCCTTGTACACAATTTGAACGGCTATCTTAATTTTATGTAACTATTTTTAGTAATTTCGATTAAAAGCTTTTAAAACTTGGGAGGTCTGAGAGGGGTACTGAACCACCTCTCCAATTGATCCCAAATTAGGGGAACACGCAAGAGATAGTAAAGAACAGCCTTGATTAAAAAGTCCAGAATCCGAACCCATGGACCGATTTCGCCCATATGCAATCCCCGCCGTACTTTCAGTCCTAGTAACTTACAGTTAAAATTTCTTATTTTTTGAGTTATCGTGCCTACGGACGGACGGACGGACATGGCTAAATCGACTCAGGCGGTCACGCTTATCACAAATATATATAATTTTCTATACTTTAGAAATATATTTAAAGCATATTTTGCGTTTCTAAGCTTTTCTAATAGGTACATAAACTAACAATTTAAAATAATTGCAATTTTGAAAAATTTGAATTATTAAATATATTATGCTTTGATTAGCTTTTTATCACAAAATTTAATAATTCAAATTTTTTCACTTTTGTAATTGAATTGATGCCGAAACCATGTAGGTATACTGGGAGATTCGACCATCGGTTCGGAACCTAGAACTTTTTTATCGAATTTAGGCCAAACGAGAATAACTCCGAAACTAATGAAGATAGAACCTCAAAAACTGGTATCAGAATATCTCTTTCTATTTCCTTAGTGTCCTTGAAATTAGGCACCAATTGGAGTAGTGGGTTGGGGACCAGCCACTCAGTTCCAAAGACCTTAAAGCATATTTTCGAAATTAATAAAGATAGTAACTTCAAACAAATTTAGAAGTTTCAAATTTGGTACATGGGTGCTCTTTACTATTTCTTGCGTGTTCTCCTAATTTTGGATCAATCAGAGTGGTGGTTCAGTACCCCTCTTACACCTCCCAAGGTTTAAAAGCATCATCAAAATTAATAAAAATATTAACTTAAAATTAAGATAGAACGTTCCAATTGTGTACGAGGGTTAAATAGTATTGAAAGTAAGACAGGGACTGCATATGGGCGAAATCGTACCATGGTTTCGGGTTCTGGAACCTTTGAAAAGTTCAAGGGCTAACAAACATATATCTTAAAAATAATATAACTCGAAAAATGATGCCGCTATTTTGAAGAAATTTAAACTGTAGGTTACTAGTATTGAAAGTATCATGAGAATTGGTTCTGGTCGAGTTTGGTTAATGAGTTCGGATTATAGAAGGTTTTGAAGGTTTGAAAAATTTGAATTATTAAATATATTATGCTTTGATTAGCTTTTTATCACAAAATTTTATAATTCTAATTTTTTAACTTTTGTAATTGAATCGAAATAAATATATGTTCATTTATTTCAAATTTTTTTGTTTTTTAATATTTTTAAATAGATAAATTAGTAAGAATTTGTAATATTTTTGAATAGATAAAGTAATTAGAAAATGTTTTTTAGTACTATAAAGTTAATTTGGTTAGCCATGTCTTAAGATCAAACTAATAAAATCTTTTATGGTTTTAAAATGACTTATTAATTTCCCATTAAATTTGAACCAAATAGGTGTAGGGTATTTCTATGTCGGTTGCATCGACTGACTATTTCTTAACTTGTTTGTTAACAATTTTATGACTTTTACCCTTTTTTATTTATGCTTGCTAAATTTACAATTTATTATTTAGCGTTACAATTTCAATTACAAATGCTTTACATTACCATTTTCTACCTAAGCGGTATGTAGCTAAAAAATCTTTTTCTTTTAATAACACATGGTAGTTTTTTTCTCTATAATTTTAACATTGCATTTTTCTTCCAAATATTTTACAAATATTTAATTACAAATTGTGTTATTTAACATATGGTTTTTTCTTTGATTCTGGGGATTAGGATTTCAGGTGGCTTTTGAAGATCTTTTTCTCCCTTAGAAAAAAAAAAGAGAGTGTAAAAGAAAAAGTGATTTTGAAAAAGTGAGAATGAGTTAAAATTACTTCTTGAAGCCAAGATATGATGTAAAACTCAAAAATATAAAAATAGCTCAAACCGCTTGTGAGAATACTTTGTTAGAGGAGTTCGACACGGTATGCGAATGAGAAAGGACGTCTATTCCTGTATCTAAAATCTAAATAAAAATTATATATTAAAAATTTTCAAAAACTATATATAAAAATAATAAAAAAAAAATATTAAAATTTATTTAAAAACAATACGAAAACAAAAGAAAAAAAAATTTAAATAATTTGTAATCAGTTCATTTCTTAATTAGACTCCCTAAAAGGGATCTTAATTATGGAAGCAACTGTGTTAAATGAAAATAATTTAAGCTCAAATAAGTTAAAAGAATCTATAAACGTTCAAGTTAATGAAGTATTAAATAAACCGATACAGAAAATGAAAAAAGAAAAGCGCGAAAAAACAAACCGCGAATTAAAATTAATAATTGCAAAATTGAAAACTGAATTAAAACGGCTAAAACAAAAACATAATGCTGATGAAGGAACGAGCACCAATCAAATAAATTTGAGCTATTGATAGATATAGCCGACGATACTCACAGTAGTAGTGATGAATCAAATAATGAAGATGCTAATGACGATGAGGAGAATGTCATAAAACTCACAAAAGTTAATACTGAAATAAAAAATAATATAGAAAAAAAAAATTAAGAAAATATAAATAAAAATAATTCTAAAAATAATATGGATAGAAATTATAAAAAATTCCAAATGCCGCCAATTAGCGTGTTCAAAACAGATTCCAACATATTAAAAAACACTATCAAAAATAACCTAAAAATAATTAATTTTCTCATCAAAGATATAAATGAAATGCACATTGTTATCTATACAAACTGTTTAAACGACTATTCCCGTATTTGCGAGCTGCTAAAAAAAACAAATACTAATTATTACACATACACACCCAAAAGTGAAAAAAAAAATTACCTTAGTAATGAAAGGGCTAAACAGTAGATACACTTGCGAAGAATTACTAGATAGTCTAAAAATGAATGAAAACGAAAATATTCAATTTGAAAAGGTAACACGACTCACTACAAAATATTTACTAAATAAAAACTTAACATTACCTCACTTCATTGTACAAGCTAAACCAAATAGTTCTGTAAATGAAATAATGCAAAATTAGAGCACTGGATCATCATATAATTAAATGGGAAAATTTACACAAAACACAAGAACTTCAATGCACTAGATGCCAACGTTTTTCTCACTCGGCAGCAAATTGTAACATGAACTTCCGATGTGTGAAATGTGGAAAAAACCATACTCCTGATGAATATGAAATTAAGAAGGAAGATCCTAAAGAACGGCTGTTTTGTATACTGTGCAAAACTAATGGACATCCAGCATCTTTCAAAGGCTGCCAAGAGCATCAACAAAGAATAAAAAAACAAGAAGAGCTTCAAAAACAACTAAAAGAAAAAATAGCAGATAAACATATACCTTCCATTAAAGTAAATCCAAATATGACGTACTCTAATGTAGTAAGAAATTTAAATAAAAATAATAATACTAACCTCAATAAAAATAATACTAACCACAATGAAATTCATAATAATACTAACCAAATCGATACTAACCAAAATACAATTTTAGAAGAGATAAGAAATAGTATTAAAAATTTAGAAAAAAAATTTCACGATAAAATAGATCATATTTATGAAATATTAAATATACATCACACACAATAAATCATAATTACTCACTCCAACAACAATTACATAGATTAAACATAAACATGGAATTTAGACATAAACATGGAACAATCCATGTAAATTCTCTCATTTCTATCGATAAAAAGATCTCTCTTATGCACTTTATTGCTAACAATAAACCTGATATATTATGCTTGTCCGAAACAAAATTAAAAAAAAATAACCACATGTCTTTTGACAATTATAATATCATAAGAAAAGACCGAAATTGTTTACCAGATGGTGGCGGTGTTGCCATATGTATTAATAAAAAAATAAAATTTGATATAGTTAAAAATAATATTATTAATAATTTTATATGCATTGAACCATGTGTTATAGAAATAAAATTAAAAAATAATTATAAATTGTACATTCTGTCGGTTTATGCTTCAAATCATAGTAGTTATAAATTTATTGAAGAATTTGAAAAACTTTTTTATATTTTAGATTTAAAAAATCCAAACAATTTTTATATTATTACTGGTGATTTCAACGCGAAACATCAAACATGGCACAATTCAAATAATAATAATAGAGGAATAAAGCTTTATAAATGGTTAGAAAGAAATAGAATATTATATAAATGTAATTTAAATGTCACAGATTCATCAACTCTTCCACGTGCAAACTCTTACATCGATCTTGTTCTTTCTGATGTGAGAATTAATATCAAATACAGCAACAACCAAAATAAACTTTGTACTCTTCCATACGATAGCGATCATAAAGCTATTGTATTTCCATTTGTAATAAAAAAACAAGAACTCTTAAACCAGGAGCTAGCAGATAACTTTAAATATAATTATAATGAAACTAATTGGAATAAATTTAAAAAAAATTTAGATAAAAACTTAGATATAGAGTATAGGAATAGCACTAAAATAGTAGACAATCGTAACTTAAATATAGATGAAATATATATCCACCTTTTGAAATTAAATCAAGTAATTACAAATACCATAAATGAAACAGTACCAAAAATCAATAACACAAAAAAAAACCGTAAAAAAATTTTATTCAAATAAACTAAAATTCTTATTAAACAAAAAAACTTCATTAATGAACGACATACATAGAATATACAAACAACGGCTCGATTTTACTGCCCAAGAAATCCGAATACTCAAAAGTCTATTAAACAACGTAAAAACTTTAATAAAACAACAAATAAATATAGAAATTAACGGCAAAACAGATTAAAAAAAATAAAACCTCAAAACAGAAATATGTTCCCAGAAATAAATAAATTATTTAGAGAAAAAAATAATAGTAATATAAAATATATATATATAGATCCCCACGATTCGAACCTGCTTATACAAAATAACGTAGATATCTTCAAACTAAATACTAGTTTCGATAACAAGTATATAATAAAAGAACCAAAGGATATCTATAATGTTTTAGGTTCTTTCGTGGAAAAAACTCACAAAACAGATATAAGCCAATACAATAATTTTCACTTACATATTATAAATAAAGTTTAAAGAATATAAAAAAAATAACAGGCTAAACAAAATAACCCAAGTAAATTTTAACAATAACAATAGATCTTCCAATATTAACACAAATAACAACAATTTCTGCAATTTTAACACATTAAGTCAAAAATTCACATTACTCAAAAATAAAACATCGTACGGTGTCGATCAAATTCCAAATATAGTTTTAAAAAATTTAAGTTCGAATATCATATCAAAATACGTCATATTATTTAATAATTGTCTAAATCACGCTTATTTCCCTACAATATGAAAAAAGGCCAAAATATTAGTTTTTAAAAAGCCAGGAAAAGATCCAACAAACTCAGCTAACTACAGACCAATTAGCTTAACGCCAAATATAGGGAAAGTGTTTGAAACACTTATAAATGATAAAATAATAGAGTTTTCAGTTAATAAAGAACTTATACCAGAGAATCAGTTCGGGTTTAGACATAAACATGGAACAATCCATGCAATCACAAAACCAACTTCTGACATCTGCTGGTACATTAATAAAAACTTTGGCGTTGGTGCTTGCCTGGTAGATTTGGAAAAAGCATTTAACACTGTATGTTTAGATGGCCTAGTTTACAAGCTCTTGAAATATAAATTTCGAAAAAACTTAATTACAATTATAATGAATATGACATACGAAAATAAATTTTTTATTTATAACAGAAACAGTAGGTCAGAGAAAATTTTTAGAGTAGAAAATGGACTTTTCCAAGGCACCGTAAATGCCCCAATTCTATTTTCAATTTATATTGCTGAATTACTTAAATTACTAGAACAGATAAAGGGTAATAATTTGTCGTTAGCTTTTGCAGATTATATACGATGCAAATAAGACCGTCGAGCAAATCAAAACTAAAGTTCAAAAAATGTTTAATATTATAGCTGATTATGCTAAAGTTTGGAAACTTAAAATAAACTATAATAAATGTGAAACGATACTATTCCGTAACACCGTAGATAAAACCAGTAATAATATAAGAAAAAATTGGAAAACATTTTCAATTATATCACCAGATCGATCTCTTTTAACAAATAAAAAAGTAGTTAAATATTTGGGAGTCCAATTACATAGAAATTTACACTATATTAATCACACAAAGCATAATATATCAAATAGTAACAAAACCTTTATGGCAGCCAGAAAACTGTTTTACAATAAAAACATTAGTAAAAGAGTTAAAATAATTTGTTATCAAACACTAATCAGGCCAACATTTGTATATGGTGCACCAATATGGTACAACATTATTGCAAGTTTAATGGAAACATTACGTAAATTTGAAAGAAAGTGCTTAAGAGTATGTACTAATATTAATAGAAAGCCCGATTCCGACTACAAATATTATTATTCAAACAAATATTTGTACAAGGAAGCCCAAATCATAAGAATCGATAATTTTATAATAAAACTAGTTCGAAATCACTATGATAGAGCACAAAATACTTCAGAAAATGGTTTAATATCTCATATATTCTACCACAATGAGGAGTACATTAAAAAGACTTTGCTCACAGGTTTCATTGCCCCTGAGCATTTCATCTTTTTAGATCAAAAAGGTTACATCCAAAACCAAAACCATGTCCCTCTATTATATCACTATAATAGAAGGGCTACATGCAAGGTTATAGATTTTCATCCGGGCAATATTAACGGAGTAAATTTAAAATATGATATGTCTATAGCAGAAAAAGACAAATCATTAAACAAAAACTATTGGTGGCTAGGTAACTCCAATTAATTAGCATTAAGTAATAGATACAATACATTTTTAGCTAGGTTAAGTATTTTAAGTTAGATTAAGTTAGGCTAAGTTTTTATATTAAAAAAAAAAACAGAAATTTGGAAATCTGAATTTTCCAAAAAAGATTATTAAAAAAATTGTTAAATGGCAATACTACTTAGATATTTAAGAATAAAATAATTAATAAAATTAACAATAAAAACTATAGGTTAAGTTTAAATGTTAATCGAATTATATAAAATAAGCTATTTTTCTAAACTTTTATAAGCTAAGATAATTTAAGAATTTTAAAGAGAGTAAAATAAAGTTTAAAAACAAAAAAAAAAAAAAAAAAATACTTCGTTAGAGATGAAAAATATGAGCAAGTTATCAGAAATAATTATTGAAAACTAAAAACAAAAAAATAGAATGAATTATGAAAAAAGCTTGTTATGGAAACAGTCAGTCGGTGCAACAGACTTAGAAATACCCTACACCTATTTGGTATATTTAAATGGGAAGTCCATAAGTCAGTTTAAAACCATAAAAGATTTTATTAGTTTGATAGTAAGACATAGCTAACGAAATTAACTAATACTAAAGACATTTTCTAATTATTTTACCAATTCCAAAATATTAAAAATTCTTACTAATTTATCAATTAAAAAATACTAAACAACAAATAACCTTGAAATAAATAGATTGGTAAAATGTAATTACCAAATTACATATTTAAAACTTTTTATCCAATTCAATAAAATCTTACACACATGCAGCAATTACTTCTTTTCAGAATTTTTCGTAGTACATTTACTGTTGAATGATTTAGTTCCCTTGATTAGTTATTTCAATTTTAAATAACATTTAAATTTATTCTCTTAATTTACTTATTTCTTAATATTTTATACAATTAAACTCAAAGTTATTCGAAAAAAATACTAATTTGTAATAATATAAGTATAAAAGTTTGTATAATTTGATTCATTAGCTTTTTATCACAAAATTCAATAATCAAAATATGCAATAAATGTATTTCTAAATTACAATGGCAAATTTAGTACTTTTCATATAATTCATTTATATATAAAAATAAATTTTACAACTTAAATTTCGTCGTTTATTAAAAAAATATTTTGTTTTTAATTTATAAAATATAATACATAATATGTTTTATAGTAATATTCTTAGCCTTTTAAAAATATAAAAGTGTTAAATAAGAACGGAAATAAGAAATAGTGTACCAATTTTGAATTTTTGATCGTAAGTTTCTATCTTGTTTGGTTTCGAAATTATACTAGTTTAGCCTCAATTCGATCAAAAACTTCTAGGATCCGAACCCATGGTTCGATTTCGACCGCACGCATTCCTCGTCGAAGCCTAATTCTAGTAACCTACAGCACAAATTGCATGAAGGTAGTGCCATTAGTTCTTGTTGAGTTATCGTTATTTTTGTTATATGTTCGTTAGCCCTTAGAATAATTAAACGATCGAGAATCCGAATCCATGGGCCGATTTCGCCCATATGCAATACCCGCCGCACTTCAAGTCCTACAGTTAAAATTTAATCAAGATAGCTGCATTAGTTTTTGAGTTATCGCGCCTATGGTCGTACACATGGACGAGCTTGGCAATATTGATTCAGGAGGTCACGCTGATTACAAATATATATACTTTTCCATATCCAGCTGGCTTCTTTTAGATGGTTGCAAACACTATACCAAAGTTCATATACCCTTTTTATATTATGTTAATAACTTTTTTATTAAACCGAAAAAAAGTAATCAAGATAAAAACAAAACAAAATCAGATATTAGGAATAATATTGATGATTGTAATATTGATGCAAGTAAAAATTAATAATATGTATGAGAGAAAAATTTGTTCTATCGCAATATGTTGTGAAAATAGAAATTCTGCAGAAATATTGCAAATAAACATTCAAATTTTCAAAAGAAAATGAGAAATTATTATGGGATTGTTCTGCCTGTTATACAAAATCCAAATATCTTAATCTGTGAAATGGATGAACAATTAAGTACAGAAAAAATTATTAATGCTATTAAAATTCAAAATAAAATTGTTTGCGAAAAAATTTAATGTAAAAAGGTTTCTGCATTTTTTAATTTTGAATGGTACTCCTGAGGGTGTCAAAGAATTAATGTTTTCTGTCAGCAAAATAATATTATGTTGGTTGAATCTGATATGACGGAATCCACACTATAATAACATTTTTCAGGTCCGTCTATTAGTTTTAGAATCTCTTTATTTATTTTAAAACAAGTCTCATTTAAAGTGAACATAGTAACTTCTGAAGCAATATTATGAAAATCTTCAATCGCTTACCCAAAAACATGGTTTATTATCGAACGGGTACAAATAAATTCGTCGGATATTTTAATAATCTCTTCACTCAATTTAATGGGAACCTCATTATTACCTAATAGCAAAAGCCCTTTTGAAAAGTCTATCTCATTTGAACTTGATCTCATATTCTTTTCCAAGTGAATTAAAGTTACTTTAGGCCAGATTACAATATTTTGTAAACATGCTTCAACTGTAATAACTCTGTCCCCATGGAAAACAACTGGAAACATTTGTCGAAAATCACCACCAAATACAATTATTTTTCTCCCCTTTGGTTCATTATATTGAGTTATATCTTTCAACAAACAATCGATACAATTAATTTTTAAAGCAGGAATCATTGAAGCCTCATCAATTAAAATAAGGTTTGCTTGAGAAAGTACATTAGCTTTTTAGGAACTCGCTTTTATAGAAGAGACTCTAGTATTTTTTATTGGAACAGGTAAACCAAATGTTTATGTACAGTCTTTTCCTCGTGTAACAGTAACGCTGTCCACGCAGCGGCAGGAACAATTTTAGTACTGCCTCGTAAACTGTTTATTAAAGATGAATAAATTTATGTTTTCCCACAAACTCCTGGAGCTTCTAAGAAAAAAATGTTATTACCAGATTCCCTTCTTACAAATAATAAAACTTTATCTACAACCAATTTTTGATCTTCATTAATATTTGCAGACATTCTTTCAACAAAAATATTTCGTTCATATATAGACTAATTTCCCAAAATTTATTTCAGAAGTACTAAAGAATAAACAGAAGGAGAAGGTAGACCTAAAATTGCACAACTAAAACCATTATCACAAACAATTGCTTCCAATTCAGACAATGCCATATCAATCGCTTCACATTCATTATAGTTTCTAACTAAATCTTCCATCACTTTTTCTTTTACATGACCCACAGAGAAAGAGGTTAGAAGTTATAGCTACTACACCACTGTATACTATTACATAAATGTTACGTTGATACACTACTGTAAAACATAACATAACATAAATGTTAAATTTATTTTCTTTAAATTCTTTTAAGAATTTTATGTGAAAATAATTATTTCTAATTCACTCGAATATCATATTTCGAGTTAATTAAAATGTTACATAAAATTCTTAAAACTATAAAAATCATAATTAAATTATTACACGTGTCGCGAATATCATATTCTACTACAATTTCCGTTCTCACGAAATAACCAACATTCCAACAAAATATCGCAGACGCAAAGTCAGCGATATTATATTATAAAACACCTAATTACCTGTTGTAAAAATGTCAGTTATTCAGAAACAAAATAGATGTCAATACGTTTGGGGTTCCGCGAAGTTTTTTTTTTGTAAACTTTAAAATAAATATAACATATAAAGTATTTATTGTGTTTTTTTTTTATATATAATAAATATATAAACTTTAATTGGCGACGAGGATGGGATCCTCGAATATATTTTTAAGAAAAAATATAGTGATTATAAAATCTTAATCGAGGAATTTTTCCCAATAAACAAAAAAATAAATTAAAATCAAAACTTAGTAAAAATTAAAACTTAGTGCAAAAATTTTTTAATAATAAATTAAAATTAAAACTTAGTACAAATAAATTTCAATAAATTAAAATTAAAACCTAGTGCAAAATTTTGTTTATAAGTTAAAATTAAAACTTAGTACAAAAAATAAATTAAAATCAAAACTTAGTAAAAATTAAAACTTAGTGCAAAAAATTTTTAATAAATTAAAATTAAAAGTTAGTACAAAAAAATAAATTAATATTAAAACTTAGTACAAAATCTTTTAATAATAAACTACAAAAAAAAAACAAAAAAAAAATTATTAAAATTAAAACTTAGTATACAAATTTTTTTTTTACTAATAAAAAAAAAAAATTAAAATTAAAACTTAGTACAAAATTTTTTTTATATAAACAATAACAATTCTTAAATAAAGAAAAAACATTAATAAAGACATTATAATAAAATTTGGTGTGTATTCCTGAGAATTTTTTTTTATTGCTGTTGTAACTGTGCGTTCATATAAATTATTATTGCTGTGTTCCTGCATAGTCAAATTATATAGTCCGGTATTGCTGCCTTGCTGTTTTGCTGTTGCTCATCTTAATTCCAGTTCAAGGTACCGTCAATTTTTAATTTAATTTTAGTTATTTATAATAAAACTATTGTTTCAAACTTTGCTTGTGTAAATATAAAAACAAATATATAATTGTATTGTTAAATAAAAATCCTAAATTTTTATAAATTTTAAAGTCATAAAAAGTTTTCATTCATACTATAAGTCAAATGTTTTTAATAATTACTGTAACTTAAATAGTTTTGTTTTACAAAATATATACAGTTTATTTTTAAAAAAAAAAAAAAAAAAAAATTTTTAAATCTTTGTTATAAAAGTTTCTTTTCTATGTAAACATATTAAAAGGAATAATTTCATAAATTTTTCAATTACGAAACTATATAAAATATTTAATTTTTTTATAAACTTGCCTTTTCTATTACAAAAAGCAAATTCTTATTATTTGTACTACATGTATAGTTTAATCGTAATTTTGACTTATAAATTGTTTAAAAATTAAAATAATCCTTGTTTTTAATAAAAAAAAAGAAGAATCATAAATTAAAACAATTTTTTTTATTCTTTTTGATCTTGCAAAAAAAAAAAAAAATAATTGAAGTAATTGAAAACAAATAAAATAAAAATATAATAATAATTTAATAACTTTATATATAAAATTTTGCATTGACTTCTCAAAAATTTTTATATGTGTATATTATATATTATTATATACTTATATAATTATAAATTAAATTTTTCAAACATTCATCATAAAATACATAATATTTTTAAATATTAAATAAACTTTTTTATTATTATCAAAACAAAATTATTACTAAAACGTACCTAACTCTAACTTACTCTTCCAAACAAATTATCTTTATTGTTAATAATGGCTAATGAACCAAATAGACTAACGATAGACCCTCTAAAATACTTGAGTAACCTACCCGAATTCAATGGTAACTCAAGTAACCTCCAAAATTTCTGCGACCTAGTTGATAGAGTCATTCCCGTCATCAGCACATTCGACGATGTTTCTCAAGTATTAATGACGGACGTAATTAAAAGTAAAATAGTTGGTAGAGCAAAGGAAACGTTAGAAATTAATTGTCAAGCCAGGACTTGGGCCGCAATTAAACAAGTTTTACAAAACAACTTTGGTGACCGACTAACTTGTGAGGAACTATTTGATGCAATGAGAAGCATCACTTTTAAAACCAATTGTATAGACTTATTTAACGAAATTAAAATAAAATTAAAAAGACTAAATAATAAAACTCAACTGACTTATGGCGTAGGAGCTATAGCTGACGACCTAGCTCACAGAAACAGAACTTCCGCACTACATACATTTATCTTCAAAATACCAGAACCTATGAGATCTGTTTTAGTTTGTAGAAACCCAGACAGCTTAGAACAAGCTATGGATATATTATTTCAAGCAGGATACGCTTATTCCATTCCAAACAATCAAAATCCTAATAGAAAAAATAGAGAAAATTTTAACCAAAAAACAAATAACAGTAACCAAAGACGCAACTACAATAACGACAATAGGCATAATAACAACAGATATAATAATACCAATAATAACAGACCCCAAAACCAAAGGGATCACAATCAATATAATAACAATATCAATCGACAACCTCGAAACTGTTATAATAGACCTTCCGCTGACCAACAACAAAACAATTATAATCATAACAACAATCATAATAACCGCCCAAACCAACAAAACAATTATAACCATAATAACAATTATAATAACCGTTCAAACCAACAAAACTACGAACCTATGGATACTTACGAACAAGATATACAAAATTTTCAATACTCTGCCTCGAGAAAATCTTACCACATATAATAGTTAAAACTAAACTTACTCCACTAAAATTTATTATCGATACTGGAGCCACGCACTCCATAATCAACCCTGGATTGTGTGATCCGAAATGGAAAAAACAAATTAACAATATATCTCTCCAAACGCTCCAACATACCGTCAATGTTTCTGAAATGGTAGAAATACCTTTATTCGAAGAATTAGGAGATCCTTCGAATAAAATACAAATGTTCGTTTGTAATTTTCACAATGAATACGACGGCCTTTTAGGAAATAATATCTTAAAAAAATTAAATGTTAAGATTGATTATAGTAATAATTACTTAGAAATTAAGGACAAAAAAATTTTAATATATTTTAAAAATTCTAATAATACTAAAACTTACCTTCTTGATACCCAAGGAGAATATTTCCTTGATATACCAGTCAAACAGAAATCCGGCTTAGCATATATATCAAATAAAACTTCTGACGATAACAAAATTATAATCAAAGAAGGTGTTTACGAAGTTGAAAATAGTAAAATTAATGCAAATGTTAAAATCCTAGACAATAACCCTAAAAGTATCACATTTAATATGTTAAAAACTGAACCCGTCACTGATGAAAATTTCTATTTTTCAAATGACGTTAAAACTGTACCATTACTAGAGCAAATTCGTACAAACCACTTAAACCCCGAAGAAATCCAAAATTTACATAAAATTATTAAAAGATTTTCTGGTATATTTTATAATGAAAAATCGGATCTTACCTTCACAAACGCAATAAAACATGAAATTCGTACGAGCGATCATGTACCTATTGCTGCCAAGACATACCGATACCCATATATACATAAAGAGGAAGTGAAACAACAAATTTCAGAGATGTTGGAAAAAGGAATTATAAGACCAAGTCAATCTCCATATTCTGCACCAGTACCCAAAAAACTGGATGCAAGCGGTCGACGTAAATGGAGACTCGTAATTGACTATAGAAAGTTAAACGAGGTTACAATTGACGATAAGTACCCAATTCCCAACATCGATGAAATTTTGGAAAAACTTGGAAGATGCCAATATTTTACAACATTGGATCTTGCCAAGGGTTTCCATCAAATTGAAATTGATAGGAAAGATATTTATAAGACAGCATTCAGCGTGGAAGGCGGTCACTACGAATTTCTTCGTATGCCGTTTGGGTTGAAGACAGCCCCAGCCACCTTTCAGCGACTTATGAATAATGTCCTAGGTGACTACATTAACAAAATTTGTTTAGTCTACCTAGATGATATAATTATCTTCTCCACCTCTTTACAAGAACATCTAGAATCCCTCACAAAGATTTTCCAAAGACTGAAAGATACGAATCTTAAAGTCCAATTGGATAAATCAGAGTTTTTAAAAAGGGAGACCGAATTTCTCGGTCATGTAGTGTCAAATGAAGGTATAAAACCAAACCCTCAAAAAATATCGTGTGTCCAACATTTCCCAATTCCTAAAAATCCTAAGGAGATCAAACAATTCCTTGGCCTCACAGGATACTATAGGAAATTTATAAAGGATTATTCAATGATCGCAAAACCTATGACTAAATATCTTAAGAAAGATATGAAAGTAAATATTGAAGACCCTGAATACATAAAAAGCTTTGAAACGCTGAAACTAATGCTTACAAATGATCCTATTCTTCATTACCCCGACTTTTCCAAGTTATTTACTTTACAAACCGACGCGAGTAAATATGCTCTGGGTGCTATTCTTTCACAAAATGGTCATCCTATTTCTTACGCTAGTCGTACGCTCAACGACCATGAGCAAAACTACAGCACTATCCAAAAAGAGCTTCTAGCAATTGTGTGGGCAACGCAATATTACCGTCCATACCTTTTCGGTAGGAAATTCTTGATCGAAACGGACCATCGTCCATTAACCTGGCTCTTCTCAATAAAGGAACCAAATTCAAAGCTTGTCCGTTGGAGATTGAAATTAGCAGAATATGATTACCAAATAAAGTATAAAAGGGGAATTCAAAATGGAAACGCAGACGCGCTTTCAAGACTTATAATTAACTTTAATGAAGCCGAAAATTCCTTTATCACTGAATCTAATTGTCCTATAAATATTTATAGAAAACAAATCATCATCAAAAAAACCAACTCTGGTTCATTAAAAATCAAAAATCTAAAAATTTTCAAATCCGATAGAAAAATTATCTATACAAAATCACTCGAATACGACACTATAATAACGATAGTAAAAAATCATTTTGATATGAATAAAACCAACGCAGTTTTAATTGAAGATGTAACCTTTGCTAACAACTTTACTAATACCGTAAAAAACCATTTTAACAATAACAATAATAAATTCAAAATTGTCAAATGCGGAAAACTACTTAAAGACATTACAGACGAAAACGAACTGACACAACTTGTTGAAAATGAACACCTCAGAAATAATCATAGAGGTATTAATGAAAATTTTATGCAACTTAGAGAAAAAATTTACCATCCCAAATTAAAAGAAAGAATAACAATATTTGTCAACAATTGCGAAATATGCAATATTGAGAAATATGACAGGAAACCCGTCAAACAAAAATATAAAATTACTGAGACTCCTAGTAACCCTAGAGAAATAATACACGCAGACATCTTCTATACCCTAAATAAAAATATGTTTTTAACAACAATCGACAAGTTTACAAAATATGCACAGGCAATAAAAATTGAGAATCGAAGCTGGACAGAATTTAAAAGAGCCCTGATCCAATATCTCAGCAATATTGGAAATATTCAAAATTTAGTTGTCGATAACGAATTAGGTCTAAAAGCTCTCCCATTGCAAAAATTCTTAGAGGATGAAAACATTAGCATACACTTCACCTCTAACAATAACCATACATCTAACGCGGACGTCGAACGCCTTCACAATACAATAAACGAACACTTACGCCTTTTAAGACATGACGATAAAGTAGACGAAGACTCCGTAGAAGAAAAAATACACAAAATAATAAAATTCTATAATAACTCTATACATAGTACGACTGGAAAAAAGCCAATAGACTTCTTTCACGGTTCTATAACGCCAGACCAATACCCAGAAATAAAACAAAGAATACTTAAAATTAAAGAAAATACCATTGAAAAATTGAATCAAAATAGGGAAGACGTTAATATAGAAACAAGACCGCAATTTATAAAAGAAATAAGTGGAGGGAAAAACCACCGCAAATTTAAGAATATAATGGCTGAACCCTTAGACGAAAACCATATTATAACTCCCAACGGATATAAATATTATAAATCTCACGTAAAGAGACGAAAAAAGCACCAAAACAATAATAAACCTACAATTAAAGCAAAAGTTAAAAGAAAAAATAATAATAATAGAAATTTACGTATACTTCCAGAAACTTATACATGACATAGAAACTTACCAAGATATCAAAGTAACAGTAGCATACTATAGTGACCAAATCATAATTATCGTTTTTATCCCAAATTACTCTAATACAAAATATTCTAAAATTTTAATTGAACCTATGCCAAACATTGAAAACAAATCTGTACTACTTAAAGAAAACAATATTTTAATAGATGACAAGACCACCATATACAGTAATAATGTAAAGAAAAAACAAAAAAGCAACCTAATTGAATTAAATGATGAATGTTTGAACCACATACTAAATTTTAAAGAAGGTAAATGTAAAATGCAAAATTTAAAAGAAGAAATAACTAAAGAAATACTACCAGGTCTTGTAATAATAAAAAATTTTAATAACATTAACAACTTTTCACAAAATTGTAATAAAAATTTAAAGTTATTTAGAAATAGTTTAGTAAAATTTGAAAACTGTAAAATTATTATACAAAACAAAATATTTGCAAATGAATTTCAAAAAATTTACGATAAAAATGTATTTCCATATTTCATGCCAAAAATTATTGAAAAAGAAACATATAACTTAACTAATTTTGAAGAATTGTATTTAAAAGAAATAGAAAATAACAGAAAAGAAATTAAAGAAATAAAAATTACAAATCCTACTTATAATTTACTATTAAGTATATTTTTACCAATCAATATTTTTGTACTAATAATTTTTGTAATCTTTATTTTTTGTAAAATCAAAAATAAAAATAAATTTAAGATTGTAATACCTAAACAAAAATCTTCGTCGGAGCCTCAGACAAACGGTGGGGGAGTTATAGCTACTACACCACTGTATACTATTACATAAATGTTACGTTGATACACTACTGTAAAACATAACATAACATAAATGTTAAATTTATTTTCTTTAAATTCTTTTAAGAATTTTATGTGAAAATAATTATTTCTAATTCACTCGAATATCATATTTCGAGTTAATTAAAATGTTACATAAAATTCTTAAAACTATAAAAATCATAATTAAATTATTACACGTGTCGCGAATATCATATTCTACTACAATTTCCGTTCTCACGAAATAACCAACATTCCAACAAAATATCGCAGACGCAAAGTCAGCGATATTATATTATAAAACACCTAATTACCTGTTGTAAAAATGTCAGTTATTCAGAAACAAAATAGATGTCAATACGTTTGGGGTTCCGCGAAGTTTTTTTTTTTGTAAACTTTAAAATAAATATAACATATAAAGTATTTATTGTGTTTTTTTTTTATATATAATAAATATATAAACTTTAATTGTTAGACTGGATCACAAAAACAATAAATATGCAAATAACGAATAAGTGATTATTCTCAGAAAAAAATTGAGTGCTCAAAATAGAGAGAATTCAAAATGAACTTATTAAAATTATTTGAAGTTTTTCTAAATTGGTAAAAATCTATTTTAAAATTTTGTACCAACTTAATTAAAAATAACTTAAAAAATCTTTTTTGTTAAATTATTGAAATATTATTTTTTGTAAATAATTAAAATTAAATATTTTTCTTTGCAACTGATATAAAACAATTGTAAATTTTTAATTTTTTAAAAAATTTTTTTAGCTATTTTTAATTTTTTAAAAATTTAAGATAGCTAAAAGAATTTTTTACTTATATACTTTTTTACTTTAAAACTTATCAATTCAGTCGTCGGTTATAGAACCGTCAGTTTTTCAAATGATTTTATTGCGATATTTTATCATTTCATAATGACGACTGAACTAAAAATGTATACTCTTCTAGGTTGCAAAATGTAGCTATTAAATTATAATTACCTCAACAAATATTTAACATAAAGATAAAACGAAATTTATTTTAATTCAAACCAGTGTATTTTAAATTTCAAATAAAATTTTATATTAATAATGTAAAACTTAAAAATATAAAACATTCACGTTAAAAGCAAGAATAGAATTTACTTCAAACAAATTATACAGTTCTTTTATATATTTATAACTTGTAATTTATATTCAAGTTTATTCAAAAATTTAAATTTTTTCAAAAAAGTGCCAGATAATAATATACTTGTTTTTTATAGTATTTACTCATGCTAGTTCATACACTTAAGCGGTAGAACGCAACCCATCAAAGGGAAAAAAATTATTTCAAACTAACCTTGAACAATGTGTTCATTTCGCGCTAAGTTTAAAATAATCAGGGTTTTTTTAATTTAAAAATGTTTTAAAACATATTTTTTTAATTTCATCATTTCATATCAGATACTTTAGTTTTTGTTAAAAATATTCTTTTAACAATTCTTTGAACTAATTATAATTACAAATTTTATTTCCTTTTAAATTAAACTTATATTTCAATATGTTCCTCCAACATTAACTATGGCAAAGAATTGCAAACTTGACTTTACGCTTGCCAGCAACGTTGCGTAAAAGTCATCGATCGATCGTAATATTAAATAGAATGAACATTTTTAGAGCTAAGTAATAAAATATTAGACAGAAAAACATTTCAGAGACAGTACTCAGTAGATAATACTAAATAAAAAAATTATGTACTACAGCCTTAAGTTCTAAGCAGAAACTTGCAATTTGTTTTATTTTTTGTATATGTATTATAATTTTCAATAGATTAAAGTGTACGTGAATATAAAAATTTAAAAAAAAACTCAGCTTGCATACCGAGTGTCTCACATATGTGATACAATTTTCAAATAATCGAGTAATCATTATATATTATATAATATGGATATTTCTTTTTTGTATTAGAATTATTTCTATTGCATTATTTATTCTTTAAGTATTTCATGCTGGTACAGAGTGGAGGCATATAATAACTGTACAAAAAATTGTTAATTTTTTCTGAAAAATTTTAGTAATATTTTATAACACACATATATTTTAGCCTATTAAAATAAGTTCTTTTTTATGGACAAGGGTTGCCGACGTTTAACAATATGGTTTTAAATATTTTTAAGCATAGATTTGCTTATTAATATGTCTATTATAAGATACAGATTATTTTCGTTTGGTTATCGTTCGTCATCATCCGTTCCGCACAGTCATGGTTTATTTCCTTAATTTAATATTTTTATTTTTAAAATATATATACTTAAATTTTATAATATAAATTTGAAATAGAAAATAAAAGTAAAAAATTATAAAAAAATAAACTTATTATCAAAACTATTAAAATAATAAAAAGTGAATTAAAAATAATTTTCAAAAATCTAACACTAATTCAAGCTTAACATTAATTTAACTAAACTATTTCTAAAAACAAAAAAAAACAAAAAAACAAACGAAATCTCATTCATTCAATTCAACTCTCATTTTAAATATTTAGTAAAAACACACATTTGTTTATCTATTTGTACACAATTTCATATTAATTATCTTTTGCAAAAATATTTTAAAAACACAACTTTAATTTTTAATTATTTTCTGAATTTATTAATTTTATATTTTATAAATTTTTAAATTTAAATTCCAATTTGATTTATTTATTTATTTAACAGAAAAAAAAAACTTCATCAACTTCCATTCCGCTCACAAATTGCATAAATGGTTACAAATTTTAATTTTAATTTTTGTAATATCAGAAGTTTATCATTTAATTTCCAATCAGTTGAAGCTCACCTCCAATCAGAAAAGTCAGCTATATAGCCCTAAGCGAAACTCAGGTTAAAGGCGATGACACTAATTATAGTATCAATGGCTATACCTTAAAGAATTGTCCCACTTTTCATCCCACACCGAGGAGTCGCTTTATATATACGTTCTGACGTGGCCTTCAGCATACTTCATGACTTCAAAAGCTCCAACCCATATTCCATTTTGTTTGGGTAAAACTCTGTATTGGAAACACCACAATATTTTTCTGTTTTATCTACAGATCTCCCCAAGCTAATGAGCTAGAAGCTGCTGTAGCGATTGAACAGTTATCTGACACTATCAATAAAATTTTGGAGAAGAACCCACAATGTAAGATAGTTATTGCAGATGATTTCAATGTCCACAACAAAAACTATCTTAGTGTTTCTAGTCAATTCCCCGGAAGGGGAATTATTTTCAAATTTATTTCAACTTTCTCAACTTGTAAAAAGTCCAACTAGAATTCCTGACCGTGACAATCAAAACGATCATCTCTTGGACTTATTTTTGACCACAAATCCAGAAAAATATAACATTTCTGTTAATTCTCCAATTGGAGGTTCCGATTTCTGTTAATTCTCCAATTGGAGCCGAAACACCATTCCTAAGAGACTGATCTAGCACTACAACCGGGCTGATTGGGTAGGCCTGAACACCTTTTTAGGGCGTTTAGATTGGATAATGTGCTTTCGCCACAGAAACGTTGACTTTGTTGCAAATGCTATTAGTAAAACAATTATGCTAGGTATGAAACTATGCAGTCCTAGTTTATACAAAACAAATTAATCTAAATCCAAGCCATGGTTTAATGACATTTGCAAAAGGGCAATCGCTTTTAAAGAGGAACATTTTAAAAAGTACAAGGCTAATGTATCGGAGTCTTCACTTGCGGGCTATAAAGTGGCCAGAAATAATTGCAAGAGAATTATCAATCAGCAAAAATTTCTCTACAACCAAAGGTTGGGACAAAAAATAATTCGAATCGTCGTATTCGTGTTCTTGTCGACAACCAAATGTCCGAAACTCATGAAATAAATGCTGGTGTATCACCCACTCTTTTTTTGAGTGTTAATGAAAATTAGAATCAAAGATAACAGGAAAATTATGATTGTAATACTTATTTTGAGCAAAAAAATTATTTAAAATAAGTATTTAAATACTTTTCTCTAGTAAAGCATAGAATTACTAGTACTAGAATCGCAATAGAGAAAAAATTTTCAGACAAATTTTAAAATTTGGTACGTGTACCGTTTGTATGTATTTATTAGTTTCTCCGCGATTTATTTCATTTTGAAAGTGAAATATAAAAGAAACTTTTAAGTACATACTTCAAAGTTAAAAGTAAATGAAAACAAATTAGAAAATACTATATTCAAAAAATTTGTGTGGTGTTGTGCTCTTTGAAGTTTTTTAAAATACATTAAACTAAATAAAGATAGATAATTAAATAAAGGATAAATAAAGGATTATTAAGATAGGAAGAAAGTGTTGCTTAAAGAATTTTTTTTTATTTCTTGAGGTTTTACAAATTTCAGCTGATTTTTTTTAAATTATTTTAAAGGTTTTTTCCTGTTAGTTTCTGCTTTCCATTTTTAATTATTATTAAATGACCGTTCTGTAAATTTACCAAAACATTATCTATTTTTGAATAAAATCAATTTGAAAAACATATTGTAATGTTAAAATTTTTAAATAATAAGTAAAATTTTTATTGAATAAAAAAAGAGTAAGGAAAAGACCTTTTTTCATAATTCTTTATTAGGAAACGTTGAGTTATTTGAAACAGAAATCAAAATCTCCTTACGGTTAACATAAATGTAGATTTCATATTTGCAAAAGGTTCGTTCATATTTAAAAATGGCTAAAAATGTTTATATATTCACGAATGACTATAAACACTTTTGTTTTGTTCAAAAAATTATAATTTGTTTTTGATTTACTTATTTTCATTTCCACGATGAAAAATATATTGTAAGTTAATTAAAATTAACCTAAAAATATACTCGATGGAGATTCCATTATTTTTAAAAATAATTGACTTCAATTTCTTCTTCTAATATTAAATATATCTTACGAAATATTTTACAATATACAAACTTTCCAATCCAAATGTATTTATAGTCAAAAAAACTAATGAAAAACTGACTGTTAAACATTCTCATTTGCTCAAATTTAAACAATGACAGATGAAGTAGCCGTACCATTTGGAAACGCATACGAAATTGCTTATGAATATGCATGAATACCTCAGGATAGGAAATTACATTAGAAGAAAAGAGTCGGGGACATTCTTTTGCCATTCTAGGATTTAGTAATTCTATGAGCAAAAGTGTTTCACTCGATATACTTGTTTGACTTTACATACTTGTAAAGTATTTGAGAAAAATAATTCAAATACTTTACTCGAATAAAAGTATTTTGTTCGAATCTTTCAAATAATAGTAAAGTGTTTGTGAAAAATATTTCAAATACTTTTCAAGAATAAAATTATTGGATTTTGTATTTTAAATACGAATAAAGTATTTAAAAAAGTATTACAAATACTTTTCTTAAAAACTTTTATGTCGAAATAAGAGATATGACATTTTTGTAACTTCTGTTTTATATTATATTTTTCTACAACAGCATTGAAAACCTAAGGCGACTGAAAGACTTTTGGCCTTATAGCATAACTGCATTTATTTAAAGATCAAATAGAATTATGCCTTTTGGAAAGCAAAGATTTGTATGATTGTTTAAATAGTCATAAGGAAATATTTTTTTATTTTCCAACCTTATCTGCTTATTAAACATACAAATTATATATCTTATGAGATTATTCCTTTTTTGAAAGTAGTTTAGAGATTTTGGATTTGGGTGAAGAAAATTATGAAACAGAATAAGAGGATGAAATAATAGGAGATATACTTTAAATATTACTAATTAATCATAACCATTAATATTTAATTTAAACAAATGATTATAAAAAGGATTTTTAAAAGGCACATTTTCAAAATTGTATAGGGTAGGTATCTTGTTGAGTATTTTATCATTTATTTTTATAAAAATATATATAAAAACAAGTAAACAAAGTGTCAAGAAATACCCTACACCTATTTGGTTCAAATTTAATTAGATATCCATAAGTCATTTTAAAACCATAAAAGCTGTTATTAGTTTGATCGTAAGACATAGCTAACCAAATTAACTTTATAATACTAAAATCATTTTCTAATTACTTTATCCATTCAAAAATATTACAAATTCTTGATAATTTATCTGCTTAAAAATATTAAAGAACAAAAATACTTGAAATAAATGAAAATATATTTATTTCAATTCAATTACAAAAGTGAAAAATTTTAATTATTAACTTTTGTGATAAAAAGCAAATCAAAGCATAATATATTTAGCAATTCAAACTTTTCAACATTGCAATTATTTTAAATTTTTAGCTTAATTAGAAAAGTTATAAACGTAAATTATGCAATAAATGTATTTCTAAAATACAATTACAAATTTAGAACTTTTCATATAGGAAGTTCATTTAAATATAAAAATAAATTTTATATAAATGCATCAAATGTACCTTTGAATTTAGCTTAAGTATCGTACACAATGTCTTAATTATATATCACCTATGGTAATAATTCAATAAAATATATGATATAATAAAAATTATAAAAAACGAATTTAATCGTTTATTAAAAAAATATTTTGTTTTTAATTTATAAAATATTATACAAATATGTTTTATGGTAACATTCCTAACCTTTTAAAAATATAAAAGTGTTAGATAAAAACGGAAATAGGAAAGAACCCTCGTGTATCAAATTTAAAGTTTCTATCCTCATGAATTTTGAAGATAAGCTTTTTAATTTTGGGGTTTTTAGGAGGCACCTGAACCACCACTACAATTAAGTCTAAATTTCGGGGACACATAGAAAATATATTCTTTGGCTTCGAAATTATACTCGTTTGGCGTCAAATTGATCAAAAGCTTTTCAAATCCGAAATCATTGTCCGAACTCGACCAGAACATGGTACTTTCAATACTAGTAATCTAGAGCTTAAATTTCATCAAAATAGCGGCATTATTTTTTGAGTTATGGTGTTTTTGAAACATATGTTTGTGAGCCCTTGAAAATTTCAACGGTTACCATGGTACAACTTCGCTCATGTGCAGTATCCGTCGTACTTTCAATACTAGGTAACTCTTCTTCACAATTGGAACGTTCTATGTTGATTTTAAGTTACTATTTCTATTAATTTCGATGATAAGCTTTTAAACCTTGGGAGGTCTAAGAGGGGTACTGAACTACCACTCCAATTGATCCTAAATTAGGGGGACACGCAGGAAATAGTAAAGAACCAACTTTTGCCAAATTTGTAGCTTCTACATTTTTTCAAGTTGCTTTCTTTACTAATTCTAAAGATTTTAAGGTCCTCGGGAATGTGTGGCTGGTCCCCGACCTACAACCCCAGTGGGGCCCAAATTTCAAGAACACTAAGGAAATAGGAAGGGACACTGTGATACCAAAATTGGAGGTTCTATCTTCGTTGGTTTCGGAATTATGCTCGTTTGGCCTAAATTAGATAAAATAGTTCTAGTTACCAACCCATGGTCCAATCTCGACCGTACGCAATCCCTGCCGTAGTTTCATTACTGGTAACCTACAGCACAAAACTGATGAAGATAGCGTCATTAGTTGTTGAGTTATCGTGATTTTTTTTATTGGTTCGTAAGCCTTGGACCGATTAAAAGGTCCAGAATCCAAACCCATTGGCCGATTTCGCCCATTTGCAATCCTCGCCGTACTTTCAGTCCTAGTAACCTACTGTTAAAATTTCTTCAAGATAATTCCATTATTTTTTGAGTTATCCTGTCTACGGACGAAGGGAAGGGCGGACGGACATGGCTGTATCGACTCAGGAGGTCACACTGATCACAAATATATATACTTTTCCATATCTAGCTCGCTTCTTTTAGGTGGTTACAAACACCATACCAAAATTAATATACTATTCTATAGGTGTAGGGTATAATAAATGATAATATTATAATTTAGTTATTTCATCAATTAATGTTTATGAATAATAGTGAAATTAATACTTAAAATATAATGCATACGCACTCAAGAAAACTTAAATTATCTAAGCAAAAATTGTTAACACTAAAAAACACTTTCTTCAATTCCAAGAACCCCTTTTAAATTTAAGTAAAGCCCTTAACATATGCTGAAATATTATGCAGCAGCCTTAAATTTTGTATATTTGTAAAAAACATTGGGACAGGTATTCAAGTTGCGGTATTTAAAAATAACAAATTTCCAATTTTCGATTCCTTAAAACTCCTAACTAGGGGACGTGGCAAAAAAATTTTCTTAACGAGTCCTGCTAATTTTTGAGGATCGAATATCTTCCAAAACTTCAAGTTTTGCTTGAGCTATAGCCGTTTAGAAGTTATGTGGGGCCAAAATTTTGCAAAAAGTGAGTTTTATATAATGGTAAATATTAGTACCGTATGGAAACCCTATACATTTGAACGAAATATTTTTGTAAAACCTATAAAAGCAGCTCTCCCCTACCGTTTTTCGATTGAAAATAAACCTAACAGAACTGTTGTTATATCAATTTAAATATAGGGTTTTTTTAGAATTTGCAGGAGCTGTAGCTTCGTCAGCCTTCAAAATTAAGAAAAACGTTTGACACATGTTGAAATATAATTTTTTGTAATACTTTTCTAAATACTTTACTCGTATTTAAAAAATTGAAATCAACTACTTTTATTCATGAAAAGTATTTGAAAATTTTTGACGAACACTATACTAGTATTTGAAATATTTGAGTCAAATACTTTTGTTCAAGAAAAGTATTTGAAATATCTTTCTCAAATACTTATATTGTATTTAAAAATATTAAGTCAAATTCTTTTACTTAAGAAGTATTTAAAAATTTTATTTGGAATTATTTTACTTAAATAATTTTGCTCAAATACTTTAAAACAAATATTTTTACTCGATGTAAAAAAAGTAAAGTAAAGTATTTGTATTTTCATTATCTGGTTATAATGAAACAACAAAAAAAAATAAGAAAATTCAGTTTTAAAGCTTAAAAAGTTTGTATGGAAAGTTACTTAAATTATACAGCTTATTTGCCTCATTAATTTTTTCTTTGTTGGTAACTGAATTGATACTGAATTATGTCAAAATTTTAAACAACTATGTTGTAAAAAGTGTAATAAAAATGGTTTCACGACAAATTTAATGGTCTGGCAAATGAAAACTTAAACATTAAGGGTCTTCATGTAAAAGTGCATCGAAAATAAAGTCTAAAAATGCTACATTACGTGAATGACCTAGTGCAAAATATAAATTGCAAAGTAAAAAAATACAGATGACAGAAATGTTGATTGGTTTAGAGAAATGTTTATTGGTATATTTCCATGAATGTTGATTGTTATATTTAAAATAAATACTAATTGGTTCCTATCTCTCATTTTCTATTTATTATTTAAATACAACAAATTTTAATTTGAAAAAACAGAATTCAATATTTATTTGAAAAAATTAAAAATAATCGAATTTAAAATGCCATTAGATGTCATACGAAATGTTAAATTAAATAAAAACACTAAAAAATATGCACGACTAAATATATTAAGGGTTGAGGTCGAGGATATTTTAGTCTAGGAAAAAATATCGGTGCATATTTTTTTATACATGAAACAACATCAATTTCTATCAAAGATTTGAACCGATGCTCCGATATTTCGATACAAGACTAGTTTGCACTGTTACGTGAAGACCCTTAAGGCCAAAATATAATGACGCGTTGCGACAACTACACGCGTGCGGCGCGATGACATTTAAAGTAGAATACACAGGTTTAAATGGAACAAGTTATAATGATATAGCAAAGTTGTAGCAACGCACCACGCTTTTCAAAAATAGAAAATTGTTCTAAATTTGCGCGCGTGGTTGTCAAAAATAAAAAAAAAACAACAATCAAAAAGAAAACAAGGAATCAGTTAATTAACTGCTTTAACTAAAATAAATAAAATGGATAATTTTGAAGAAAGTTTAATTAATGAAATAGAAAATAACCCAGCCCTTTACAATAAAGGGCTAAAAGAATACCGGAATAGGATCCTGAAGGATAGGATTTGGAAAAAAATATCTGAAATATTAGGGGTTTCAGGTGAGTTACTTTAATATTTTCAAAAAATTATTAGTAATTTAATAGACTAAATTATTTTTAGCCGAGGAGTGTCAAATCAGGTGGAAGAGCCTGCGAGATGCTTTTGGGCGGGATCTTCTAAAAATAAAAAAAGAAACCAAGTCAGGAAGTGGGGAAGACGATATGCCACGATGGAAATATTTCCACAGCATGCTCTTTTTGAAAGAGCATATGAACCCTCATCGAAGGTAAATAATAAAATATTAATAATTATTTATATAAACATTATATGTGCATACATACGTATTAGATTAGGTAGGTATGCATATATAAAATATAACGATTGTTTTAAATATGTAATTTAATAATAAAATTTTTTAGGGCCATTTCTAATATTGGAGCAGCTTCGTCAACAGCAGAGGAGGTACATACTATCAGCGTTGGGGTTGGAAGAATATCTCCAGGTGAAAATTCAATGTATGTTGAAGAAACACCAATACTGGAAACAGAAAGTATAATCGAATTTTCATCTGAAGAAATTCTTCCAACGCCAACACCGACATCAACACCAACACCACCGCAAAAAAGGAAAAGAAATAACCAAGACAGCGTTGATGAAGGCTTTTCCAAATTTTTGCAAAAAGTTGAAAACTTTATGGAAAAGCGGTTCAGTTCAACAACAAATGTTGAAGAAGACAAATGGACGGGTTTGTAAAGGTAGCCAAGCTAAAAAAATTTCCCCTTAACTTAAGGGACGAAGTGAGGCTATCAATCTTAAATGACGTACAGGCTAAGTATTCCAATTTTTTAATGCAATAAATTTACCTTTTTTACAAATTTTTTTAAATTAGATTTTCTCTTTTAGATATTAGTTAAATGAAGCTTAGAACACTTAATTTAAAAATGCATATTTTATACGTTTTTTATAAGATATTATTTTATTTTAAATGAATATTTTTTGTTATGTTTTTATTTATTTTGTACATAATTTATTTGTTATTTGTTACCTAATTTAAAAATTTTTTTGTTATGTTTTTTTTATTATTTTTATTTTAAATTGAAAAATGAATATATTTTATGTTTTTTATATAATTTTATTTTATAAAAGAATTAAAATTTTTTTGTTTAAAATGGATGTTTTTTAATTAAACCAAAAAAATAAATAATATTTACTAAAATTAATTAAATTTTTCATTAAATACAAAATACATTATTCAGTTTTTTCCTTCAATAAGATTTGTACAAGTTTAGACTAGTTGTCTAAAATGTCTACAAATAAGATTTTTTGCCGGAACTAAATCTAATCTATGATATAATAATCCAAAATCCAAAAAACCCAAGTTCATAATTTTTAATATTTTCCAAACATGCTTGCAAATTCCTTAATCCTAAATTTTCCTTGAAAATAGTGTAAATGATTCCATTTATTAATCTACAAAAAATAAATAATAAAAATTATATATTAAAATTAGTTTAAATTTTATGCAAAAAAATATGTTCTGATAATTCTTCTCTCAGTTGGAAAGCTCTCCTAGGTGCATTATTTGATGATAAAGTTGAACAACTTAGCAGGGGTTGAATCTCTCTTCTCCATAAACCTTTAAAAAAATTAATATTATTTTCAAAAATAACTATTATTTATTAAGAATACTTAGTTTTTACAAACCTTCAATAACTTCATCTCCATTATAATTGTCTACCAATTCCATCGGGCAGTACGTTCCATCTGTCATTTTTAAAAATTTGTGAAGCACCACAGTGGCTTTAACAATTTTTTCAGCTGACTCTGGGCTCATATTTAATGAGCTTAATAGAATACGCCATCGGGCCGTTAAAATCCCAAAAGCATTTTCAATAGTTCGACGAGCTCTCGATAAACGCGCATTAAAATAATCCTTCTTTTGATCTAGGAACCTGCCTGGGTACGGTCTCATTAAATACGATTTTAATGGGAACGCTGCATCTCCAACAAAGAAAAATGGAAACTTTTTGTTTGTATTTTTTAGGTTTTTTTCTTTTGGTAACTGCAAGTTTCCTTCCATGAGAGCCTTGCCAAATTTTGAAAATTTAAAAACTCCACCATCACTCTGGCTGCCATATGCTCCTATATCGAGAGCTGTAAATGTGTAGTTGGCATCACATGCGGCTAATAATATAATACTATATCCACCTTCAAAAAATAATTTTTTATAATAATATTAAAAATACTAGTAGCACTTACCTTTATAATTATAATACATAGACCCTGAATTGGGGGGACAAGTTATTGCAATGTGCTTCCCATCAACAGCACCAACGCAATTTGGAAAATTCCAAATATTTTCGAAGTCTTGACTTATTCGTTCCCATTCATCCATATTCGGTGAAGATATATAAATTTCCGCCAGATTATCCCAAATAGCATCGCAAGTTTCCATGATGATATTTCTTATTGTACTTACACCCATCTTGAACGTCAGAGACAAGAACTGTCTACTTTCACCATGAGCAAGATATCTAAAAAGTTTAGTAATTTTTTTTATGAGTTTAGCTTTCTGTTAAATGATTATACATATATATAAATTCTTACATGAGTGTTAAGAAGAGCCGACATTCTGGAGATATAGGCTTTCTCATTGAAAATTTCTCCAGTTTTTCACGAAGTAGATTAAGTAACACGTCATAAGTTTGGCTACTCATCCTAATCGATTTAAAAAATTTATCAGGATCCTTATTTTTTAGCAGCTCGAAACTCCTTTCAAAAAATCCATTCATTTCTCGATCAGCATACAATTCTCTCACACCAAATCGACGTTGGCCACTTGTTAGCCGTTTTGAATATTTATATGCATTATATGCACATATAACGGCCAAGATAATATCGAAGAAGTCTTCAAAATCTCTATCCATTTTAACTTTTTCAAAATTTTTTCACTTATAAACTTTGTAAATACTTTTGTTTATGTTTTTATTAAACGTCAAGCGTGTAGTTGTCGCGCCATTATAATTTACAAAAATCTGCATGTAGCGCCGTGCGCGTAGCAATAAAACAAGCGTAGTATTGAAGCGGCATTATATTTTGGCCATAAAATGAATTTTGGCCATGAAATTTTTCATCATGAAAATGCGTAGAAATTTTGTTTGTGTACAACATAGAATTACTAGTACTAGAATGGCAGTAGAGAAAAAATTTTCAGACAAATTTCAAAATTTGGTACGTGTACCGTTTGTATGTATTTACTAGTTTCTCCGCGATTTATTTCATTTTGAAAGTGAAATATAAAAGAAACTTTTAAGTACGATTTAAGTAAGATTTCAAAGTTAAAAGTAAATGAAAACAAATTAGAAAATATTATATTCAAAAAATTTGTGTGTTGTTGTGCTTTTTGAAGTTTATTAAAAAACATTAAATTAAATAAAGGATTATTAAGATGGGAAGAAAGTGTTGCTTAAAGATTTTTTTTATTTCTTGAGCCGATAATATACGATACAAATACCAGCCGATTTTTTTAAAATTATTTTAAAGGTATTTTCCTTTTGGTTTTTGCTTTCCATTTTTCATTATTATTAAGTGACCGTTCTGTATATTTACCAAAACATAGTATATTTTCGAATAGAATCAATTTGAAAATCATATTGCAATGCTAAATTTTTTAAATTATAAGTAAAATTTTGATTGAATAAAAAAAGGGTAAAGAAAAAACCGTTTAATTTTTTACTCGGAAACGTTAAGTTATTTGAAACAGAAATCAAAACTCTCCTTACGGTTAGCATAAATGTAGATTTCATATTTGCAAAAGGTTCGTTCATATTTAAAAATAGCTAAAAATGTTTATATATTCACAAGATTATAAATACTTTTTGTTTTGTTCAAAAAATTATGATTTGTTTTTGATTTACTTATTTTCATTTCCACGATGAATAAATACCTTAAGATAAATCAAAATTTACTGCAATTTCTTCTAATATTATTCAAATTTTTTTCTTGATGTTTTGTTTAATTATATATTCAATATTAAAAAGTAAATATTTAAAATAAAAGTAAATTAAATTAAATAGTTAAAATCTTTATTCGAAAAAACTTACAATATACAAACTGCCCAATCCTAAAAGCAATGACAGATGAAGAAGCCGTACCATTTGTATACGCATACGAAATTGCATATGTATTTTTTTGTCTGAATACCTCAGGATAGGAAATCACATTAGAAGAAAAGAGTCGGGAACATTCTTTTGCCATTCTAGAACTAGTAATTCTATGGTGTACAACTTGCAAAAAAAGGGAGGTATTTTTAACTATACTTAAGTGTAGATATTTCCACCCCTCCCCCGCAACGCCATCGAAAAAACCAAAAAATTTATGCTTTTTACCGTTCTAATAGGCGCATGCCTTTTTATACCCTACACCTATAGAATAGGTAAAGGGGTATATTAACTTTGGTATGGTGTTTGTAACCACCTAAAGGAAGCGAGTTAGATATGGAAAAGTATATATATTTGTGATCAGCGTGACCGCCTTAGTCGATATAGCCATGTCCGTCCGTCCGTCCGTCCGTAGGCACTATAACTCAAAAAATAATGGAGCTATCTTGATGAAATTTTAACTGTAGGTTACTAGGACTCAAAGTACGGCGGGGATTGCATATGGGCGAAATCGGCCCATGGGTTCGGATTTTGGACCTTTTAATCGATCGAAGGGCTAACGAACATATATAAAAAATCACGATAACTCAACAACTAATGACGCTATCTTCATCAAATTTGTGCTGTAGGTTACTAGTAATGAAACTACTTCGGAGATTGCGTAAGGTCGGGATTGGACCATGGGTTCGGAACCTAGAACTTTTTGATCGAATTTAGGCCAAACGAGCATAATTCCGAAACCAATGAAGATGGAACCTCCAAATTTGGTATCAGGGTGTCCCTTCCTATTTCCTAAGTGTCTTGGGAATTTGGGTCCCATTGGAGTACTGGGTCGGGGACCAGCCACACATTTCCGAAGACCTTAAAGCATATCTTTAAAATTAATAAAGATAACAACTTGAAAAAATGTAGAAGCTTCCAATTTGCCACAAGGGTGTTCTTTACTATCTCTTGCGTGTTCCCTTAATTTGGGATCAATTGGAGAGGTGGTTCAGTACCCCTCTCAGACCTCCCAAGTTTTAAAAGCTTATAATCGAAATTACTAAAAATAGTTACTTAAAATTAAGATAGACCGTTCAAATTGTGTACAAGGGTTAACTAGTACTATAAGTAAAGCGCGGGCTGTATAAGGGCGAAATCAGCCCATGGGTTCGGATTCTGGACCTTTTAGTCGGTGTCAAGGATAACGAACATATATTAAAAATCACGATAACTCAACAACTAATGAGTCTATCTTCATGAAATTTGTGCTGTAGGTTATTGGTAATGAAACTACGGCGGTGATTACGTACGGTGAGGATTGGACAATGGGTTCGGAACTGAGAACTTTTTGATCGAATTTAGGCCAAACTAGCGTAACTCCGAAACCAATGAAGATATAACCTCCAAATTTGGTATCAGGGTGTCCCTTCCTATTGCGTAAGTGTCTTTGAAATTTGGGCCCCATTGGACTAGTGGGTCGGGGACCAGCCACTCAGTTCCGAGGACCTTAAAGCATATTTTCGAAATTAATAAAAATAGTAACTTGAAACAAATGTAGAAGCTTCAAATTTGGCCCAGGGTGTTCTTTACTATTTCTTCCGTGCCACCCTAATTTGGGATCATTTGGAGTGGTGGTTCAGGACCTCTCTTAGACCCCCAAATGTGTAAAAGCTTATCATCGAAATTAGTAAAACTAGTAACTTAAAATTAAGATAGAACGTTCCAATTGTATACAAGGGTTTACTAGTATTGAAAGTATGACGGCACTGCAAATGGGCGAAAGCGTACCATGGTTTCGGGTTCTGGAACCCATGACAAGTTCAAGGACTAAAAAACATATATCTTAAAAACACCATAACTCAAAAAATAATGCCGGTATTTTGATGAAATTTAAACTCTAGGTTACTAGTAATGAAAGTACCATGCGAATTTGTTCTGGTCGAGTTTAATTTCAAAGCCAAAGAATATATTTCCTATGTCCTATGTGTCTCCGAAATCTAGACTAAATTGTAGTGGTTCAGCTATGTTCAAAGGTACTTGCTGCATTTATGTAAAATTTATTTGAATATTTAAATGAATTATATGAAAAGTTCAAAATTTGTAATTGTATTTTAGAAGTACAAAAAATATATAAACTTCTGTAAAGTTGTTTTAACATTGTATAAAGAAATTTTGAAATTTATTAAATTTTATGAAATTATAAATGCGGAATTTGCATAATTTTTTTAATTTAATGTTTTGATTTTAGTTCCATAACGCTCGAACTTTTACTAATTCGTTTTTTTTTTAAATTTAAAACTTATTTAATGTTTTTCCTTTTTTATGAAATATAAGTGTCAAAAACTTTTTTCCCCTTTATGCTAAAATGGATGTCTCATATTCGCATTAACAAAAATTTTGGATATTAGTTTGGACCACCGTTACAGAACTCCCACCATTTAAATATTTTTTGAATTTTCATATCAAATTTTATAAAAACTAGCTAGAAGTGTTGATTCTCCTGTAACAGGGGTTGTGGCCAACGAACCCCCGCTTATTTAATCATTGAAACTAGATTTTTAAGTTTAAGTTTCTTTGGGAAATGAAGAAATTGACAGCGAAATTATTTTATTATATTACAGGGCAAAAAGTCAAGTACCTACTTTCATTCTATACTTAAAATAAACTTTCATTGCATAATTATTTTTTAGCGATCAGAATTTTTTAATGTAAAATATATGAAGGTTATCTAATGATCTTATACATAAGGATATAATAAAAAGAAAAAAAAAATATATACTGTATTGTGTTTCAATAGTGATAATTGCATATAACGGACTCATCAACACCTTATTATATTTTTGTTTAGCAACAGCATTGCAAATTTATCTTTTAGTTTTTTGATAAATTTAAATTTGTGTACATAAGAAAACATAAAATAAAGAAATCTATAAAACAAATAACTACAAATAAGAATTATAAATAAAATATACACACATAATATAAATAATACATACTATAGGTACAAGTAATACATTCGAATTCACATCCACATATGATAACATACATTAAAAATTATAATAAAATAGATAAAAATCATAAAAAAAATAATAACAATAACAAATATTTATTACACATATTACTAAGATATAATATTAACTAATAACTACATACTATCATATAATATACTGCAAAAAACGCATTAAAATAATAAACTACATAAAAATATCAAATAAAACTTCCCTATATTTAAGTAGTATTATTACTAAACACTATAATAAATTACTAAAATTTACATCAACACATGATAATAAATAATAACAATTATAAATAATAAAAAAAGTAAAAATATAAATACAATAACAATATTAAAAATCTACTACACATATTACTAAAATATTATACTATAATTATATCTATATCCAATCACATAATACAAATAATAAATAATAATAAACATTACTTTTAACCAACATTGACACTAAAAACTGTGTTCTAATAATGCAACTTCATACTACTACTCCTACTAATTTCTATAGCTCCTAGTGGAGCAAAGAGCCTTAACAAAATCCTTCCATTCAGTACGGTTCTGTGCGATCATTTTTATTTCACCCCATGTTTTTCTTGATTTGGTAATTTCGGAGTGAATTGTTCTTTTCCACGAGTTTTTCGGACGCCCGCGTTTTCTTGCACCTTGCGGGTTCCAATCAAGCGCTTGCCTGCAGATTTCGGACTGATCTTTTCTGAGTGTATGACCAATCCATTTCCATTTTCTTGTCAAAATCTCCTCTGCTATAGGTACTTGGTTGCATCTGGCATGTAATTCCTCGTTTCTAATTCTGTTTGGCCACCATATTTTCAGAATTCGATGGAGACAGGTGTTAACGAAGCTTTGAATTTTGCTGGTAAGTTCCTCCGTTACTAACCACGTTTCGCAACCGTATAACAGAACAGATTTGACGTTTGAATTAAATATTTGAATTTTTGTTTCCTTAGAGATGATTGCAGACTTCCAGGTTTTTCGAAGTTGTGCAAACACTTGTTTAGCTTTATTTATTCTAGCGGTCATATCTGCTTTTGCTCCTCCCTCAGGCGTTATTACGCTACCAAGGTAACAAAAGTTGGTAACATTAGATATTTCTTCATCATATAACATCAAATTGTTTACATTAGGTGAGTTTACTTTCATTGCTTTTGTTTTCTTTACATTGACTTTTAGTCCGCGCAGTTCAGACTCTTGTGCCAAATCGTTCAATTTTTCCTGCAGATCTGTATTTCTAGTTGATAGTAGGCATATATCGTCCGCATAGTCAAGATCTTCTAGATGTTCCCCGAAATTCCAAAATATGCCTCTGTTTAAATCGTCAATGGGAGCACTTAGTATGTCATCGAGCACAATTAAAAATAAAATTGGTGACAGCAGGCAACCCTGTCTGACTCCACAATCAATATTTATCGGTTCAGATAGTTGACCTTGATGTAGAATCCTGCATTTAAATCCTTCGTACTGTGCTCGGATAAGCCGTATCAACTTCATTGGCACTCCTCTAATTTTAAGCGAGTCCCATATAGATTCTTGATGTATAGTATCAAATGCAGACTTGAAGTCTACGAAAGCTAGTTTTAATGTGGATTGCCATTCATTCACCTGTTCTATGATTATTTGGAATGTATTGATTTGATCCACGCATGATCTATTAGGGCGAAATCCAGATTGCTGTTTTCGGATTGTTTCATCTAGTTTAGTGTTGATTCTGTTCAACAGTATTTTTGAGAGAATTTTCGATGGAATAGATAGTAGTGTTATCCCTCTATAGTTATCACAGATGGACAGGTTACCTTTTTTAGGTAATTTTATTAAAATTCCTTCAAGCCAGTCTTTAGGTACCGACTCTGTTTGCCATATTTTTTGAAAAATTGGATGTAGCATACGTGCTGTTAGATTTGGGTCTGCCTTTAACATTTCTGCGGTAATTTGATCAAAACCTGGTGATTTATTGCATTTCATCGTTTTCACTGCTGTTTTTATTTCTTCAATATTGGGAGGGTATGTATTTAAATTGGATCCCCTTTGTGCTGCTGTTAATATTTCATTATTATTTTCAGAGAATGCCAGTTGACTGTGAGATTTATAGCACTCACTGAAGTGTTCATGCCATCTTTGCAACTGTTCTGTTCGATTTGTGATACTAATTCCATTTTTTATTGGACGGTTATTACTTATTTTAGCTCCTGATAGTTTACGATTGGTATCGTATAGTAGCTTAATATTATTTGTTGCAGCTGCTTTTTCGGCTTGGTTAGCTAGTTCGTTTACCCAATTTCGCTTGTCTCTTCTGCAGGACTTTTTCACTTCAGTGTTATATTTACTATAGATTTTAACAGCATTTTCTTTTTGTTTCCGTGTTTTGGCGTTGTTTTTAATATGCTTTGCATTTTTTCTTTCTTCTATCAATTTCCAGGTAACTTCCGATAACCATTCTTTTTTCTCTTTTGGTCTATGACCTAGGATTTTTTCACTTGTTGTTAACATTATTGATTTAAAAGCATTCCAGTTTTCTTCGATAGTCATTTGTTGTGGGTTATTAGTTTCATCGTAGCATTTGTTTAATTCTGATGTGAAAGCACTATTCACTGCTGGATCTTTTAATTTTCCTAAGTCAAACTTTTATAGTTTTGGCTTTTTGTACAGTTGCAGCTATTTTGATACGAATTTTGGCTACTACAAGGTGATGGTCAGATCCAATGTCTGCACCTCTTTTAGCTCATACATCTAATAGACTACTTCTCCAAAGTTTATTGATACATATATGATCTATTTGATTTTCAGTTTTATTATCGGGGGACACCCAGGTGGCCTTGTGACATGGTTTATGAATAAAGAGTGTCCCACCAATGACGAGTTCTGACAAATTCATACAAATGCGTTATTTGATCACGAGATTATAACCGTTGCTCTTACAAAATTTAAAATAAAAAAAAATTAAATGGAAAAATAAACTATATTTCAACTAAAAGATTTTAACTACATTGACGATGTAAAAAAATTAATCTTGAAAGCAGAAATGGAAAATATGAAGCAACTATCAACCGTAATTCAAACTGCTATTAAGGACAATACAAAAGCTAAAGTAATTAGAACAAGGAACAATAAATGGTTAACACAAGAGATTCTAGATAAAATGAAACAAAGAGATAGGATATACAAAAGAGTTATAAACAACTCATATGATGTAGCTCTAAGGGAAAGCTCCAAAACAGTTAAAAATAGGAATCCTAAATAGTATAAATCAACATTTTGCGACTATCGGATCAAAGCTTCATTCAAACTTAGGCAGGGTTAACTCACCAACACATAATACATGGAATAATAATAATATCATTTTTCTACACCCTACGAATACATCCGAAATCAAAAAAATTAAAGCAATCTCAAAAATACAAATTCTTCGAGACCTGATGGAATAAATAATAAACATCTAAAACTTATAGCAGATATAATAGCACCGACAATTGCAAAACTGATCAACAAAATGTTTGAAACGGGTATATTTCCGGAGTCTTGTAAACAGGCGACAACTATTCCATTATATAAGGGAGGATGCAGAGACAACGTTAACAACTACAGACCTATCTTATTGATAAACAAGTAAAGAAACAGTCAGTCGGTGCAACCGACTTAGAAATACCCTACACCTATTTGGTTCAAATTTAAGGACATATCCATTAGTCATTTTAACACCATAAAAGCTGTTATTAATTTGATCGTAAGACATAGCTAACCAAATTAACTTTATAATACTAAAAACATTTTCTAATTACACTATCTATTAAAAAATATTACAAAATTTTACTAATTTATGTATTTAAAAATATTAAAAAACAAACAAACTTGAAATAAATGAAAATATATTTATTCCAATTCAATTACAAAATGAAAAAATTCTAATTATTAAATTTTGTGATAAAAAGATAATCAAAGCATAATATATTTAATAATCCAAATTTTTAAAAATTGCAATTATTTTAAATGGTTAGTTTATATACCTAATAGAAAAGCTTATAAACGCAAAATATGCAATAAATGTACTTCTAAAATACAATTACAAATTTTGAACTTTTCATATAATTCATTTAAATATTCAAATAAATTTTACATAAATGCAGCAAGTACCTTTGAACATAGCTGAACCACTACAATTTAGTCTAGATTTCGGAGACACATAGGACATAGGAAATATATTCTTTGGCTTTGAAATTAAACTCGACCAGAACCAATTCGCATGGTACTTTCATTACTAGTAACCTAGAGTTTAAATTTCATCAAAATACCGGCTTTATTTTTTGAGTTATGGTGTTTTTAAGATATATGTTTTTTAGTCCTTGAACTTGTCATGGGTTCCAGAACCCGAAAACATGGTACGATTTCGCCCATATGCAGTCCCGTCACATTTCAATACTAGTTAACCCTTGTATACAATTGGAACGTTTTATCTTAATTTTAAGTTACTAGTTTTACTAATTTCGATGATAAGCTTTTTCACATTTGGGGGTCTAAGAGAGGTCCTGAACCACCACTCCAAATGATCCCAAATTAGGGGGGCACGGAAGAAATAGTAAAGAACACCCTGGGCCAAATTTGAAGCTTCTACATTTGTTTCAAGTTACTATTTTTATTAATTTCGAAAATATGCTTTAAGGTCCTCGGAACTGAGTGGCTGGTCCCCGACCCACTTGTCCAATGGGGCCCAAATTTCAAAGACACTTACGCAATAGGAAGGGACACCCTGATACCAAATTTGGAGGTTATATCTTCATTGGTTTCGGAGTTACGCTAGTTTGGCCTAAATTCGATCAAAAAGTTCTCAGTTCCGAACCCATTGTCCAATCCTCACCATACGTAATCACCGCCGTAGTTTCATTACCAATAACCTACAGCACAAATTTCATGAAGATAGACTCATTAGTTGTTGAGTTATCGTGATTTTTAATATATGTTCGTTATCCCTGACACCGACTAAAAGGTCCAGAATCCGAACCCATGGGCTGATTTCGCCCTTATACAGCCCGCGCTTTACTTATAGTACTAGTTAACCCTTGTACACAATTTGAACGGTCTATCTTAATTTTAAGTAACTATTTTTAGTAATTTCGATTATAAGCTTTTAAAACTTGGGAGGTCTGAGAGGGGTACTGAACCACCTATCCAATTGATCCCAAATTAAGGGAACACGCAAGAGATAGTAAAGAACACCCTTGTGGCAAATTGGAAGCTTCTACATTTTTTCAAGTTGTTATCTTTATTAATTTTAAAGATATGCTTTAAGGTCTTCGGAAATGTGTGGCTGGTCCCCGACCCAGTACTCCAATGAGACCCAAATTCTCAAGACACTTAGGAAATAGGAAGGGACACCCTGATACCAAATTTGGAGGTTCCATCTTCATTGGTTTCGGAATTATGCTCGTTTGGCCTAAATTCGATCAAAAAGTTCTAGGTTCCGAACCCATGGTCCAATCCCGACCTTACGAAATCCCCGAAGTAGTTTCATTACTAGTAACCTACAGCACAAATTTGATGAAGATAGCGTCATTAGTTGTTGAGTTATCGTGATTTTTTATATATGTTCGTTAGCCCTTCGATCGATTAAAAGGTCCAAAATCCGAACCCATGGGCCGATTTCGCCCATATGCAATCCCCGCCGTACTTTCAGTCCTAATAACCTACAGTTAAAATTTCATCAAGATAGCTCCATTATTTTTTGAGTTATCGTACCTACGGACGGACGGGCGGACGGACATGGCTATATCGACTAAGGCGGTCACGCTGATCATAAATATATATACTTTTCCATATCTAGCTCGCTTCCTTTAGGTGGTTACAAACACCATACCAAAGTTAATATACCCCTTTACCTATTCTATAGGTGTAGGGTATAATAACCTAGGAAGAATATGTGAAAAAATAATCAACGCAAGAATTAAGAAATTTATAATAAATACAGGAGGTTTCGATGATAACCAATTCGGGTTCCAGAAAATGTGTAACACAGAAATGGCAACTACAGAAGTTTTAAGATTTATCGCAGAACAAATCGAGGAAGGCAATTACACAGCAGCAATATTCATTGATTTACAGAAAGCGAAACCAAATAGATGGATCAGAACCAATATGGGCAAATTGAATATTCCAAATCTAACGAGTGTTGGGGTATCACAAGGATCAGTACCTATTGTATATTCAGAACATCAAAGAAGCCGGGTTAGCGAGCAAATATGTTATTTTTCCTGACGATACCTGTCTTCTTTACAGTGCTAAAAACAAACAAGAACTGGAAGAAGCAATCAAAAGAGATTTAAAAATATATGATGAATGGAGATTGGGCAATAAACTTACACTAAATAGCGCAAAAACGAAATATATGTAACCCCAAGAGCGCGGAGGACATTTCACCGAGAGTTAAGATACTTGTGTATACAGAAAAAGTAAAGGAACATAAATACCTTGGCTTAATGGTAGATGAGAAGCTGAAATGGGATAAACACGTAGGAAACTTCTGTAATAAAATCGCGGCGCTAATAGGTGCATTAAAAACAACGAGGATTAAACTTAATTTAAAAACGGCTAATCATATATTCAATTCCCATGGAAGCGGCACGAAATCCCGAATGACACAATCCAACGAGGACAAAACCCAGACATTTTATAAAAATCCAAAAAAGACTAAATCCTGATTAACAAAATCCAGGAAAGACCACATTCTGAAAAGACAAAATCCAGAAAAGACAAAATTCGTAAAAGGTAAAATCCAGAATTGAAAAAACAAAAACGCTTTAAATATTTTTTCAAAATTGAAATTTTTCAATTCACATACATATTTAATTGAAAAGCAAAAATAAATTACATTTCAAAGCAAAACAAAAATAACAAAAATTAATAACAATTCATAGTCAAAACATTAATTTTACTCTTTCAATAAACTATTTAGATAATTGAACACAAATTTATAAAATATTTCATAAGCTTAAATAATTAACATAAAGTAAATTTACACTTAATACAAAATTCAGTTTTCAATATTTAGATTAATGACAAAGTGGTGCTTATATTTTTAAGATATTAATTTTTGGAATAATTCTTTCGTTAGTCAATTATAAATTTAACTCTGCCCTCTCTTTTAAGGTAATTTTTTACAAATGTAGTTGTTGTTCACCTGTGTTAAGTTTTACAATTGTCGTTTCCATTACGATTTGTTCCTTCCTTATATTATTAAGTAGATCGTAGATGGTTGTGTGGTTTCTTTCAACCAAGCAACCAAGCGATCTGTGCCATGATTCAATTTTGTTTTGAGTATGTGGTAAAATATTAATGACATTGTCATACACTGACCAAACAAAAGCTTGCTAAAGAAAGCAAATCCAGATATCCAGAGAACAGGGTACAAATCTGCATTATCTGGATTTAGTCTTTTCTGAATTTAGTCTTTTCTGCATTATGGCTATCTGGATTTTATGTATCTGGATTTTGGAAATCGAGATTTCATGTCCAACCCATTCCCATATCAAGTCAAACATAAAACACAACACAGTCTGTTGGTCAAACTGTCCAAGCTACATAATTAGCAGAGTAGAGAGTGTGTACCGGTCACTGAGAAGACTTTTCAATTACGCTTGGGACTTCAATTCGGCAAGGTTATACAAAGAAACAGCTAAATTAAGCATCTTCAACATAATAATATTAGAAAAGTAAAATATATATTCAAAATTCTGAATAACCTATACAAAACATCAATTATCCTACATCAGCATGCAGATATACACGCTTATAACACACAGATCGGCGAATCAACTCTTAACACCACAATCAACCTATTTTTTCATCAGAAATAACCGACTATCTTCGGCTATAAGAATTTTCAACGAATTACCATATGATATTAAAAACCAATCACTCAAACATAAATTAATAAGGAAATTAAAACAACACTTACATTTAGTACAAGAAACAGGGATCAGCTAATTCCATAAAGTAACTATATACATAGAGTATTCACGTAGAACAAAAAAGTTAGACAAGTTTTTTTATTTCCTAAAACCAACTTTATCGTATTTTAGTTTATATTTATTTTAATTTTTATTTTTTTTTATTTTTTTGTTTGTATGTCAATCGATGTGTTTACATTTGTATATATTTCTTCTCTTTTGTTTTTTTTTTTTGTATGTATATCATATCAATCGCTGTATCATGTATGTACGCAGTTTGTGTATATTTTGATTATAAAATAAAAAAATATTGATAGAAAAAGAAGAATGATATTTCTTTTTTTTGCTTTATATTGTTTTACTTGCATTATTCTAAATCTTTTAAATCGTTAGAAAATAATTCCATAAATTGTCTTCTAATGTACCTATGTATTTTAAATTTTCGTTAGTTTAAAATAGATATATAATATTTTTTTATAATTTTTAGATTTTAAACTAACTACCTATTAAAAAAATGCAATTAAAAATGTTTGTTTTATTATTTAATTTTGAATTCTAGATATATAAATAAGCTTTCAAAATTCATATTCCATTCGGCATAAAAAACCCTTTAATTATGTAAATACACATTACAAAATGTGTATGCATTTTGCGATGTCTTTTTTTCTGCCGGAACCGTAATCAGAAAAATCACTAATTTCATTCAGTGCACTATTATAGTATAGCCTTCTAATGGCTATTTCATCGAATACCAATACAGCCAACCTTTCAATTAAACCTTTTTCTGAGAATATAATGCCTAAAACTTTTAAGAACACTGTCGAATACTTTTTTAAATAAAAATCTGCACTCCTCTAAAATTTCAAACAATGCCTGCAAAAACAACTTTTTTCATACCTAATTGGCAAGTAAATATTCTTTTCTCTATGTTTCAAAAATTGATATCGGCGTATGATTTTTTTGCTTAATACTTAGTTATATAATATTATATAATTTTCTTTATTACAATTTATATTAACCATGCTCAAAATCAACTGAACTAAAGAGAAACTTTATGAAAACTGATTTCATAAAAATGAATAAAAACAAATGCATAAAAAGTTTTTCAAAAAAAATAATCCAATGCATTTCCAAAATATTTTTAAACATTTCAATCTAGTTGGTTTTTCTTTGAATTTTTTTCATTAAAAAATGTTCTCCTTAAAAAAAATGTTCTCGTTAAAAAAACATTTAGTTCAAAAGTAGGACAATTAAAATTTCATGTAGGACGTAGGACAAATATAAAAAAATAACAAAATTTATATAAAATCTGTTCTTTTAAAAAATAGCGAATAACTAATAATAAACATAATAAAAGAAAATAAAAAACAAAATAACAAACTGTAACCAACAAGATAACATAATATTAAATTTCTACTGATAATTATTTATTTACTAATATTCAACACTAAATATCATTCTACATAATCAACAATATTAAATTAATACACAATCGTTAATACAAATTCTAATAAACTTTAAAGAAAATAATCATACTACATAATACACCACATTAAACTAATACTCAAACTTACACACAAATTCCAATAAAATTTTAATTTATTTAATTTAATAAAAATGAACACATTAAAGCAAAATAAAATTCTACATAATAATAAATTACAAATAGTAATAAATGCTGAACCAAACCAGATGAGTATAATTACAACACATGCAACAACAACGTACTTCCTGATATCAGTGACAGCTGTTTGAAGGTACCCGCAGGCATTAACGAAAAAAAAAAAAAAAATTGAAATATATTGAATTACTAAATAGTACTGATATTATTAACATAAATTCGTATAATAATAAATAATAAAAATAAAAAACAATGGGAAAGATTAGTTTAGTTCAAAAAATCTAGACCTATGTGGTTTTCAAAAAATTTAACGCAAAAGTTATTTTTTATTATTTAAAAAATTTTTTTAAATGACATTTTATATTTTTTTAAAAAATAGTGCTAAATGCCATGTATACTTAATTCTATGTAATTCAATATTAATAGTGGGGTGATAAATTTAAACTAATTCAAAAGAAAAAAAAAATTAAAAAAAGTTTATTAGAAGAGAAAAAAAAAAAAAATTATTAAATTAATACAATTAATACAAGAAAAAATTATAAGCAGAAAAAAAAGAAGTTATAAAAAACACCAAAATAGACAAATAAAAGATATTTTAAAAAAAACAAAATCCAAAATTGTTATATATTAATGTGCAATAATAATTATTAAAGTCTGTTAATTAGTAATAAAATCATTATATGAAACAAATCTTCAATCTCGCTGACATCCTTATCTAGAAGCCATTGACAAAGTTTTTTGCTATATAGATTAAAAATTCTTATTTTCCTGATATACAATGGCAATCTGTTGAATAAACGGAAAGCAACAACGTTATAAAAGTTACGGAAAGCAGTTGTTCGAAAACTTGGAACAGACACAAAATACATGTTATTTGTACGCAATGCATAAGTAACAGAAAATCTATTATTCAGATAACCCGATCTAATATAAAAAGTTTTCAACACTTTGTAGCAATACATATAGCGTATAGACATAATGTTAGCCAGGGCCGGCGCTTCCATATGCACAGATGGCACAGTAAAACCGGGCGCCAGAATTTTAGGGGCGCCAAATTTATTGTAAAAATTATGTACCTACCGACCTAAAATAATTTTTTTTTTTTTTTTGAAAATAATTAATAAATTTACATACCAAAATTTAAAAATTAAAATTATTCCTTTGAATTAATTCTTTCAAATTCTGTCCAAATTAATTCTTCTTAACTCAAATCAGATATATTTTATTTTATCATTCATTTTATAGGTACCTACTGTTTAAGTTCTTCTTGCTTTGATTCTACTTAGTTAAAATAACAATTTAAAAATATGCTCCATACACATAAACAAAATCATATAAAGCAAAATAAAAATGTTTTTCGGTTTTTCCTATACATTTTTTTATTTAAGGTTCAATCATTTTTTATTGTTCCTTAAATTATTTATCTATTATAAAAAAAAGAAATAGAAGAGACCATAAGAAAATAAATTCAATTCTCTTTTTTAGTCTTCTTTCAATAAAATCAAATAGTTTAAATATACCTTATGCACAGTTTAAAAAAGTGCTCCATATACATAAGCAAAATCATATAAAACAAAAAAATGTTTTTCGGTTTTGTACTGCATTTTTTTTATTTAAGGTTCAATTATTTTTGACTGTTCCTTAAATTATTTATATATTAAAGAAAAAAGAAATAGAAGAGAAGAGACAATAAGAAAGTAAATTAAATTCTCTTTATTAGTCTTCTTTCAATACAATCAAATAGTTTAAATAGCTTTTGTTCTGCCTTCTACCTTCTGCACAATTTAAAAAAGTGCTCCATATACATAAGCAAAATCATATAAAACAAAAAAAATGTTTTTCGGTACAAAACCACATTTTTTTATTTAATGTTCAATTATTTTTAAATGTTCCTTAAACTATTCACCTAGGTATATAGAAAATAGAAATAGAAGAGCCAAAGAGAATAAGAAATAAAAACCGTTCTCTTAAATTTTTCTTTTACATTGATTTGCATTTGATTTATATATTATAAATACTTAATAATTTTTTCTCTTATAAAATTATTTCTAGTATGAGTAGAGAAATAAAGAGTTAATAAAATAACATATATTTATATATTATTTTATTAACTCTTTATTTCTCATCGTATTGAATAAAAAATTGTAAAGTAGTATTGTATTGTAATGTTGTATAATGTAAAATAATGAAATTTTGAAATTAAATGTACTTCTACCTATTTATATTTTGGACAATACAATTTTGTTTTAGAAAATAAAATTTATGACCATGGCCATGAAGTATGAGATTTATGTATAGTGTGGTTGAAATTATGAATTATACGAAAAATACAAACTTTATAATAATTATGTTTGTCTATAAAAATAAAAACAATCTTATCTTGTAGAATAGGTTTATTTTAAAAGAAATAAATGAAAAAAATTTTTTATGGACCAATTAATTATTAATTAAATCTTTTTGTTCTACTGATTTTCAAAACCATTTAATTTTAATATTAATTTTAATCTTGATTTTTATATATATTCCGTAATTGTCGATTGCACTCCCGATCTAAGTCGAAAAGAACAAGTATCTCTAATTCTTAGAATAGTTAATAAAACAGAAAACAATATTTTTGAAATAAAAGAATTTTTTATAGGTTTTCTCATAGGTTTAGATACAACAGGAAAAGGCTTGCTTGACAGATTTAGTTTTAGATAAGTTAATTTCGTTAGGACTTTCAATTAATGACTGTAGAGGACAAGGCTATGACAATGGTTCAAATATGAAAGGAAAAAATATAGGTATGCAAGCTCAAATTAGGCACCTAGAACCACGTGCGTTTTTCATTCCATGTGCATCTCATTCCGCAAACTTAGTTCTTTTAGATTCCGCTCAATGTTCAAGTCAAGCTGTAAAGTTTTTTGATACAATTCAAAGTCTTTATGTTTTCTTTTCGAGTTCTGTTTCAAGGTGGGAAATTTTAAAAAAGAACGTGAAGTAGATGGGAAAGTAGAATAGAAGCCTTAAAACCTTTTATTTTTCATTTAGAAGATATTTATGAAGCTTTAGTAGAACTGACAAATGACAAAGACTCTATGACAAGATACACCGCAGAAGCTTTAGGCAATAGTATTTTAAAATTTGAATTTATTTGTTCATTACTAATTTGGTTTAAAATTTTAGAAAAAATTAATATAGTTAGTAAATATTTGCAAAGTCCAGGAATTTGTTTAACGACTGCTGTTAATATTTTGCTCACAACTAAAGAATTTTTGAGCAATTTGAGAACGGACGAACATTTTTATGATTTCATTGCGCAAGCTAAACAAATCGCTATAAAATTAGATGTAACAGCGTCGTTTCCTCCCGTTTCAACACTTAGAAGTCGTAAAAAGCCTCGGCTTTTTTCATACGAAGGCAGGATGAAGTTATTGAGAATCCGGAAGTTAGGTTTAAAGTAGAATTTTATTTTAAAATACTAGATCAAGCTCTTCAGTCAGTTACAGAACGGTTTGAACAAATTTCCGCGCATAATAGTATATTTAAATTTTTACATGAAATTTCCATCATTTCGTCATATACTTCAAGTGATCTGTTTAATTATTGTTCCTCTTTAGAGAAAAATCTAACACACGATGGTTACTCTGATATAAATGGAGTAGAGCTATTTGAAGAGCTTAAAATATTTCCTACTTTGGTTTTCGAAAAACCACCTTCATCCCCTCTTGAAACTTTAAACTTTATTTTTGATAAAAAATTAGAAACATTATTTCCCAACCTTGTTATTGCTCTAAAAATTTTATTGACAATACCCGTTACAGTAGCTTCTGCGGAACGTAGCTTTTCAAAATTAAAAATTATTAAAAATTATTTGAGAACTACAATGACTCAAGACAGATTAGTAGGATTAGCAACTATATCTATTGAAAAAGAACTTCTTGAAAATTTGGACTACAACTATTTAGTTAACGATTTTGCCAATATAAAAGCGCGAAGAATTAATTTTTAATATTTTCGTTTTATTAAAGTTATTAAATTATGTGATATATAGTTTTTCCTCGCGTTTTCCTTTTGAATTAAATTTCTTTCATTCAAGTAAAGCGCTATTTCTTCTAACTAAATTTTTTATTTTCAATCTAAAACTATTTTCTTTTTTAAATTAACTTATTTTTTAAAGAGGATTATACCTTCGTGGGACTACCTCTATAAAAAAATGCATCGATAATCCTACCTCATGGGTGATGTGGAAATGGATTTTTTAGGGCGGCGTTTTAGAAAAGTGCACCGGGTGACAAAATGCTTAGCGCCGGCACTGATGTTAGCTTCTTAAAATAGTGGCGACGTATGATATAGACTAGGTTTTTTGAATATTCGCCGTATGACTTGTTTTTGTAAAAGAAGCAGTGGTTGTATTTTATTCCATTGAGTTCCACCCCAGCAAGTAATTCCAAATTGAAGCTTGGATTAAAAAATACCATAATAAAATATTTCATTACTTTCGAAGAACAGACATTTTGTAAGTAATAAAAACTGCGTAGACTAGAACGAAAATATCGTCTTAAGGCTTCAGTCTGTAAGGACCAATTCATTTTGTTATCAATTATAATACCTAAATACTTGAAATGCTCTACTATTTCAATATCGAAACAATTATTACTACATAATATTGAATTATTAAACAGACAACTTCCACTACAAGTACAATACATTTGTTTTAATTTAAATTTGTTACACTCGTGCATGATACTTAAATTGCACTTCATAATTATTTTGGCAAGACAGGTTGTAAAACATCATTTTGGTTTTGTTACTTATTACTAATTTATGACGTGCGAACCAATTTCGCAATAAGTTCAAGTCATAGTTAATATCACAATTTAAATTAAGAAGATCATTAGCTTCATACACATAACCTAAATCGTCTGCGAAAGCAGTAAGATTGCCTTTAAATTCTAACTTAAGTAACGAGTTAATATAAATCAAAAATAGTGGCGTCCATCCCTCATAAAGGTCTTAATACAGAACCTTGGGGTACTACTCCTTGTCTAATATATTTAGCGCTTGACAGTTTTTCCCCAATTTTAACTTTTATAAATCTTGACTCCAAGTAGCTCGAAAACCAATCTAGCTTATGGTTATATATCGAATGCTTTTGTAATATCAACAAATAGTCCTGAAGTGTATTTCCTCTTATCTAAGTTAGTATAAATTTCTGAACATAATTTCAATAAAGCGTCTTCGGTAGACAATTTATTCCTAAATCCAAATTGGGGAGAACTGAAAAAATTTTCCATATTTAAAAAACTTATTATTTTATTTTTCATAATTTTTTCAAAGACTTTTGCTACCTACGGAAGTAGTGATATTGGCCTGTAGTTGTTCATATCTTTGCTGCTCCCTTTTTTAAAAAGAGGGATAACGACAGCGTTTTTTAATGAATGAGGAAAAGTACCAGAAAGAACATTCTTGTTAAAAATGTATGCAAGAATGTCACAAATCATAAATTTAACTTTTTTTAAAATAATATTAGAAAGACCATCATTACCACACGAATGCGAATTTTTGAGTGAATTAATCGCCTTAACTACATCCAAGGAAGATATTGGTTCGAAACCATAGCTATTTCTAGTATTAGTTTCTTCCTGAAAACTTAAGCAATTTTTACAAGTGCACGAGTGTATTTGTGGGAACAAATTGTCAGTCAGATTAGCAAAATATTCACTGAAAAGATTAGCTATTTCAAGGTCATCATAAATTTCAATATTATCTTTCTGCAAAATAATAGATTCCCTGGAGTGGAAGCACGTAACTTGTTTCGAATGTGTTATTTCGAATTTTTCAAAAATTGGTAGCACGTTAATTTGTTTCGAATACTTTTCATTCGTTTCAAAATTTTTATTTTGTTTCGAATGTTTTTGGCAACACGTAAGCTTTGTTTCGAATAGTTTTTTTAGTCGTTTCAAAATAATTTGTGCGATAGATATATAAGGTGTGGTCGTAAATGTAAACTTTTTGACGTAAAATATGCCATTTGACATTTATTATGATTTTAAGACCAAACAATTTGCAATCAGTAGACATTCAATTTACAAATAAATTTAAAAAACGCTGAACGCTCAAAAAACTGTACCTTACTACTTGGTAACCTGATTGTAAATGAAAAATTTAGTTTGCATAGTTGACGTTAACTTTACACATATTTCACATTTACGACCAGGTTCAGTTAGCAATGATTTTTTACATAATTTTTGGTCGTAAATTCATAATATGCATATTGACAGCAAATTTACATTTACGACCATAAGAATAGTTAACGCCAAAAAGTACAATACAGGTAAATTTTTATAAAAATTAATTTTAAACAATATATTTGAAATTTTTGGATTAAATATTAAAAAATTAATATAATTTTAGCTACCTGTTTAAAATAAAAATTAAAATTTTGGAAAAAATGATATTTTTTGAAAGTGAATCTTCATCAGACGAAGAATATATACATAAAAACAAAATTGAAAGGAGATGGTTCAGAGATCAAAGTAACATTTTTGAACTTCCGACAAAGGAGTATGCATAAATATTTATAAAGAAATACATTTTTTTGCAATTATAATATTTTTATTTCAGATTTAGTCAATACTTCAGAGTTAATAAACAAGCATTTAAAATGATTTTAGAATGTTTGAAATTAAAGACAAATATAAGAGCTACTGGAATTCAACCAACATTACAACTGGCAGTAACATTAAGTATATTGGCTAGTGGTAGTTACCAAGTTAATGTTGGTAGTAATAAAGTGATATCAATGGCGCAGACAACAGTTTCTAAGGTATTCAGAAGTACTATACAAGTAATGGAAAAAGAATTATGTACTCGTTGGATTTCCTTAAAGGAAGACGCATTCAATGCAACGCGGGAATATTTTTTCAATAAGTACAAAATTCCTGGTGTTGTTGGCATAGTAGATGGTACTCATATTCCGATTTTACAACCTCAAGCTGATGAACATGCATTTTTTAACAGGAAGGGTTTCCATAGCTTAAATGTTATGATAGTGAGTAAAAATTAAAATAAAATATTGGTTTTAACATTCACATTTAAGGTTTGTAATCATTTGTATGAAATTTTGGCAATTGATGCAAGTAATGGCGGAGCTTCTCACGATTCAGCTGTATGGAACAAAAATAATTTAAATGAATATTTGGAACAAAAATATGATGAATGTTCCTTAAGAATTTTAGGTGAAATTATTATTTTGCCCAATAAACTTTTATAAAATGTTTAATGTATCTTTTAGGTGACAGCGGTTATCCACTTTTACCTTGGTTGCTTACACCTTATAGAGCAGCAGCAGATGAAAGTTCTCAAGTACGTTTCAATTACATACTCGCAAAAGCTAGAAGTCAGGTTGAGCGTACAATAGGGATATTAAAAGCACGCTGGCGATGTTTATCCAGTGAAAGGAAACTTAGGTATACTCCTGCTCAGGTTGCTAGTATAGTAAATGTTTGTGCGGCCCTTCATAATATGTGCGTTAATTATAAAATTGAGGCATACGGAAATATAGAAAATACCGTGTATAATGAAAGTGTAACAGAAGAAAATATTGCAACGGCAGTTATTGAAAGAAATATTCAGAGAAGGGCTCAATTAATAAGGGACAACATTAAAAATAATATTTTGTAAAACATTTTTATTAAAAAAAAATTCATTAAAAATAAAACATAAAAAATTCATTAATAACAAAAATAATAAAACTTCATTAATATCACAAATAAAAACATAAAAAATTAATTTGCTCCTATCCTAACTAGTACTGAAAAACATATTTTTAAACTCTTATTTTATTGGAATCTTTCTAATTGCAGTTTTTTCAATTCATTTTTTTCTTTCAAAATTTCTAAAGTTAATTTTTGCGACTGAAGTTTCTCACACATATACTCTCTTCTTTCTTTTTTCTCTTCTTTTCTAAGTTTGTAAATGTTCTCTAATATATCAACATTTTTTTTTAATGTCCGATTTATATTTTTTAATTCGTCCGTCACCTTTTCCAGTTTTCTGTTGATGCTTGCAGTATCTTTTACATATTCTTCAATTAATTTTTCTTTCTTTTCACGCGTTCTTAAATTGCTTTTTCTTCTTCGGCTATTTGCTTGAGAATCTACTGGAATATTTGATGACTCGTTTATTTCTCTTTCATCTCTTTCATTATTTTGAAAAGAAGTATTTTCTAAGTTTTCCGGAACGCCTTCGAAAATAATTTCATTACATTGCTCATGTGTTATCTCGTTAATATATACTGTAGGTAAACCAAATACATTAACATTTGGTATTCCTTCCACAGATATCTCTAATCCAGCACACTCTATAATTGTTTCTTCAAGTTCGCTAATTTTTTTCTCCTTGTATGGTCCACCGCCAGTTTTTTTTTTCATGTTTTTGTTAAATGCCAATTTTTTTTTTATTTTGTATTTGTAATCGCTCCAAGTCTAAAATTATATAAATGCATCCAACATTATATTTATCATTAATTACTACCTTTTTCCATTCATGTGATTGTTTTATAGGTGGTCCTTTTTCATTCAATTTTGCTGAAAGTTCTGCCCATAACATTTTTGTTTTTCTTCTGCCATCTAAATTATTTGCTATTCCTCTCGCAAGCTGGGAATGCTGTTTCATAAAATTTATAATGGTTTCCAATTGACAATGGTTAATGCTTAATCCTTTTTCTGTTGATTCCCTTAAAAAGCAATTTTTAATTAAAATCATTAGCTATACATAGTTATTAGGTATACAGTAATCAAATAGTTATCAAATATTAATTTTAAAGTATAATTAATGAAATGCAATTGTTTTTAATACTTACATTTTTAATATCTATTTTAACAAAAGAAAATTTAATTTTTCAAACGATTAAACAAAGTACAACAAAAAAAAAACAAATAAAAACCATTTCAATTTTCAAAAGAGGTAAAAAAAGATAATTTGAATTTGAAACGAAACGGAATTTTTTGAAGTAAAACTTTTGTTTCGTTCATTTTTAATTCGAAACAATTTACGTGCTGCCGTTAAAATTTTGTTTCGAATAATTCGATTCGAAACAAGTTACGTGCTTCCACTCCTGGTATAAGTGTTTTTGTTAAGTTACCTTCATAATTTTGTAACTGTTGGGTATATGGGGATCATTATTCCACAAAAATTAAAACTGACAACTTACTCTACAAATGGATTTTTTTTATCTCTCTACAGTAAACTGTTCAAAAGTTATTGATTTTTTTATGAAAAGTCTTCTTAAATCTTTAATCCCTCATATCTCGAAAAGGGTCCACAATAGACCCCCCCTCCCCTCCAGTACAATTTTTTGTTTGTTTTAATGCCCCCAATTTTTTTATGTTTGACAAAAATAAATTACATAACCTTATTTTTTAATTTTTAAATTTATATTTTGCGAATTTTTCAATTCAAAGTTAAAATTTTATTAATTTAAAATAAATGATAAAATTTTAATCAATTGCAAATAATTTTAAATAAAAATTCGTTCATCAAACCATAATATAAAATTTTTTTTTTTGTTTACACTCTCTTGTTTGTTTACATAATTCAAATGTTATTTATCCATAAAAATATGTATTAGTATGCAAAAAATTTTTGTGTAAAATACACTTTTTTTTTGTATGCAGTAGCAACTTTATAGGAAAAAGACTTTAGAGAACATCTTTTTGCCAAGGATTATGGTAACTCTCTCAATACTTGTCTAGGGATTATGGATGCCTCTCCCAGTAATTTATCGTTTTTTCTTTGCCACACGAATAGTATTTTTGTATCTTCCGCCTTTGCTCTAACTTTTGTCCAGTAAAATGTTGTAATGAAAATTAGCCTTAAAGGCAGGTTTTCATGAGAAAATTTTGCCCAGTTATCTTGACTTTAGAGAGAGAGGTATATAGTATACTCTCAATAGGAGAGAAAGAGTAAAATGATTAAATTTATATTAAAATTTTTTTATATCTTTTGACAAAAACAAATTACATAACCTTATTTTTTAATTTTTAAATTTATATTTCGCGAATTTTTGGATTCAAAGTTAAAATTTTATTAATTTAAAATAAATGATAAAATTTTAATCTATTTCAAATAATTTTAAATAAAAATTCGTTCATCAAACCATAATATAAAATGTTTTTTTTCTTTGTTTACATTCTCTTGTTTGTTTACAAAATTCAAATGTCATGTATCCATAAAAATTTGTAATAGTATGCAAAAAATTTTTGTGTAGAATACACTTTTTTTTTGTATGTAGTAGCAACTTTATAGGAAAAAGACCTAAGAGAACATCTTTTTGCCATGGATTATGGCGCTCTCTCAATACTTGGCTAAGGATTATGGATAATTCTCCAAGGAAAATGGATGTTTCTCCCAGTAATTTATCGTTTTTTCTTTGTCGCACAAATAGTATTTTTGTACCTTCTGCCTATGCTCTAACTTTTGCCCAGGAAATTGCCGTAATGAAAATTAGCCTTAAAACTATGAAAATTAGATTATTAATATATTTTTTTAGTTCAATTTGTAGTTTATATTCTAATAGCATTACTTTAATAGTACCCTATATTATAATATAAAAATTTAAAATTAATTTCACAACTTTTTTTTAAAAAAAATTAAAAAATATTTTTTGTCAAAATTCCTCAAATTTATGTGAGATTATTTCAAATTGACGATCAAAAATATTGGTGTCTTCATCTACATCAACGAAATGTTCAGTAACATGTTCCCTAAAGCTATCAAATGAAACTTCCTGCGAAAATATTCGCCCGCACATAGGGCATATTTTAATATTTTCCTGGGCCTTACTTTTTCCACTCAATACATCTGGATGAAAATCTCTATTTTCCTCTTGACTTTGATGACTTTGAGATGGGCTGATATCTGCATAAAGTGACTCATCAGTTTCCAAACTTTTATCCGCTGTTTCAGGCTTTATACTTCTTAATTCGCATTCTTTACAAACTCTGTTTCCTACAAAAAAATATGTTACAGGCTGTTTTAAAAATTTCTTTCAAAAATTGTATTAATTTTTAATACCTACCTAACTTTTGTTTAACTTCGGAAATTGTATTTTTAAGTTCTTTTTGCTGATATATTAATTGTTTTTTAAGAAAATTAAGTTCTTCCACGCATTTTGAAGCTGCCGATGTCAACTCCCTTATATCGATATCTTTATTTACTTCGTCCAAATTACTTAAATCAAAAACTTCAGCTTTAAGTGTATTTGCTTGATTTGGTATTTCTACTGTTGGATGAAAAAGGATAACCTGTTCTAAACTAATGTTGTCGGATTTATTAATTTGTTCATTATTTTCAACAAGCTTTGGTCGCAAATACGGATTTGGTGAATATTGCGTAAACGTTTTTGATCTAATTAAATTTTGTCCAGTTGGTTTCTCACTTTCATCTAGTAAATTTTGCATGTAATTTCTTTTGGATAATTGAGATAATCTGCAAATTTTTAAATTTTATTAAATCTTGAATTAAGCTAATTTTTTACCTTGCCCAAAGTTGTCTGTTCTCCGAAGCCACCATAGCCACATGATCATTAATTTGAGCTTTCTGTTGATGTAAATCTATAATTTGCTTTCGTAAAGACTCTATTTCTTCCTTGTTATTAGAAAAACTAGAAGAATATTCAATATTTTTCTGATCTTGAACTTGATTACGTAGTTCAAAATTTTCTTCTTCTAATTGAGTTACTCTTTGTTGGAGTGATTGACACCGTTCTTTCATAGTTTGTATTGCTACTCGCATTGCTAAATTTGTTTTCAATATATCTTCAGATACTTCCATAACTTTTCAAAGATACTTTAAATTTTAAATATAATAAAAACTTTAATTTTATTGAAACATTTTAGGAATTGTTTAAGGCACGAAAGCAAAATAAATTTTTCAATATAAACGTTTTTGACATTTGTCAGATGTTAAATAGTTCAAACATCAAACTTTAAAATGTTTTGGCTGTTGTCAGTCTTTCTAGTCATAGATAGGTTTAATCTATTATAGATCGGCAGCAATAGAGAAAGGTTTCTCCCTAATGTATGTATTTCCTGTTAAACACTTATAACTAAAAACTTGAAATTTGTTTTGGCTAAATGTAAAATCAGATGTTTTGATTTCGATTTTAAAAAAATAATGAACAGAATACGAAATGGAAGAGGTTTAACACAATTACTTAATCAATTATTTTTAAGTAATTTGTATGATGATAGGTGAAAGGGTATATTATGAAATAGGTAAAAGGGTATATTAAATTTGGCATGGAGTTTGTTACCTCAGAAAGGAAGCGAGCTAGATATGAAAAACATAAAATATTTGTCATCAGGGTGATCTCTCTCTCGATTTAGCCATGTATGTATGTCGTTCCTTAGGCATGATAACTCGAAAACTAATGGAGTTTTGATGAATTTTTAACTCTAATGGCCAATGAATTCGGATTCTCGAATTTTTTATAACGAACATATAAATAAAATAAGGATAACTCAACAACTAATCGCGATACCTTCATGAAATTTGAGCTGTAGGTTACTATTAATGAAATTATGGCGCGGATTGCGTGCGGTTGAGATCGGACCACTGGTTCTGATTCTACAACTTTTTGATCCAATTTAGGCCAAACAAGTATAATTCCGAAAACAACCTTCAAATGTCCTATCATGTTCTTAGATCCTTGTAATTTAAGGCCAATTAGAGTATTGGGTCGAGAACCATCCACACGGTTCAGAAGACCTTAAAGCATATAGTTAAAATCAATAAAAAAAGTAGCTTAAAATTAAGACAGAACGTTCCAATTGTGTATAATGGTTCACTATAATTGAAAACGGCGCGTACTGTATATAGGCAAAATCCGATCATGGATAGGCCAAACGAGCATGATTCCGAATCAAAATAAGGTGGAACCTCCAAATTTGGTATCAGAGTGTCCGTTCCTGTTCCCTTAGTGTCCTCGAAAATTGGAACCAATTGGTGTAGTGGGTCGGGGACCATCCACATAGTTTCCAAGCTCTTAAAGCATATCTTCGAAAATAATAATGAGAGTAAATTCAAACAAATGTAGAAGCTTCACTATTTCCTACGTGCTCCCTTAATTTACGATCAATTGCAGTGGTGGTTCAGGTAACTCTCTTAGATCTGTCAAGGTTTTAAGCCTTATCATCGAAATTAATAGAAATAGTAACTTAAATTAAGATAGACCGTTCCAATTGTGTACAAGGGTTAATTAATATTGAAAGTATGACGGGAACTGCATATGAGCGAAATCGTACTATGTTTTCGGGTTCTGGAACCTTAAAAAAGTTAAAGGGCTAACAAACATATATTTTAAAAACACCATAACTCAAAAACTAATTACGCTATTTTGATGAAATTTAAATTCTAGGTTACTAGTAATGAAAGTACAATTGGAATTGGTTCTGGTCGAATTCGGACAATGAGTTCGGATTCTAGAAGCTTTTGATCGAATTGAGGCCAAACGAGTATAATTTCGAAACCAAAGAAGATAGAACCTTATATTTGGGGCACAGGTGTTTTTTCTTATTTGTTTTGTGTACGTGAAATTTTGGATGAATTAGAATAACGCTTTGCGTACTACCTCCACTACTTCCAAGAGCTTAAAGCATATATTCGAAATTAATAAAGATATAAACTTCAAATTTGATAAGCTATTTCCTATTTCCGTTCTTATTTAACACTTTTTTATTTTTAAAAGGCTCAGAATTTTACTATAAAACATATTATGTATTATATTTTATAAAATACAAACAAAATATTTTTTTAATAAACCGCGAAATTTTTATTTTTTTTTATTTTTATTATATCATATCTATATTTTATTGAATTATTACCATAGGTAATATATAATTAAGAAATTGTGTACGACACTTAAGTTGTAAATTTTATTTTTGTTTTTAAATGAATTATGTGAAAAGTTATAAATTTGTCATTGTATTTTAGAAATAAATTTATTGCATATTTTGATTTTTAAATTTTGTGATAAAAAGCTAATGAAAGCATTAATGGTTTTAATTAACCTTAAAAACCATCAAATTATATAAATTTAACCTAAAAAACCATCAAATAATATAAATATAAAATATAAATATTTTATATTTATATTATTACAAATTAATATTTCTTTCGAATAACGTTGAGTTTAATTATAAAAACATTAAAAAATAAGTAAATTAAGAGAATAAATTAAAAAATTATTTAAAATTGATATAAATAATCAAGATTACTAAATCATTCAACCGTAAATGCACTGCAGGTAAAAATCCTGAAAAGAAGTAATTGTTTCATGTGTGTGAAATTTTATTGAATTGGATAAAAGGTTTTAAATATGTAATTTTATAATTACATTTTGCGAATCTATTTATTTCAAGTTTATTTATTATTTAATATTTTTAAATAGATAAATTAGTAAGAATTTTTAATATTTATGAATTGATAAAATAATTAGAAAATGTTTTTAAATGAAAATGTAAAGGTTAATTTGGTTAGCCATGTCAAAGATAATGAATACAACTAGATGTGCACAGTCCATGTAAAACAAAAACCTTTAAATTCAAGCTCTTTAAAATAAAAAGAAAGAAATATAAAAAAAAAGCTTAAAGCTTTATACTCTAATTATTAAATTAGAGAACGAAAAACAAAAGAAAAACAAAATAAAAGCTTTGTTGACTTTATTTTTTTAATATAAATTTTGAAAAATGAAAAAATACGATTTATGAAATTATAATGTATCGATGGCTCCAAATTATAACGAGATAAATCTAAAATGATGTTTTAAGAAAAATGAGTTTAAAAATATTGGAAATATATTTTATTATAACTTTGTTATTTTTTTGAATAAATTAAGAATACAAATTAAAATTCGCGATTTTAAATGTAAAATTGAAAAAACCGTTGAAAAATATTTAAAACAATTTTATTCTGTGATCTTCAAGACTTATGACGTTCTTTACGGCATATTTTTCTTTCTTTATTTCTCCTAAAAATGCTACTATAAGAAGGCTTACCTTTGGTTTACATTCTACCTTGTTTTAATTTTGTTTCGTTGTAACTATACTTATAACCAAAAAAATATTATATATAAGAAATTTAATTATAAAAAATTAACAAGTGAAAAAAAAATATATGAATTTACTTATACCTAAGACAAATATTTTAATCGTCATATCAAACTTAACTTACGTCGTTATTTTTTGGAACCACGACGTACAATATTTCAGGCCATGACATAAAATTATTTGAATGTATTAGTGAATACATTCAAACAAAATGAGAGTGAGTCTCGAAAAAAAATTTTTTTTTTGTTTTGTAATTTTTTAGAAAAAAATAAAAATTTTTATGATTTTAACCATATTTTCTTTTAGACTTTTCTTTATTAAATATTTCCCTAAACACTCTGAATTTTATAAAAAAATAAAATTTGGAGTTTTTTTTAAAACATATCAAAAATTCAGCTATGAACTCAAAATTTTTAATATGTTTTTCTAAAAAAATATTTTTCAGTTTTTTCCGTGCATTTCATAACGTAGCCATTTTGATACTGTCAAAAAATAATGAGAGTACACAAGAGTAAAAATTTTAAATAAATTTAGAAAACCTAACCTAACTTCAAAAGCTTTATAATAATCTGCGACGTAACTTTGGTAGGTAAATTGGTTTTAATATCGAGTTTTTATATTTTTAATTTTAATAAAAATATATAAATTATATATCAAAATAAACTTTGAGGTTTTCTCTTTATGCTCATAACAAAATTAAATTTCAAAACGTATTTTTCAGCATAAAATTAAAGAATTCAAAATTTTATACCGTTCTTAGCATCATTCAACCATATTTCTGGGTAGGCAATATTTATTTGTTTGTATACAGTTTTAAACAGTAAAAAAAAAAAAAGTGCGTGCAAAAAATAGCCGTACTTTAATAGATAGTTTTTAAAGCTCTTTTTAAAATTTTAAATTAAATTTTTTAAGTATATTAAGATTAACATTTTGCAATTTTTTAATAAATTATGATTTTAAAATGTTCTGTTTCAGGCTGTTAAATTAAGATTCTTGCACGATTAAAGTTTCATATTTTAAATTTCCAAAATTACGGATAAGCGCTTTTTTAAAAATTACGGACCTGATTGGCAGGTCTTGCTGGTTAATAAATAAGAATGTCTGGTTTATAAGAATGCAAATAATGTCATTTTATATTTTTTGAAAAATGATAACTATTTCGGATGTGAAATTAAGTATGGAATTATAATTGATAATAGTTTGCAAGTTGCATGCTTCTCAGGCTTTGCAAAAAAAACCACCCAAAACTTTTAAAAATATTTTATCGGAATATATGAAACTAGCCTTTTGGTCTCAGCTAAAAACTTTAATTTTATCGTATTTTATAATATTTACAGATAAAAATATTTTTTATATACAATTTATTTCACAATATTATTTTTACATAAACTCTTTTTTGGTTTTTTAAATTTAATTTGCTATGTTACTTTCCAATTCAATATTTTTATTTAAACTTGTTTTGTCGATTTGTGTATTGCCAACACTGTAGAATATTAATAAAATTATCACTCTCATTGAAAGCTTAGTAAGAAGCTTTTAAAAAAAGTAAAATATATGGAAGTTATTTTTTCAAAAAAGAATTTCTGAATTAAAATATTAAAATTTTTTATATTTGAATATGTTATAAAAATTTTAAAAGACTGAATTTTACGGTCATCTTTGAACGAAATTAAAAAAGTTGCAAATTTGTGAGTTATTATAATTTTAAAATCAGCCGTCGAGATAAAGCTCCCTATTCCCATAAGACTACGTGTTAAATCAGCCGTCGAGACATCTTTTTTTCTCTCAGTGTCATAGCCTGAAATATTGTACGTCTTGCTTTATACTATTATAGTTAATCGACAGTCACGTGACTTATTTATATTTTTAACTCTCTTAAAAGCTTTTTTAATTTTTAACGTGTATGAATGTATGATATTAGACCCATATTAGGGTTTTTTTTTTTAAAAAATTTTTTATATAGTTGTATTCATTATCTTTGGCCATGTCTAACGATCAAACTAATAAAAGCTTTTATGGTTTTAAAACGACTTATAGACTTCCCATTTAAATACACCGAATAGGTGTAGGGTAAGTCCGTTGCACCGATTGACTGTTTCTTTACTTGTTTTTATATTTAAATAAATTATATAAAAAGTTCTCAATTTGTCATTGTATTGTAAAATGTATTTATTATATTATAAATGTATTTATTAAATATGAATAATAGTGAAATACTTAGAATATAACCCCAATGCACTCAAGAAATCCTGTTAATAAGTGCGAAATATAATTTTGGAGCTTCAATGTTAACGTTTAATTTTGGAAAAACATACACTGGTAAATAAGTTATTGTTTTATAAAAACATTAAAGTTTTAATTTTGAAGACCCAGTAGCCCTTCAATGGGGAAAATGGGGAAGGTTCCAATGAAGGTTGAAATGTAATGCTAAAGCTTCAAATTTTGTATATTTATAAAAAAAATATTTGAACTAGTATTCAAGTTACAGGTGTTAAAAAATAGAAAAATTTAAATTTTAGTTCTTAAACAGGGGACGTGACATAATCGACTCCTACTAATTTCTGAGGATCTAAATTCTTCCACAATTTCTAGGGCCTGGAACCGTTTAGAAGATATGTGTGGCCAAATATTTTGCAATAATTGAGTTTTACATAATGGTAAATTTTAGTACCGTCTGGCAACGCTAAACATTTGCCTTTTAAAAATTTTTAAAGTTTATAAAACCAGTTTTTTCTGCCGGTTTCAGATTGAAAATACACTTAACAGAACTCTTATTATAACAATTTAAAAATAGGGCTTTGTCCAAATTTGGGGGCTGTAGCTCCGTAACGGGAGGGGGGAACAGAAAAAAATTCTTATACAAAATTATGTTTTTTGTAATATCTACCTGTGGTTAAAATTTCTTTACTCTATTTCAAACGGTGTAAAAGTTTTGTAAACATACGGACAAACGGACGGACAAAGTGAAGCTATATAGGCACATTTTTACAAATTTTTTTGAAAATATGCTAAAAAAGGTCATTTTACTCTTTGCTTTGTCCAGTTTAAGAATAATAAAATTATAAAAACATAATCGTATTTATTCGTAAATCGTAATATGTATTATTTATTGGTTACATCATAAAGAAATCATATACATGCAGGGGTTCCCAAACTTTTACCAGTCGAGACCCACTATTAAGACCGCAAAGTTTTCGCGACCCACCTGTAAATAAAACAAGAAAAAAGCTAAAAATTTTGATTTACATATTTATTTAACGCACATATTTAAGAATAATTAATAGGATGTATGAGATGAATGAACGAAACATTCCGATTTAAAAAATAAGCCGATTGATTATTTTAAAACTAAATTACCGGAATTAAATAATTCAAAAAATCTATTTTCTCGCTTCATCAGCATTAATGAAAAGGCTTTGTTCGCCTCGTATCTCATTAGTTTGCGAATTGCACAATCCGGTAAACCGCACACTATTGGAGAGTCATTAGTACTTCCAGCTATAAAAGATGCTGTTGGAATTATGTTTGGAGAGAAGAGCTTAAAAGAAGTTGAATCAATTCCACTTTCCAATAACACAGTTGCTCGTAGAATACCGGTATCGTCGATATACCGGTAACTAAACCACTTTGAAATGGATTTTTATCTCATGTATATTTTTCTAGATTTTTAATTTCTTCATAGAAATAAAAATCAAAATTTTCTTTAAGTCTGTCCAAATGCTCAATTATTAAAGAAATTAAATCGTTATTGGGCGTTACTTCATTTTCAATGATAAAAGTTTGGAATGTATCAAAGCAGTCATATTTATTTTCTTGAACATTATTTTTCCACAACATAAGTTTTTCTTACCATGAACCGAAAATATATCAATTCCATTTGTTCCTTGTAATTGTAAATTTAAATCGTTCAATTTCGAAATATATCTGCTAAATAAGTCACCAAGACTTCATATTTCACATCGCGCAAATTTGTCCCAGCACCACTGTTTTTACCACACATTGCTCGTGCACCGTCGCTACATATTCCGATGCACTTTTTCCAATCCAGTTTTTTCAATGTTATAAAAGTGTCGAGCGTATCGAAAATTATTTCACCAGTTCCTCGAATGATTGGTTCACAAAATAATATGTCTTCAAAGAACTCGTTGCACCATATAAAACGAATGAAAATAATTAGCTGGGACAAACCTTGTACATCGGTTGATTCATCCAGTTGCAACGCAAAAAGTCCAGTAACTTGAATTTTATGCATAAGCTTATTTTCTACCCATTCGGACATTTCATCAACTCTACGAGCAACTGTGTTATTGGAAAGTGGAATTGATTCAACTTCTTTTAAGCTCTTCTCTCCAAACATAATTCCAACAGCATCTTTTATAGCTGGAAGTACTAATGACTCTCTAATAGTGTGCCGTTTACCGGATTGAGCAGTTCGCAAACTAATGAGATACGAGGCGAACATAGCCTTTTCATTAATGCGGATGAAGCGAGAAAATAGATTTTTTGAATTATTTAATTCCGGTAATTTAGTTTTAAAATAATCAATAGGCTATTTTTTAAATCGGAATGTTTCGTCTCAAAATGTCGTATTAATTTGTTAGGTCGCATACTTTCATTAGCAAGAATTTCTTGACAAATAACACACTGTGGGCGTGGATCATCTTCTTTTCTATTGCATGTAAATTCAAATTTTAGATATTCAGAATCATATTTTCTTTTGCCACGTTTTGATGATTGCGAACTTGTTGAAGGATTCTCACCAAATTTTCCCATATTATCTGTTTTTGTTGCTACAGAACCTTCTTTTTCTTTTTCATTTTCAATTGTTTGATTTTGCACAGAAGTCTTTTTACTTACATTTGATTTTAAATTATGTTTTTTTATTAACGAAACACTTTTATTAACAATATATATAAACTTTTTTATTAACAACACAACACCGTACTTAGTCCAAAACAAAATTTGCACTGGTTGTCTGAATATTTTAAGTTTGTACATAATCCTAAATTTCTAATTAACCGTTATTTGTGTTTGGTTGCCTGTTTAAAATTAGAAAAGTGGTTGCTATGATGCGATGATTAAAAAAAAAGTTCTAAATACAAAAATTTGCTAAGAAGTTTAATTTTTAAACCACCTAAAAATATGCAATAATTTTTTGTCGCAAAACTACCTATATATAAATATTGTGACAAGTTAATTAAAAGCAAATTAATATGCTCAGTAATACGATCAACTAAATATTAAATTTTTTGCGACACACCGAAAATAGCTTTTGAAACCCACATTTTGGGAACCACTGTCATAGAGTATTCATCTAGAACAAAAAATGTTAGTCAATTTTGTTGATTTGAAATCACCCCAACACGATATTTGAAATCAACGCATTATCGTAAATAGATGACCGTATTTTTAGTATACATAGTAAAATCAAATTGAGATTATTTCTTTGCTTTATTTTTATTTTGTTTGTTTGTCAATCGATGTATGTACAATTGTTTATATTTCCTTATCAAGTTAGACGATTTTTTTTTAAAAATTTTATTTAATATTTTTATTGTTGTTTTTTTTTATTCAAGCACTAAATGCTATTTTAACAAAAATGTAAGAAATTTGAATATACTTTTTGATAATTTTTAAACTGTTACGTCAGATGAAAAAAGTTGTTTTTGCAGGCATTGTTTGAAATTTTAGAGGAGTGCAGATTTTTATTTAAAAAAGTGTTCGACAGTTCTTAAAAGGTTAGCTTTCTTTAAGAAACAAAATTTTATTTAAAAAAAAAACATTATTTACTTAAAAAATCGAAATAAAAATTAAGGCAAAAATTAAAAAAAGAAAAACAGGATTTATCTTTATTAGCATTATTAATAGGCAGTTTTAATTGGGTAACGAGCAAAACAATTTTTAAAAATAAATTTTAAAAGTGTTAGTAAATGTTAGTAAAGCAATAAATATTCATTTTAATTCACCAAAAGGCTTATAAATTTTTGAGAAATGGAGTAAAGCTTAATTTGCCCCATTTTACTTCTCTTAATAGATGGATCCCCATCAAACATTTAAATATAGGTATAAACGACAAAAATATAATTGAGTTAGACATATTCTCTGAAAAAGATTTAATTGAAAGGTTGGCTGTATTGGTATTCGATGAAATAGCCATTGGAAGGCTATTCTATAATAGTGCACTGGATGAAATTAGGGATTTTTCTGATTCTGGTTCCGGCAGAACAAAAGACATCGCAAAATACATACACATTTTATAATGTGTATTTACATAATTAAAGGGTTTTTTATGCCGAATGGAATATGAATTTTGAAAGCTTATTTACATATATACTTTTTCCATAATATATTATTTTACCCGGATTTTTCCCTTTTAGAATTCGAAATTAAATAATATAATAATAAAACAAATTTTCAATAAGATGAACAAAAATTTTTAATTATATTTTTTTTGTAGTTAAAAACCTTAAAATTATTAAAAAAATTTTACTTAATTATTTTAAAATAACGAAAATTTTACTTTAGAAGACATATAGGTACTTTAGAAGACAATTTATGGAATTATTTTCTAACGATTTGAAGGATTTGGAATAATGCAAGTAAAAAAATATAAAGAAAAAAAAAGAAATTTAATTCTTCTTTTTCTATCAAGAATATTTTTTTATTTTATTTATAATCAAAATGTACACAAACTGCGTACATACATGATACAGCGATTGATATGATATACATACAAAAAAAAAAACAAAAAAGAGAAGAAATATATACAAATGTATACACATCGATTGACATACAAACAAAAAAATAAAAAAACTAAAAATTAAAATAAATATAAACTAAAATTCGATAAAGTTGATTTTACGAAATAAAAAAACTTGTCTAACTCTTTTATTCTACGTGAATACTCTATGTATATAATTACTTTATGGTTACATGTATCAAATCTTCAAACTTTTATAAATATGTATTTGTTTTTAATTTTGTTATACTACGGGTTACGTATGTATACAAATGTTTAAAGTTATTAAGAATAATGCGAGATAAAAAAAAATGTTTATATATATTCAAAAACAAGTAAAAAAGAACACTATATATTGTAAAAACTAAGAATTAAGAAATTAAAAAATTGTGTTTATAATATTTTTAATTTTTTTGATTCAAAGAAGTTGATTTTTTCTTAGATATCTTTATATGAAATAATTATAATAATATGCGGTGTCAGAAAAACTTATAAATTGTGTAGGTATGTCTTATAAATTTAGAATTAGACCTATCTTTTATAAAAATTTATGTTTCTGCACGATTTGTTCTTGTTATTTTAATTGCCGTAGAATAAAAGTTTTAAGTGAAATGAACATAAAAAGTTATTATATAATAAAATGTCCAATATTTTTTCTAAACCGTTTGGGAAGAATTAGTTCGTTATTTTGATTTACTTAAATTGTTATTTGAATAAATATGAAAAGTAAAACATAAAATGAATAAAATTAAATGATTTTTTCAATATTTTTTTAATTATTGTTTTATTTATTTTTAATAAAGGGGAAAAGTCAAGTGGAATATATACTTAAATCTAAAAAAAAATTTGATCATAATATTACTTCAAATTTTTAATGGAAAGGGTTAACGGTTTTTACTACAGGGTAATCTTTAGTAAGAACCCTTATTCGTCCTAAACCGTACTGTTATCTCCTCGCGGTGGATCCCGGTAAGCGTGGTTGATAGCAAGGTCAAGATGGAGTTAATGAATTATCAATCTCGTGTCATGTCTCGCGGCGAGTCTGAACATTCTGGAACCCCAGCCAGGTGCCATCAAAGAGCTTACGACAGATGTTTCAAGTCAAGATGGAACAGTGTACGTCGAAGACTAGTATTCGGACTCTTGTTAATTGCAACAGCCAGTTTTAAAAGCGTTCTCTTGGTGCGGCGAAGCAGCCAAAAGTGACCTGCATTTTAATTATAAAAAGCCACAGGGTTTATTTGGTTTTGACCTGTTTAACTCGTTTCGACCTGGCGGGCTTCCAAAAATTTTGTGCTTCCGAATTGTGTCCAATTTGACAGGTTGGTTTCGCAGTCGAAAAGAGAATCTGAAACAAATTTTTGTTGAGTTCGGTTAACCCGTTTGGGAACTAGGGCGCAATGAAGCTTTTTCAATGTTTTTGATGTCGAGTCAAAACGGTTTGACCGATTGACTTGAACTTTTGCACGAATGTTCCTCTTAGCAACCGGAATTAATTGTATAAATTTGGTTGGAATAAATTAATCTATTTCGGCCTGGCGGGCTTCCAAAAAAGTTTGTGTTTCCGATTTGTGTCCAATTTTACAGGGTGATTTTGCAGTCGAAAGAGAAGCTGGCACAAATTTTTGTTGAGGTCGGTTAACCCGTTTGGATACGAGGGCGCAATGAAGCTTTTTCAATGTTTTTGATGTTGAGTCAAAACGGTTTGACCGATTGACCTAAAATTGTGCACAAATGTTCCTATTAGCAGCCGGAATTAGTTGCATAAATTTGGTTGGAATTAATTATTCGGCCTGGCGGGCTTCCAAAAAAAATTGTGTTTCCGACTTGTGTCCTATTTTACAGGTTGATTTTGCAGTTCAAAAAAGAGGTTGCAAAAAGTTTTACTTAAGTACGATTAACCCGTTTTCCACGACGACGCCATGAAGTTTTCAATAAATTTTATTTGCTTAAACGATTAAAAGAATTTTATTGAAAATTTTGTATCACCATTTTAATTATAAAAACCCACAAGGTTAATTTTGACCTGTTTTACGTGTTTTGTACAAAGATTCAATGAAATGTTAAAAATTTTTGGTATTAACGCAAGTTAATCTTTATTCCAAAAGCTCACTTAATTAATAAGACTAATTTTTTTGCTCTCCTTAAGTAGTCTCAAATATTCCAAAAGCTAGATGAGATAACATTTATAAGAATAACAAGTAAAGAAACAGTCAGTCGGTGCAACAGACTTAGAAATATCCTACACCTATTTGGTTGAAATGTAATGAGAAGTCCATAAGTCATTTTGATTTTAAAACCATAAAAGCTTTTATTATTTTGATCGTAAGACGTAGCTAACCAAATTAACTTTATAATACTAAAAACATTTTCTAATTACTTTATCTATTCAAAAATAGTACACATTCTTACTAATTTATCTATTTAAAAATATTAAAAACAAAAAAAACGGAAATAAATGAAAATACATTTATTCCAATTTAATTACAAAAGTAATTATTTGAGTTATTAAATTTTGTTATAAAAAGCTAATCAAAGCATAATATATTTAATAATTCAAATTTTTCAAAATTGCAATTATTTAAAAGGATTAGGTTATGTACTTATTAGAAAAGATTATAAACGCAAAATATGCAATAAATGTATTTCTAAAATACAATTACAAATTTGGAACTTTTCATATAATTCATTTAAATATAAAAATAAAGTTTACATAAATGCATCAAGTACATTTGAATATAGTTTAAGAGTCGTACAAAATGTCTTAATTATACATTACCTATGATATCACCTCAATAAAATATATTATATAAAACAAATTAAAAAAAAGGAATTTAATCGTTTATTAAAAAAATATTTTGTTTTTAATTTATAAAATATTATACGAAATATGTTTTATGGTAAAATTTTTAGCCTTTTAAAAATAAAAAAGTATTAAATAATAAACGGAAATAGGAAAGAACCGTCGTGTATCAATTTTAAAGTTTCTAACTTAATGAATTTTGAAAATAAGCTTTTTAGTTTTGGGATTTCCTAGGAGGCACCTGAACCACCACTACAATCAAGTCTAAATTTCGGGGACACATGGGAAATAGGAAATATATTCTTTGACTTTGTAATTATACTCGTTTGGCCTCAAATCTATTAAAAGCTTCTAGAATCCGAACTCATAGCCGAAACTCGACCAGAACCAATTCCCATGGTACTTTCATTACTAGTCCCCTAGAGTTCAAATTTCGTCGAAATAGCGGCGTTATTTTTTGAGCTATACTGTTTTTAAGATGTATGTGTGTTAGCTCTTGAACTATTCAAAGGTTCCAGAACCCCCATATGTAGTCCCCATCATACTTTCAATATTAGTTAACCCTTGTACACAATTTGAACGTTCTAATCCTAATTTCGTTCCTATCTTAATTTTAAGTTACCTTGTAGGGTCTAAGAAGGGTACTGAACCACAAATGCGATTGATCAAAAATTAGGGGGACACGCAGGAAATTGTAAAGAACACCCTTGTGACAAATTTGCAGCTTCTACATTTGTTTGAAGTTACTATTCTTATTAATTTCGAAAATATACTTTAAAATCTTCGGAACTGTGTGGCTGGTCCCCGACCCACTACTCCAAATGGTTCGAATAGTTCCGCCGTCATTACTACTAACCTACAGCACAAACTTGATGAAGATAGCGTCATTAGTTGTTGAGTTATCGTGAATTTTTATATATATTCGTTAGCATTGGACAGATTAAAAGGTCCAGAACCGAACCCATGGGCCGATTTCGCCCATATGCAATCCCCGCCGTACTTTTAGTCCTAGTAACCCACAGTTATAATTTCATCAAGATAGCTCCATTATTTTTTTTGAGTTATTGTGCTTACGGTCGGACGGACGGACATGGCTATATCGACTCAGGAGGTCACGCTGATCTTAAATATATATACTTTTCCATATCTAGCTCGCTTCCTTTAGGTGGTTACAAACACCATACCAAAGTTAATTTACCCCTTTACCTATTCTATAGGTGTAGGGTATAAAAGTGTTAAATAAAAACAGAAATAGGAAGAACCCGCGTGTATCAAATTTAAATTTTCTATCTTCATGGATTTCGAAGAAAAGATTTTTAATTTTGGGATTTGTTAGGAGCCACCTGAACCTCCACTACAATTAAGTCTAAATTTCGGGGACACATAGGAAATAGGAAATATATTCTTGGACTTCGAAATTATACTCGTTTAGCCTTAGATCAATCAAAAGCTTCTAGAATCCGAACTCATTGTCCGAACTCGACCAGAACCAATTCCAAAGAGTCTAAATTTTATCAAAATAGTGGCATTATTTTTTGAGTTATAAGGGAAGGTGCTGCATCATCGTCCGGTTTTTCGAAAGTATTCTATTTCTCGTAAGCTGATTGATCACTTTTCTTTCTAGGAGGTGTATATGTCAAAATATGTAGAGTGTTCTGAGGTAATGTCTAACGGACCAAGGTACAACAACACGATGTACCTCGGACCGTTGTTGTTTGTTTGAATTCCTTGGACCGGTCAAAATATCTTAAGTCGAAGTGGAATAATTTATGCTCAGGATCTTATAATATTCAGTTTACTATGATTAGGTATTAAAAAAAAAATAATTTTTAATAAAGTTTATTCGTAAAATAAAAGTAAATATTAAATAAAAACGTAATTCAGTTCAAAATTCATTAATATCACAAAACATTGCGTAAATAAATAAATAAATAAAATTCAATTTCTCCTTAATAAACTTTTTTAACGACCGCTTTGTATAGCTCAGTAGCAGAAGAGTCGCTGCTGGCCCCTTCGAAATCTAAGATATCAGGTTCTATATCAGCAAATCTAAATATTGCCTTCGATTTGGAGTCTCTGCTGGTGGTTACTCGCTGATCAATGATTGTATTATTTTCTTCATCAGATGAAGATGATGTTTGCAAAACCTTTTTTTTTATTTTTTGTACATTGTTTTTTATTGGTTTAGTCTTTTTTAAGGCTGCAGCTGCCATCAGCTCTTCCTTTTGAGGAGTGTCTGTTAGTATTCGACTCATTCCCACTTTTCGACGATTGCCACGAATTTGTTTTCTGGGTCCGGCCTTTGAAAAAGGTCGAATTTGCCCAGGTGATACCAGAACTCTATCCATATTTAGCTGAACGATGGGATAGCATTGATGGTAACGGCGAAATGGAACATGCTCCTAAAGAAATAGTTTGAGTTTCTTCATTTTAAGGTCTATCCGTCACATATGATGATAAAAACTCGTCCTCGCTAAAAATATTTTCGTTGACGGACCGGTAACTTCGAAACCTTTAATAATATTGTGGTTGGAAAAGGCCTTAGGATATGCCTTTCCAACCACACCGGCTACGTCATAAATGGTCATAGGCTTACCGCACGCACCCATCATCTGCTCATTCGCTGCTTGATTGTAGTACGTCTTGTACGCACCAAAAAAAGTACGGTCAAGAGGTTGGAGTTTATGTGACGTGTGGGGCGGAAGAGTTAAAAGAACTACATGGTTTTTTTTTGCTTTTTCAATTGCAGCTTTGGAGATATGAGTGCCATGATAAATAGTTACGAACCAATTGAGCAGGCGGGGGCTTCCACTAGCATAAAGTCTTTAAAATTTACCCTGGGGAATATTAACATCGGAGGAATGTGGTTTTATCATAATTATATCAAAAACATTACTTCAAATGTACAAATTCACTTTTTCCGCACTTATCACTAAGACATGCTAAGCTGACAATTGACAACAAACTGAAACAAGTTTTTATAATGTCTAGTACAAAACTTAGAAAAACTTTTGTTTACAAATTATGTCATTTCATTTATATTAGTACAAGGTCCGAGGTACATTCGGTCCAAGTTACAGCACCTTCCCCTACTGCTTTTATAATTATAATTTATAATTTAATAGTTTTTATTAATTTCAGATAATTTACAATAATAAATTATGTATAAGAAATTAAATTACACATTACAAAATATATTAAAATTTACAATATACAAATAAAAAAAAATAAAAATTTATTTAATAATTAAAATAAGCTAATCTTACAAATAGAGATAATTTAATTTAGAAATGATAGTTTAAAATCAAAATAATTTTTTTAGTTAATTTAATTAATTAATACATAGTTCCTTGACAAATTTTTTAAGTTTATTTTTAAAAATGTTGATATTTGAGCTATTTTTAATTTTATTTGGCAAAGTATTGTAAAGTTTTATTGCACTGCATTTTAGGATTTTAAGTTTTATTATGGTATTCGCCTTTCGTACTATAATATTTCTCTTGTTTCTGGTGTTGTATCTATGTATGTCATCCTGTCTCCTTATTTGCAGATTTGATTTGAGTTTATTGTTTTCAATTTTATACATATATTTGTATTTCTCAAAGTAAATTAGTTGGTTTATATCCATTTGGTTAGTTTTTTTATAAAGTTCTGAAGTTTTAGTCCTGTAGTTAAGTTTGTTTTACATTAAATTTTGAGCAGTGAATTCAACTACAAATATTGTATCTAATTCTAGATAAGATGTGGCCATTGTAAACAAGTTTTGCCGCTTTTTCGGGAATACCGCCAGCTCTATTAATTGCCATAGATATTGGAATAATACATTTTTTTATATTGCTTATGTGAACGTCCCACTTCAGTTTTTCATCGATTATGATACCAAGATACTTTATATTCTCAACTTGTTTTTCACTTTGATATTTATTTTATTATAGCTTTTTTTTGGGGTTTTAAAAACTATATAATTTGTCTTTTTTACATTCAAACATAGTTCTTTGTTATCCAACCAATCAGAAAATATCGCTGTGTCATGATTTATTGTGTTTTCTAATTCCTTTAGAGTTTTTGCTTTTGCTATTAAATTTGTGTCGTCCGCATAAGTGTTGTATCTTGAGATCAACTTATTTTTTGGAAAATCCATTATGTATAAAAGATATAATAAAGGTCTAAGTAGTGATCCTTGCGGAACGCCCCGTTGCAAAATTCTCTCTTCACTAGTTGTGTAATTAGTCTCGACGCACTGTGTTTTATTTCATAAGTAATCTTCTATTAAAGAGTTACATAAACCTCTGACTACTAAATTATATAGAGTGTCAAGGAGTTTTTTATGATTTACAACATCAAACGCTTTGGTTAAGTCTACAAATATTGCACCTACAAACATTCCTTCCTCTATTGCATCATATGCTTGTTGTAATGTAGCTGAAATTGCTGCTTCCGTACCACTGCTCTCCAGAAATCCATATTGATTGAGATCAAATCCAATCGAATGGTTTATGAAATCTCTGATTCTTTTTTTTATAGCTTTTTCAAATATTTTAGATATTGAGTTTAAAATTGAAATTGGTCTATAATTGTCACATTCCAATTTTGAGCCATTTTTATGAATAGGAATTATAAACGCCTTCTTTAAGCATGTCGGAAATTTTCCATCTTCAAAGCACTTATTAATCATATGCGTGATAGGTTTTTTTATACCCTACACCTATAGAATAGGTAAAAGGGTATATTAACTTTGGTATGGTGTTTGTAACAACCTAAAGGAAGCGAGCTAGATATGGAAAATTATATATATTTGTGATCAGCGTGACCTCCTGAGTCGATATAGCCATGTCCGTCCGTCCGTAGGCACGATAACTCAAAAAATAATGGAGCTATCTTGATGAAATTTTAACTGTAGGTTACTAGGACTGAAAGTACGGCGGGGATTGCATATGGGCGAAATCGGCCCATGGGTTCGGATTCTGGACCTTTTAATCGATGGAAGGGCTAACGAACATATATAAAAAATCACGGTAACTCAACAACTAATGACGCTATCTTCATCAAATTTGTGCTGTAGGTTACTAGTAATGAAACTTCTGTGGGTATTGCGTAAGTTCGGGATTGGACCATGCGTTCGGAACCTAAAACTTTTTGATCGAATTTAGGCCAAACGAGCATAATTCCGAAATTAATGAAGATAGAACTTCCAAATTTGGTATCAGGGTGTCCCTTCCTATTTCCTAAGTGTCTTTGAAATTTGGGCCCCATTGGAGTTGGGGGTCGGGGACCAGCCACACATTTCCGAAAACCTTAAAGCATATCTTTAAAATTAATAAAGATAACAACTTGAAAAAATGTAGAAGCTTCAAATTTTGTGTTCTTTACTATCTCTTGCGTGCCCCCCTAATTTGGGATCAATTGGAGTGGTGGTTCAGTACCCCTCTCAGACCTCCCAAGTTTTAAAAGCTTATACTCGAAATTACTAAAAATAGTAACTTAAAATTAAGATAGAACGTTCAAATTTTGTACAAGGGTTAACTAGTACTTAAAGTACAACGCGGACTGTATAAAACCGAAATCAGCCCAAGGGTTCGGATTCTGAACCTTTTAATCGGTTTCAGGGCTAACGAACATATGTAAAAAATCACGATAACTCAACAACTAATGACGCTATCATGAAATTTGTGCTGTAGGTTATTGGTAATGAAACTACGGCGGCAATCGCGCACTGTGAGGTTTGGACAATGGGTTCGGAACTTAGAACTTTTTGATCGAATTTAGGCCAAACTAGCATAATTCCGTAACCAATGAAGATAGAACCTCCAAATTTGGTATCAGAGTGTCGATTTCGATTTACTTAGTCTCCTTGAAATTTGAGCCCAATTGGAGTAGTGGGTGGGGACCAGCCACTCAGTTCCGAGGACCTTAAAGCATATTTTCGAAATTAATAAAGATAATAACTTGAAACAAAAGTAGAAGCTTCAAATTTGGCACATGGGTGTTCTTTTCTGCGTGTCCCTCTAATTTTGGATCAATTGGAGTGGTGGTTCAGTACCCCTCTTAGACCCACCAATGTGTAAAAGTTTATCATCGAAATTAATAAAACTAGTAACTTAAAATTAAGATAGAACGTTCCAATTGTGTACAAGGGTTAACTAGTATTGAAAGTATGACGGGGACTGCATATGAACGAAATCGTACCATGGTTTCGGGTTCTGGAACCCTTGAAAAGTACAAGGGCTAACAAACATATATCTTCAAAACACTATAACTTAAAAACTAATGCCGCTATCTTGATGAAATTTAAACTCTAGGTTACTAGTAATGAAAGTACCATGGGAATTGGTTCTGGTCAAATTTGGTCAATGAGTTCGGATTCTAGAAGCTTTTTATCGATTTGAGGCCGGACGAGTATAATTTCGAAGCCAAAGAATAGATTTACTATTTTCTATGTGTCCCCGAAATTTAGACTTAATTGTAGTGGTTCAGCTATGTTCAAAGGTACTTGCTGCATTTATGTAAAATTTATTTTTATATTTAAATGAATTATATGAAAAGGTGTAAATTTGTAATTGTATTTTAGAAATACATTTATTGCATATTTTTCGTATAAGCTTTCCTATTAGGTATATTAACTAGCCATTTAAAATAATTGCAATTTTGAAAAATTTGGATTATTAAATATACATATTATGCTTTGATTATCACAAAATTTAATAATTCAAATTTTTTTACTTTTGTAATTGAATTGAAATAAATATATTTTCATTTAATTCAAGATTTTTTGTTTTTTAATATTTTTAAATACATAGATAAATTAGAAAGAATTTGTAATATTTTTTAAGAGATAGTGTAATTAGAAAATGTTTTTAGTATTATAAAGTTAATTTGGTTAGAAATGTCTAACGATCAAAAAAATAACAGCTTTTATGGTGTTAAATTGACTTATGGAAATGTCATTAAATTTGAACCAAATAGGTGTAGGGTATTTCTAAGTCGGTTGCACCGACTGACTGTTTCTTTACTTGCTTTTATATTAAAATGAATTATATGAAAAGATCTAAATTTGTCATTGTATTTTGGAAATACATTTTTTAATTATTTTTTTTTTTTATAAAATAAAAACAAAATATTTTTTTAATAAATGACGAAATTTTTTTTTTTTTTAATTTTTTTTATATTATATCTGTATTTAATTAATATAAGTAATATATAATTAAGAAATTGTGTACGATACTTAAGTTGTAAAATTTATTTTTATATTTAAATGAATTATATGAAAAGTTATAAATTTGTCATTGTATTTTAGAAATACATTTTTTGATTATTAGCATATTTTGATTATTCAATTTTGTGATAAAAAGCTAATGAAAGCATTAATGGTTTTTTAAAATTAACATTAAAAACCATCATATTATATAAATTTTTGTGTTTATCTTATTACAAATTAATATATCTTTCGAATAACTTTGAATTTAGTTATATAGAACATTAAAAACAAGTAAATTAAGAAAATAAATTTCAAAATTATTTAAAATTGAAAAACTTAATCAAGGGAACTAAATCATTAGTAAATGTACTACAGCTAAAAATCCTGAAAAGAAGTTATTGCTGCATGTGTGTAAAATTTTATTGAATTGGATAAAAAATTTTAAATATATAATTTTGTAATTGCCTTTTACGAATCCATTTATCCATTTATTTCAATTTTATTTGTTTTTTAATATTTTTAAATAGATAAATTAGTAAGAATTTTTAATATTTTTGAATTGATAAAATAATTGGAAAATGTTTTTAGCATTATAAAGTTAATTTCATTAGCTATATCTTATGGTCAAACTAATAAAAGCTTTTATGGTTTTAAAATAATTTATGGACTTCCCACTAAATTTAAACTAAATAGGTGTAGGGTATTTCTAAGTCAGTTGCACTGACTGAACTTTTCTTTACTTGTTTCTTATTTGCTTTGTGTCCATAATTTTAGTTGAATTGGAATAGTAGTTTGCGTACCACCCCTATTATTCCCAAGACCTTAAAGCATATATTCAAAAATGATAAAAATAGGAACTTGAAATAAATATAAAAGCTTAAAATTGGTAGAACGATGTTTTTTCCTATTTCCTTTGTGTCCCCGAAATTTAGACTTAATATTAGTTGAGTAGTATGAATATGAGGTTTCCGGGTACGTCAAAATCAGCTGATTGGTTTTTTGACAGTTGTTTGTGTCTTGGAAAATGTTTTTTAATAGGATTTTTCGAGTTGTTTGTGTCTTGGGAGTGATTTTTAATAGGATTTTATTATTGGTGAGTGTTTTGGGAATGATTTTTGTATGTTGTTAGTAGGTTTTGGATAGATAAGGTTAGTAGTGGTGAATGGGAAAAATAGTGAGATTAATGGGAATGTTTAATATGTTCTGTTGTTGGTAGATGTCGTTAGTAGTGGTGGAATGGGAAAAATAGTAAGTTTAATGGGAAGTTAATGGGAATATCTAATATGTTGTGTTGTTGGTAGATGACGTTAGTAGTGGGGGAATGGGAAAAATAGTAAGTTTAATGGGAAGTTAATGCGAATGTATAATATGTTCTGTAGTTGATAGATGTCACAATTTTTTTTGAGTGAATAGTAATAATGTGAATGTAGTAAGAATAATAAAAAAGGGGTGAAAAGATCAGTTTAATATGAATGTAGTAAGAATAATAAAAAAGGGGTGAAAAGATCAGTTTAATATGAAAAAGAATTTTTTTGTGTCTTGGAAAAAGATTTTTAATAGGATTTTACGGGTTGTTTGTGTATTGGGAGTGATTTTTAATAGTATTTGATTAGGTGTTAGTGTCTTGGGAAATGATGATTTTTAATGGGTAGTTAAGAGGAATTTTTATTGAAATTTAGTAGATATTAATATTTTTGAAAAATTGTATTAGCTATAATAATGTATAGATAAAATAAAAAGGGGTGAAAATAAAAAAGATCAGTTCTATATGAAAAAGAAAAAAGAGACTGGTGGTTATAAAATATCACTATTTTAAAATATTATCCCCCTACTACTAGTTTTTAAAACAAAAAGACCGTTAAAATGCAAAGTTCACAGTAATGTCTTTTAGTATGACTAAGAGTAGGTATTAAATTTCAAGATCATTACTAAACATTTTAGCGATTTTTCACATATTCCAACGGATAATAGTTAAAGGAAAATAGATAAAATTTTTTTTTTAATTCAAATTTGCGGTTAAAACTTTTCATAAGGTTCACAATATATATTCAACAATTTAAAAGGGGTGAAAACATTAAAGTTAATTTTGAATTAAAAAATATCAACTGTTTAATGTATAGTTTTTAAAAGAAAAAGTTCGTTATTTTTTAACGGTTTTTCACTTCATTCAATTAAACGTATAGGCAAAGGAAAATAATAAAGCAAAAACAAAAATTTGTGGAAAACGTTAATTTATAACTTATGAATTAGTTAGTTATTATCCTATTTGAAACGATAACATTTCTGTTTCATTGTTTTTTAAATGTCTATAAATAGTAGAATATTTTCCTAAAAATTTATTAGTCAGAAATCAGACAGAAGAGAAACCACTTCAACAGAACATGAATTTCCAAACAGAGAATTGTGAAGCGCAGAATTTTTTTTCTACACAAGAGTTGGCGGATTTATTTACACCAGTTCCAAATAATGTAATAGCAAGCGGAAACCTTTTCTTGAACACAGAGAACACTTCCACAGGAATTATACCGCCAAGTCAGCCAGCTATTAGACGTAAAACAAAACGAAAACAATTACATCATACGAGTAAGCAATCTAAAGAAGAAGAAATTGCAGTAATAACAAGAAAACAAAATCTAATAAATGAATTTAACGGCTATAACAACAACAGCAATCATAAGAAATTTTTGAAGGTAAAAGATATGGAATTAGAAAGACCATACGAAATCGAAAATCTGAAAAAAATTAAAACTATATATGGATTAAAATGGGTATTCGAAACATCAAATTACATAATTTTTTTACCTAAGAAATTTCAATTATTTTTTGAAAAGAAAGCAGAATATGTTGAGGAAATTAACAATGAGACGTATTCTGTTACAGCCGACATAAACGGTAATTTAAATTTGTTATAAGTTAAAATCTAAATTATGTAACAAAAAAAAAATAAAAATAAAATAAAAATAAAAAACATTTGATTCAAAATTAAACAATATTCTTTTTATTTATCCACGAATTATGACTACTGTCAAACCCTAACCATTTTACAAATACTTTATTTCCTTTTTTTTTCAATACTTTTTCAACTAAATATACATCAGGATACTTTACAGGTGTAAGCTCTGATTCATAAAATCCACCAGATATGAAATTACCTTTATAATCAGTTAAATTGTAGGTGACGGGATTAGTTATATTTACTTTTGTTATTTTGAAAATTTCCGTTGACCAGTTTGGTTGGTAACCTTTCTCAAAACTTGTTTTATATTTGCTTATTCTAACAAAATCTCCTGCTTTATATTTCCCTTTATGGAATATCTTTGGATGATTGTAAACTGTTTTTAATAAAAATTTTTCATTGCTTTTTTTCTTTATAACCTCATTAGGTTTCATTTTGATTGTATGATGTTTTGTTGAATTATACGTATTTATAATAGAATTCAAAATGGGAAGCCACTTGTAATTTCCTTGTAAACTAAATTTTTTCCACATATTACTTTTTAAAGTACGATTGAATCTTTCAACAATTGATGCCTTTAGTTCAGAGAATGTATGATAGTGATGAATATTTTTTCTATCCATATATTGCTGAAATTTAGTATTGAAAAACTCCTTTCCCTGATCAGAATGAATATTTTTAGGTAGACTATCAGCTTTTCTGAATACTTTTTTGATTGCATCTAAAACGTTGTCAGCATTTTTGTTTTTAACGGGTTCTGCATATGCATATTTTGAAAATGTATCTATTACAGTTAGTAAATATTTATATCCTTTATTCAATTTAGCATAAGGTATCATCTCAACCAAATCAATTTGCCATGTATCATTTAGACCTCTTTGTATAAATCTTATTCCAGAAAATTTTCTTTTAGTAGGTCTATGAATCTCTTCAACAATTTGTTTTCTTGACATTCTTTGTATACCAACCAATTAAATTTTCCAGCTCTTTTTCATATTTTTCTACAAAATAGCATTGGCAGGTGTCTGGTCCTGAAGTTGAATTATTATAAGCCCAAATACACGAAATAAAGTGTATACCCCAATTTGAATTGTATTTTTCTTTGCTTCTAAAGTTTTCTAAATATTCTTGTAAATTTAAAATGCGTTGTTTATGTTCATCAAGTAGAATAGAAGAATAAGTTTTGAGGAAGTCTTCCACATCCATTGTGAGAATAAACATAAAATTATAAATTTTTGCTTTTTTATACTTTTTGAAAAATTGGTAATTTAAATCGAACCCACTATTTAATCTATATCATTATAATAAAAAAAAAAATAGTTAATCCTTTGCAATCGTCTATTTTAATCTTTAACAAAAATATAATTTTAAACAAATAAAACAAATGCATATAAATTTTAATAATACAATTTTATTATATAACTAATTCCTTATATAATTTTCGATATTTGTTTGTAGTAATTTTAAAATTTTTTCTTTTAATATGAATGGAATTTCAAAAAATAATCTTGAGTAATTACACTGAACATTATAGTAACCTTGTGATATATATATTTCATCTTGTAACTTCAGTTGTTGCTTTTCTTGACACATATTTAGATATTTTGTTACGTATGCTTTTACGAAATCTTCAGCACTTTTATTATATGTTATAACTACATTTAGAAATTCACTGATATTATAGAAATTATCTATTTCCTCTTCTGTCAAAATAAAAAATGTTTGTCCTTTGTGATAAGGTTTAACGTTTAAATAAATTTTTTTATGTAAATGTTTAGCGGAATTTTTTTTTTCTAAAAACTGTTTGTATACCACAATCCATTCATTATAGTTGTAATTATAAAATGTTGTTTGGTTATTACGAATACGTTGAAGTGAAATTCTTGTTTCACAAGACTCTGGATCAAAACCAATTGAGACTGCTAATGTGTATCCCTTATTTAAAAAATATGTATAAGCTAACAGCAAGTTTTTATTAGTATTGTATTCTTCCATTGTTACAATTAAACTGAATATTTACAATCACTGATTTAATATTTATATTTCTTAGCAATACATGACTGTACATTTTTATTTTCTCCAAATATACGTTTAAATTCTTTCATTATACATTTATCATTTTCTATGTTGTTTTTTATATTATCAACATTGTTAAATAAATTCAAAATATTATTCATACTTTTGTTCTGACATCGATAGTATAAGTAAACGCAGCAATATTGACCACAAACATCAGAAAAATCACTTTGCAAACGCATTCCATTAAATACAATACAGTGATTTTTAAATAAATTAATAATTTGTTTTTCACGTGGCTGTCTTCCATAAGAATCAAAATATTCTATACATCCTTCTTCTGGTATAAAAATTGCCAACCAATGTTCTCCAGGATCTTTAGATATCTGCATATTAACAACAAAAAAAGATGATCTTTCGATGACTTTTGGTATACGATCTAGTGCCCAAACTCCATTAAACAATTTATTTGTACTTTTATTACATTTCAAAATTTCCACAATCTCTAAGGAATTCATTTTGCGGAATGTGAAAAACATAATTATTTCTTAATGTTTTATATGTTTTTACTTTATTTATAGATTTGTATAAACGTTACGATTTTTATCTATTTGAATATTTGCATCAAACTCTCCATACAAAATAGCTGTTAAGGTAGAGGGGAGTGGTTTTGATAATTTTGCTTCAATTCTTACGGTTCCTTGATTGAGTAAACCTTGACACACTTCATTACCTGATGAATCTGGTGTTAAGTCAAATGCTAACATAAAGAAACCATTACTAAACAATGATTTAGTTATTTGATGACCTTTATCGTTATGATGTATTCCTGTACCAGTAAAAAGTGTATTATACGCTCTAGTGAAACAATTATTTTCATCAGAAAAGTTAGTTTCTATCGCCAAATTAGGAACTTGAACACCGTTAACAGATAATGAAAATTGGCTAATATCAAAATGCTTGAAATTGAAAGGATTTTTAGATCGTTTTCCTGAATAACCTACGTTTTCAGTCATACAAAATATTAATGTGTTTGGCAATTGCCCAATGAAAGCATTATCTAATAATATGTTTTGACTATTCGATGGAACAGTGAATGATTTTACTTCAACTCTTTTGTAAAAATATTTAGCTGTACTTTTCTCCAAAACTGTATTATGAGCAAGTAAAATACCTGGATTAACCGTAATATGTTTCATCAGTAAATTTGCTTCTAAAATTTTCAATTGAGACTCATCAGTATCCGCTGAGAACATATAAAATTCAGGTTTCTCTAAAGTAATTAATATTCGGACATCAACACCATTTATTAGTAAAGTAGGTTGATTGAACATATCTATATGTAATTTACCCATAAGTTCTACTACATTGCTGTTATTGTAAAGTTTCTGTCTTTCTTTCGAAGCTTTGTTTTCAGAACTCGCGCCATTGGGTTTGTCCAATAACCACCCAGCACATTCTAAATGTGTTATAGCTGCATCACTACCATAGTTGAGTAATGATTCAATGTATGCTCTATAATGATAATTTCCATCGGATGGAGTAAAATTTTTTCCATTTAATTGAACATTGCATTGTTTTATTAATGAATGTAAAATATTATTAACTACACTTGGCTGGATTATTTCTTTTCCGTCGGTACCTTTATCATTATTCCAAAGTGTTCCATCTTTTTTAGTTATTTGCACTTTTAGTCTTAAATATGTTGAAGATAAATCTCTATATGTATCACCATGTCCTAGAGAGACAAATTCAATAGTTGATGAATTATCTAGAGAAGCAATGGGGTTGTAACAAACTTCTTCAGATCGTAAAATACTGGATTGAATGGGTGGTGTTTTGAAAATATCCAATTCAGATTTCATACATTCACTCATTTTAATCAAAAATATCTTTTTTTATACTCTTATTCTTCTTCTTAACTTGACGTCGTTTACTTATTAAATAACTTAAACGTTTCAAAGCCGGCCTTTTTATACTTTTAATTTTTATTTTACTTTTCCTTTTTCTTTTTCCAGAGCCATACATTTCATTCAGTTTTTGAACAGCACCACGTCTAACATTTTTAACTATTTCTTTACCACGATCTTTTATCACTTCCTTTACATTTGCACCTGATGCAATATCAGATAAAGCATTAATACCTGAGCTTATAGCTTCATTCTTTAATATATTTACACCTGAACTAAATATTGGTTTTAAATATCTAATTAATCCGCCGAAAAAACTTCCTAATCCTCGTCCTCTTTGATACGGTACTCCTGAGTAAAACAAGTGACCAATATCTTCCAAACCTCTTCCCGACTGAATCAAATAATACTTATAATACACTCGATCCATTTTGAAATAATGTATTTTTCTGTAACATCCGTTATTTATACTTTTTTAAAATGCAATATAATTTTTGTAGGAATTGAGCTATTAGAAAAATTTACTTTATAACCATATTTATCACATAAAAGTATTGAAATGCTATTAAATGATTTCTCGACATTACAATATTGAATGTTTCTAAATTCTTTTACCACATCATTAAAAGTATTTTGAACATTGATCATTCTTAAACATCTTACATCTTTACCAGCTACATTTTGTGGTTCAATGATATCTGAGTATATAAAAAACATATCTGGTTTAATAATTGGAATTAATTGTATACTATCTATAAACATTTTGAAAGCTTCTATTATACGTGGTTTAAATTTCTTAAAATCTGGTACTTTCAATGATACTTGTTCGAAACATGTTTTTAAGAGTCCTTCTAAAGTATAAGAAAAATTTGTTCTTAATTTTATATCCATTTTGGGTTTATTCACACATATAGTAGTGTAAGATATATTTTGAGGAAAATTTTCAGATTGTACTGGTTTTGTATAATTGGAATCATCATTAATAAAATTAAAAATTCCCCAAATCAGTTGCCGTTCAATTTCTTTTCTTGAAAATCTTTGAAATGGTCTAATATTTTCAATTAATGTTGGTAATAGAAAAACTTTCCAATCACATAATATTTGTTTCTCCTCATACGGAATATATGATGTTCCAACTGCTATTAAATCAGTACTTTCCATCCCCTTAATATATATTTTACTACTTTTTTCCCAATTTTCACCATATATATTTGGAACAAAATCATTGACATAAATTTCAGAAACACCAACTTTCCAACTAGAATCACACATGTATTTATTCATTTTATTAGTAAAAGATGACAATGTATTTTCAGGATAGTAATTCATAGATGAATCGCTAAGTAAAGTAATGTAAAAATCATCCTTTATTTGTATGTTGTCCATGGTGTATGACTTGTAGACTTAACTTTTCGTATTGGAAAATTAAGTTCGATCTGAGTTTCACCAGCAGCTCTATTTGAGCGTAAAACACGACTTAATTGTTTTTTATCCATTTTATTACTATTTAGAGTTTTTTCTTTTTTTTGAGGTGGACTTGGACTGTCTAAGGGTACGGTTATAATATCTCCAGTATCAGTCTCAAATAGTTGTACATTTTTAATTGATTTCCTTTTTCTGAGACGTTCTCCTGATTTTGCAGCAGAGAATGCTTTTGAATATATTTCCTCTTCTTTTTCATCATCTATAAATACTTCATTGTCACCAAGTGGTTCTTGTTCATAAATCTCCTCTATGGGAAATTGCATACCAAAATTTTTGTTTTTGATATGTTCCGACTGAACTTCTGCATCGCGTAAAAATGGTTTTGTACGAGTTTGAACACCTTTTGATTCGTAATACTTAATATTTTCCTGTTTTTTCTGATCCTGTTTATTTTGCTGTGAGGTCATTCTACTTTTATTACTTACTTTGTATAAATTTTGATGAAATAAATACCATTTCTGAATATCGGATAAATTTTTATTTAAAATTATATTTTTCATTTTATTATTCAATTCACTGAGTTCAAAATCTATATTTTGTTTGAGTTTATCATAAATCTCAGGTTTAACTAAAATCATTTTATTAAACATGTTGCTCATTTTAAAAACTTTCCAATTATTCCTGATAGTACGGCGCCAATTAGTGTAGGTAAAAATCCTCCCCGTTGAATAATGGTTTTTCGTTTAGTAGTTAAAGACTTTTTATGACAAATTAATGTTCTCAACTCCTTTTTATACTTTTTCAACTGATCTATTGTTGTTTTACTTAAATTGCAATTACCTTTTAATATATTCAACGCTATTTCACATATTGTTTTTATTACTTCAGGATCACAATGCTTTATAATAAGTTTTTGAAATTTCGGTTTAGAGTTTTTTAATAGATGCAATATATGTCGGTTTGCCTTCAATCGTTTCATATTTGTCACTTAAATTATCTAAATCGTCTGTTCCACAATAACACAAATTCTCTCCCAATATATCACTTCTCAATCTAAATAGATCGTTAATATCTTGACTAAGATCTATAAATATATAACCGTGTGGTCTTAATGTTACTTCATTATATACTTTTTGGAATTCTTTTATTTTATTAGGATAAATTTGCCGTGATAGTGGTAAAATCTGCGACTTGTCTCTGGGGTTTTTAAAAAGTACTAAATATTTACAATTGAGAGAAATATCTCTTGAAAAATTTCCCTGATGAAACACATTTTGTGTTGTAAATATTACAGATATGTTTCTATGATGCGAACCTCTCGTAAACAACTCACATAATTTTGAGTCATGGGAATTCAACATCATATCATCTATTATTATTAACAAAGGATGATGATTTTCACTCAAATCTGGTATTTCTTTAGAATATTCAAGTTCTTTAATGTTTATTGGCACTGCATTTCTATCAGGATTACACCAAATAATTTTATTTATTTTAGGTTGAATAACTGTATTCCTATTTTCTATTAAATTACGGATAAATGTTGTTTTACCACAACACGATGGTCCCGCAACCATCATTGAAAAAGGGTGATATAACATAACCATTATAAAACTAAAAGATAAACGTACTCTCAGCTATATTTATAGCAAAATCAATATATAATAAAATCATGATAATTCAAAAATATTTAGTCATTTCACTACTATACTTTGCCATGGAAGGTAATAATAATTTTCTAATAGTCGATTTACAATTTTCTCGCGGAAATGAAAAACAATATTTTTTGAAAGAATTGGCGGTAATAGAGAAGGGAAGTTTAGTTCCTCTTATATTTCACTTCAAACCACCATATTCAGAAGAAGATCTTAATGCTGATGCAAAATATCAAAATCAGTATTGTGAAAGGAACATCAACGGATTAAAATGGAATGAAGGTGTGATTGAATATACACAAGTACCAGTTGTTCTAAAACACTATTTTGATCCTTTTGAAACAATTTTCGTGAAAGGAGAGCAAAAAATAAATTTTTTAAAAAAATATCTTACTAAACCAGATTTAATAGATCTCAGCAAAGGTATGACATCACTTTATAAAATTGAGGACTTCATATCAATGTGTCCTATACATAACAATAATAACAACCCAACGAATACTAAAATTAGATGTGCTGCTAGAAACTGTTTGAATATATACATGTACTTACTAAAAACAAACAAACTTTAACAAAAAAAAGATTAATAAAATTCTTTAAAACAATAAGAATAAAATATCCTTTTTTTTATTTATTTCTTTTAATTTATATCATACCATACTATATATAAAAAAAATATATCCTTCTTCATTGTACAGAAAGTACGTTGCGCATAATATGTACCTGTTTACGTTTTACTGTTTTTACTAAACTAAGTCAAGTTCAAAGTCAAGTTCATTATTTATTTTTATTTATACTATAACATACTAAATACTTTTCATTTTGCAAAAAAAAAAAAACAAAAAAAAAAAATATCCTTGTGGTTCACTTAAGCGTATACAAGCAACAAGTTTTCTGAAAAGTTCATGTTCAAAATAAAAAAAAAAACATTTAGATATATTATGCAATATATCATTTTTTTTTTTTGTCTTACATAATATCAATGTCAACGGTATGATCTTCATAAATAATAAAATATAAACATATTTATTGGTTACAAAGCAACTGAAAGCATTCAAATGGAATAACCCTAATTTGCGAATTCATATATTTTTTTTTTTTTCTTTCGCACTATAGATACGCATACAATTTTTAATAATTGCATTTCTTTAGTAATAGTTCTCCTTTTTATTTTTTTTTTTTGTTCTATAGGGTAATGTTTTTTAATTTATTAAAAAAAAAGTTAAGTATATAAGAAATGAAATAACAATATATTGTTTCATAAAGTCAAAAACTATCATAAAGTTTACTTTTTTTTATAACTATATATATATTATATAATGGATTCTGATAGTTCTGATAGTTCAAATGAAACTATTTATTTCTATAAAAAAAGTAACCGGCAATACTACTTGATCCATCTACATATATTAGTGGTATAGATAAAAGAATTGTTAAGGAAGCGTTCCTTAACAATTTACTAATTAATCATATATACACATTTTACGTAGACAGCGAAGACTATGAAAGAGCTGAAAAAATCGAAGATTATGCAGACTTTCATACAGTTTGTCTAGAGCATCAACATCAAATGTTCGAATATTTTAGAGATGCAGAAACGGGAGAAATAAATTATAAACATAATAAGATGTTAGTCCAATATGTGGTATCATTTCAAAGACGAGAAAGTGTTGCAGATTATCAACATAAATATGCACCTAGATGCAGTAATTGTAGGACAATCATAAGACCTAAGGTGCTCTCTCTGAATAAAATCACCAACATTTTTGAAAGAATTATTATAGATAAATATAAAACATCTGAAAATTTTGTTAATTAAAAAAAAAAAAAAAACCAACAAATAAATTTAAATAAATAGTTTACATTTAAAGTATACATTTTTTATTTATTATTTTTTTTTTTTTTTATTTATATTTTTTACATTTTTTTAGGTATTTAAGGAATAATGTCCCCAAGGTAAAGTATGAATATTATCATCTTTCACATATCGCTTATCATCTATATAACTTAAGGATACTTTATTCAAACATTGTGTATATAATTTATGTAACTTACTTCTAAATACAAACATTTTATTCAAATATATTTTTTTATTATATAAACAATCTCTATATGTATTAGTATTAAATGTTTTTACAACTGATTTGCTAACACCTTTAGCTCTATTTATACATTTCTTATTTTCTATGTCTATGGAATACATTTTGGCTCTTAGTCCAACAAATTCTGTTATTATCTGACCATTGCATTCATCTTTCATCATACCTAATACTTTTTAATTTTTATTCGGAATATCATAAAGATTATTACTAGGATATCCTGAAGTATCAAATTGTGTATCAATATCGGGCAATATATCTTTATAAAAATCATTTGTTGTAATTGTATATATAAAGGAGTCTGTATCCATATAATTTAACGAAATATTTTGACCGTATTTAGGTTTCATATAATCGTAATGGAAATCGTACATTTTTAATTTTGATAGTTCTAGTACAGTAAAACCTATATATATTGGTTTATTATAATAGTTATGAACTCTACTTAATTCAATAGCAACCATACTATTTGTGAAATATTTTAAACTATGAAAGTTAGGTTTTGAAATTAGTGCGCGCGCCCCTAATCTTTTCCCTTGACTTTCCCAACTAGTTATAATTTTTTTATCCTTTCTCTTATCAACATTTTCCATGGTTTTTCCATATGTAGCGTTATTAATTAATTTAAAAAAATTTTTTTCAAATTCATTTGTGGCTCTCATTCTGTATGAATTATTTAATTCAATAAATGGCCTTAGCCAGCACGATTGCTTAAACTCTAGGACTCTATGTATCTTTTTTAATTTTAAACCATGATTTAAGCATTGTTTTAAAACTCTGTAATGAATAATGTAACAACTTTTATGTTCCAGGCTTGCGATTAATTTTGTTTGTTTCATATGAAAATTTTTCTTGTTTTCTGCACAGAATGGAAGGTCGCTATGTTCATCATGAATAGAAGTAGGATATTCTAAATCTACCTCTAAAACATAACCTATTTCTGAATCGTCAGGTATGTTTAATACATCTAATTCAATATTCTTTACCCATTTAAATTTAGAATGTGGTAAAAATTGAGACTGAGCTAAACCGTATAGGTTATTTACATCTAAATATTCTATATACGTAGATGGTTCTGATTCTTTAAAATCCGACATATATTTATTATTTGCTATTGAATGTCTTAAGGAACATTGTGTTAAACCACCTCTTATACCTTTTTTGAAAAAATTAAACATATTTAAATCTCTTAACAACTCAAGCTCAACTTTTGTTTTTTTTAGCATAGAATCCCAGGCTAAACCAGGAGCTGTAAAATATTGACAAGGATCTAAAGAATATATATTTTTACAAACTTTCCGGAAGTTTTCAAAAATATCAGTAAGTAAAAGTACATCTGTCTTCAAATAAATTTCTAAATAATCTTTAAGATTTTTACAATTGAAAGTTTCCCACACTTTCTGAGCGTGTGTATAGTCTTCATTTGAACACTCACTATTTGTTAGTAAACTATTGAAACATTCTTGAGAAGGTAATATGCTATCATTTAATTTATCCCATGAATTTAAATATTCATAAGGAAAAACACCCTTTCTTTTGATTAATAAAAATTTATCATTATCCGGAAATGTATTTCTTACACTAATTAAATCATCATCAGATAAATTTGAAGCTAATGAATCTAAACTAGAAGACATAAACCTAAACGAATCTAAAAATCTTAATTCAACAGATGATTTTTCATCAACTTCTATCCATTTGGATAAAGAAATATAGTTTTCTTTATTATTTGGAATAATTTTTATTTGACCCGGAAATTCTGATAAAAATTTTATAAATAAATGACAATCATAACCAGAAAAATTATGAAAGAAAATATGTATAAAATTTGGAATAGCAAAATTTAAATTACAAGAATTATGAGCAGCTCCGCGATATTTCCCTGTAAGATGACAATGGTCTATTACTTTACTAAAACTATCTAATTTTTTTTCACATATATGACACATATCGCTATTTAAGTGTTTACTTAATTCTAAAGTTGATAAAGGATGTATAGGAATTACATTTCTAATATACTTACGTACTATTCCAGTTACATCTTCTATTAATTGTTTTATAAACTCCTCTTCACATTTCTGACCAGTATGCATTCTGAAAATTTTCAACTTCTCATCAAAATTGCATTTAATATAATATGCAAAAGAGCACGGTATATGTTCTTGAATATCTGTTGTTGATGATGTGTTATTTAAGTCTGGTAAACATGTGTTGATATTTTGAAATAAACACTCAAAATCAGCATATACTGTAAACGGAATATCCATTTTTTTATGAAAATTTTTGAATTTTAAAATATTTTCATTTTCAGTTGGCATTGTTGTAACTACCTTTGAGCATTGATTTTCATGTCATTTTGAAGCTGCTTCATTGTAAAAATGTATCAGACAATTATTACATAAATAGATTCGATTTTTACATTTGGTAATTTGTGATTTTACTAATCTTGATATATTTTTTATCCAAACATAATGAGTCCTCTCTGCGTTCTGTATTAACAGAAGATTGATATGGTTATCTTTCTGTTGTTTTGTACAATAATACGGTCCCACAATTTGAGAATACACACCACCCAAAGGCATCATCACTTCTTCAAGTCCAAAAACATTTATACTAATTGCTGGATTTTGCAATTCAAATGTTTCAATATCAGCTACTTTAAGCGGAAATTCAAGATGATCAAATACTAATGTTGTGCCATTTTCCAAATGTATCCTGTTTGAATGTATATTCCCAATTTTGTAAGTTGTTGTTAGTTGTAGACGTCCTGCACCATTGTGTAAAGCTGCTATTACACACCATTTAAAGCCATATTCATCGGAATTGTAAATATTTATACATGCATTCTTTTTTTTAATACATGGTGGTAAAGATAGATATTGCGAGCCACGTAAAGGTTTATATTGATTAATATTTACTTCTAAGTGTATTATTCTAAGAAGAGACCATCCACTATCTCTTTCTTGAAATTCATCACATTTTGTTACAATCTTCGTTTCAGCTTCTTCGTAAGCTTCCAATATATTTGATGATAATGTTATGGTTCTCATTTTTGTATTAAAAAATTTTATTGATAATACAACATCATCTTCTTCCTCATCATTATTTGCTTGAACTACTTTAATGTATTCACTGTATAGTTCAAAATTAAATTTAAATGAATGATGCTTTTCTAGTGAATTTTTAAGTAAACTAATAATGTTCACTTTTATGTTTCTTAAAAACTCTCCTGGAGACTGTAAACTTTCATCATTATTTACCGCTATGAAAGTTTCTATCCGTTTATTAAATATACTTCTTAACAGATGTATATTTGAATAATCAGTAGGTATTGCGCTGGCTTGATTATGCTTGAAAGTTCTTATATGATACATCCATTCTTTAACTGGTACCTCTACGTTACAATTCGCGCACGATTTATTATTATTTACGCTGAAAGCTGTACTGGCTGTTCGTTTCATTTTAAATTTTAACTGTTTTGTTCTGTTGAAGTGGTTTCTCTTCTATCTGATTTCTGACTAATAACTTTTTAGGAATATATTCTACTATTTATAGTCCCTATTACATTAAAAAACAATAAAACATAAATGTTATCGTTTCAAATAGGATAATAACTAACTAATTCATAAGTTATAAATTATCGTTTACCACAAATTTTGGTTTTTACTTTATTATTTTCCTTTGCCTATACGTTTAATTGAATGAAGTATGAGAAAACCGTTAAAAAAATAACGAACTTTTTCTTTTAAAAACAATACATTAAGAAGTTGATAATTTTTAATTCAAATTTAACTTTAACGTTTTCATCCCTTTTTATTTGTTGACTAATTTTTTTTGTAACCTTATGAAAAGTTTTAACCGCAAATTTGAATTCAAAAAATTTTTGTACCTATTTTCCTTTATCTATAATCAGGTGAAATATGTGAAAATTCGTTAAAATGTTTAGATATGATCTCGAAATTTAATACCTCCCCTTAATCATATTAAAAAACTATAGTATTGCGAATCTTATGAAGAAGAAATTTTTCCTATATATATTATATTTTCCATCATATTTACATAATTTTTGCTGTCTTTTGTTTTAAAACTAGTAGGATCATAATATTTCAAAATTAAGCATATGTACTTAGTATATATTGATTTTAACGAACTTTTTCTTTTAAAAACAATAAAGCACCTTTAAAAACAATAAGCGTATAGCTAACATTAAAATTTAAGATTAACCGCTAATTAATATTAAATTTCATTTCCTATGGAACAACAAATTTATATTAAAAAAAAAAAAAAAAAATTTTTTCCCTGTACTATAATATTTTCCTTTGTCTATGATCAGTAAGAATTATAAAAAAAGTTGTTAAAAATATAATATTAAAGTTTAACCACAACCACCTGTAAAAAAAAAATAACAAACTTTTTCTTTTAAAAAACAACAATACATTAAAAAGTTGATAATTTTTAATTCAAAATTTAACTTTAACGTTTTCATCCCTTTTTATTTCCCCCTTTTTCATATTAAACTCATATTTTCATTCTTTTCTTATTCCTTTTAATATTAAACAAATCTTTCCAACCCTTTTTTAATTTTTTCATTATTTACTTATTTGGTTTTAACTAACTAATTCATAAGTTATAAATTAACGTTTTCCACAAATTTTTGTTTTTGCTTTATTATTTTCCTTTGCCTATACGTTTAATTGAATGAAGTGAAAAACCGTTAAAAAATAACGAACTTTTTCTTTTAAAAACTATACATTAAACAGTTGATATTTTTTAATTCAAAATTAACTTTAATGTTTTCACCCCTTTTAAATTGTTGAATATATATTGTGAACCTTATGAAAAGTTTTAACCGCAAATTTGAATTAAAAAAAAAATTTTATCTATTTTCCTTTAACTATTATCCGTTGGAATATGTGAAAAATCGCTAAAATGTTTAGTAATGATCTTGAAATTTAATACCTACTCTTAGTCATACTAAAAGACATTACTGTGAACTTTGCATTTTAACGGTCTTTTTGTTTTAAAAACTAGTAGTAGGGGGATAATATTTTAAAATAGTGATATTTTATAACCACCAGTCTCTTTTTTCTTTTTCATATAGAACTGATCTTTTTTATTTTCACCCCTTTTTATTTTATCTATACATTATTACAATTTTTCAAAAATATTAATATCTACTAAATTTCAATAAAAATTCCTCTTAACTACCCATTAAAAATCATCATTTCCCAAGACACTAACACCTAATCAAATACTATTAAAAATCACTCCCAATACACAAACAACCCGTAAAATCCTATTAAAAATCTTTTTCCAAGACACAAAAAAATTCTTTTTCATATTAAACTGATCTTTTCACCCCTTTTTTATTATTCTTACTACATTCATATTAAACTGATCTTTTCACCCCTTTTTTATTATTCTTACTACATTCACATTATTACTATTCACTCAAAAAAAATTGTGACATCTATCAACTACAGAACATATTATACATTCGCATTAACTTCCCATTAAACTTACTATTTTTCCCATTCCCCCACTACTAACGTCATCTACCAACAACACAACATATTAGATATTCCCATTAACTTCCCATTAAACTTACTATTTTTCCCATTCCACCACTATTAACGACATCTACCAACAACAGAACATATTAAACATTCCCATTAATCTCACTATTTTTCCCATTCACCACTACTAACCTTATCTATCCAAAACCTACTAACAACATACAAAAATCATTCCCAAAACACTCACCAATAATAAAATCCTATTAAAAATCACTCCCAAGACACAAACAACTCGAAAAATCCTATTAAAAAACATTTTCCAAGACACAAACAACTGTCAAAAAACCAATCAGCTGATTTTGACGTACCCGGAAACCTCATATTCATACTACTTAGTTGCGTTTCAGGTGCCTTATAAGAAATCCCAAATTTTAAAAGCTTATCTTCGAAATTCACGAAGGTGGATTTTTTCCAATTGCAGTTCTATTTAACAATTTTATATTTTTAAAAGGCTAAGAGTTTTACCATAAAACATATTATGCACTATATTTTATCAATAATTTTATAATATTTTTTTATAAACGATTAAATTTCTTTTTTAAATTTTTATTATATCATATATTTTATTGAATTATCCATTAGTAATATATAATAAAGAACTTCTGTTGTATTTAGGTTTTGTTCAAAGGTACTCGTTGCATGTATGTAAAATTGACTTTCATATTTGAATGATTTATATGAAAAGAATTTTAGAAATACATTTATTGTTTATTTTATATTTATAAGCTTTCTAATAAGTACATATACTAAGAATTTAAATTAATTTCATTTTTAAAAAATTTGGATTATTAAATTTTGTGATAAAAAGCAAATCAAAGCACTAATGGTTTTATTTAAAATTAAACACCATCAAATTACATTACCTTTTATATAAATTAAGTAGCTTCGTTTAAATTTATTAACAAAATTACATGATTTCATTTCCTTCATTAATGGCCTTAATTTCATATTGCTCAATAAGCGGAATTTACTAAATTTTCAATATAATTTACAAATAGTAATTTTCACTTATTAAGCCCGTAGGCACGACAACTCAAAAACTGATAGAACTATCTTACATCTATGAAGTAGGAAAAGGGTATATTAACTTTGGTATAGTGCTTGTAACCACCTAAAGTAAGCGAGCTAGATATGGAAATGTATATATATTTGTGATCAGCGTGACCTCCTGTGTCAGTATAGCCATGTCCACCGATAGACACGATAACTCAAAAACTAATGGAGCTATCTTAATAAAATTTAACTATAGATTACTATGACCTAAAGCACGGCGGGGATTACATATGGATGCACTCGCATCAAGGGTTAGGATCCTAGAAGTGGGTCGGGGACTATCCACACAGTTCTGAAGACCTTAAAGAATATCATTGAAATTAATAACAAGTAAAGAAACAGTCAGTCGGTGCAGCAGACTTAGAAATACCCTACACCTATTTACTTCAAATTTAATAGGAAGTCCATAAGTCATTTTAAAACCATAAAATCTTTTATTAGTTTGATCGTAAGACATGGATAAAGAATTTACTTTGTAATACTCAAACCATTTTCTAATTATTTTATCAATTCAAAAATATTAACAATTCTTACAAATTTATCTATTTAAAAATACTAAGCAACAAATAAACTTGAGGTAGATGGATTCGTAAAATGCAATTACAAAATTAGATATTTAAAACTTTTATCTAATTCAATAAAATTTGACACACATCCAGCAATTACTTCTCTTTAGAATTTTTACTTGTAGTGCACTAATTCTTAAATTATACTCTTAATGTGCTTATTTTTGTTGTTTTATATAATTAAACTCAAATTTATTCGAAACAAATTTTAATTTGTAATATTATAAATATAAAAGTTTATATAATTTGATGGTTTTAAATGTTAATTCAAACCATTAATGCTTTCATTAGCTTTTTATTACAAAATTTAATAATCAAAATATGCAATAAATGTATTTCTAAAATACAATGACAAATTTAGAACTTTTCATATAATACATTCAAATATAAAAATAAATTTTACAACTTAAGTATGGTACACAATTTCTTAATTATACATTACCTATGGTAATAATTTAATAAAATATAGATATGATATAACAAAAATTAAAAAAAAAAAAATTTCGTCGTTTATTAAAAAATATTTTGTTTTTAATTTATAAAATATAATACATATGTTTTATTGTAAAATTTTTAAGCTTTCAAAAATATAAAAGTGTTAAATAAGAACGGAAGAGGAAATAGTGTATCAAATTTGAAGTTTCTATCTTTATTAATTTCAAATATATGCTTTAAGGTCTTGGGAGTAGTGGGTGTGGTATGCAAACCGCTTTTCCAATTCATCCAAAATTTCACATACAAAAAAAAAAAAGAAAAAAAAAATACGTATATATAAGCTTCTACCTTCTTTGGTTTCCAAAGTATACTCGCTGGGCATTAATTCGATCAAAAGCTTTTAGAATCCGAATTCATTGTCCGAACTCGACCAGAACCAATTCCCATGTTACTTTCATTACTAGTAACCTAGAATTTAAATTTCATCAAAATAGCGTCATTAGTTTTCTAAATCGATTTGAGGCCAAGCGAATATAGTTTCGAAGCCAAAGAATATATTTCCTATTTGCTATGTGTCCCTGAAATTGAGACTTAATTGGAGTGGTTCAGGTGGCTCCTAAGAAATCCCAAAATTAAAAACTTTGTTTTAAAACTATTTCCGTTTTTATCTAACACTTTTATATTTTCAAAAGTCTAAGAATTTGACAATAAAACATATTTTATATAATATTTTATAAATTAAAAACAAAATATTTTTTTAATAAACGATTAAATTCCTTTTTTTTATTTTTTATTATATCATATATTTTATTGATTTATTATCATAGATGATATATAATAAAAACATTGTGTACGATACTTAAGCTATATTCAAAGGTACTTGCTGCATTTATGTAAAATTTATTTTTCAAGTTCTAAATATGTAATTGTATTTTAAAAATACATTTATTGCACATTTTGCGTTTGTAAGCTTTTCTAATAAGTACATAAACTACCAATTTAAAATAATTGCAATTTTGAAAGAATGAATTATAAATTATATTATGCTTTGATTAGCTTTTTATCACAAAATTTAATAATTAAAATTTTGTAATTGAAATAAATATATTTTCATTTATTTTAAGTGTTTTTTTTTCTCAATATTTTTAAATAGATAAATTAGTAAGAATTTGTAATATTTTTGAATAGATAAAGTAATTAGAAAATGTTTTTAGTATTATAAATTAATTGATATGTCTTAATTTGGTTAGCTATGTCTGGTTTTAAAATGACTTATTGATATCTAATTTAATTTGAACCTAATAGGTGTGGGGTATTTTTAAGTCTGTTGAACCAACTTACTGTTTCTTTACTTGTTTTTTTATATCCTCGTTTTTCAGGAACAACTGAAAGGTCCAGAATCTGAACCCATGGGCCGATGTCGCCCATTTGCAATGCCCGCCGTACTTTAAATCCTAGTAATCTACAGTTAAAATTTCGTCAAGATAGCTCCATTAATTTTTTAGTTATCGTGCCCACGGACGGACGGACATGGCTATATTGACTCAGGAGGTCACGCTGATCACAAATATATATATTTTTCCATATCTAGCTTCCTTCCTTTAGGTGGTTACAAACACCATACCAAAGTTAATATACTCTTTTCTTATTTCATGGGTGTATGGTATAAAAAAAGTTGCTAAAAATTAAGGTAGAACGTTCCAATTGTGTACAAGGGTTAACTAGTATTGGAAGTATGACGCGGACTGCATATGGACAAAATCGTATCTTGGTTTCGGGTTCTGGAAGCTTTGAAAAGTTCAAGGGCTAACAAACATATATCTTGAAAACAGCGTAATGCAAAAATTAATGACGCGATTTTGATGAAATTTAAATTTTAGGTTAAAGCAACAAGGGAATTAGTTCTGGTAGACTTCGGACAATGAGTTCGTATTCTAGAAGTTTGATTGAATTAAGGCCAAACGAGTATAATTTGGAAATCAAAAAAGATAGAACCTTATACTTGGGGTACAGGTGTTTCTTCTTATTTGTTTTGTGTCCGTGAAATTTTCGATGAATTGGGATAGCGGTTTGCCTACCACCCCCACTACTTCCAAGAACTTAAAGCATATATTTGAAATGAATAAAGATAGAAACTTCAAGTTTGATACACAATTTCCTATTTCCGTTCTTATTTAAAATTTTTATGTATTTAAAAGGCTAAGAATTTTACCATAAAACATGTTATGTATATTTCAAAAATTAAAACAAAATATTTTTATCTCTATCCTGGGCAGTTGTTCTCCATAAGCCCGGCAAACCCAAATTTCGATAGTCCTGTTCTACTCCTTCTTTCCATCTTAGTTTTGGTCTACCTCTGCTACGTACACCATATGGATTGGATTCAAAAACCATTCTCACCGGACAATTTTCTTCCCTTCTTACAACATGTCCTAGCCAAGGCAGTCTTTTTATTTTTACTCTCCTGACTAGGTTTATATTGTCGTAGAGTGCGTACAGTTCTGGGTTATATCTATGTCTCCAATACCCATTTATATTTACAGGAGCAAAGATCTTTCGCTGGATTTTCCTCTCAAATGCATCTAACAAATTTCCATCGTTTTTCGACATTGTCCATGATTCTGAGCCATAAAGCAATACTGGAACAATGAGGGTGTTGTACAGCGTTATCTTCGTTCTATAGCTGATATATTTGGATTTCATTTGTTTGGTTAACCCAAAATAGCATCTGTTCGCTAGAAGAATCCTACGTTTGATTTCTTGGCTGGTGTTATCGCCATCATTTGTTATCATACAACCAAGGTATATAAAATTTTTCACCACCTCAAAGTTGTAATCACCAAAAGTTATATTTTGACCAATTCAGTGGGCTAGAGCGTTATTTTTTGTTACCACCATATATTTGGTCTTGGATTCGTTGATCCGCAATCCTATTTTCTTAGCGCTCTCTTCCAGTGTTTTGAAGGATTGATATACTGACTCTTTATGTTTCCCGATTAGATCTATATCGTCAGCATTCGCAAGAGTTTGGGCTGTTTTGAAAAAGATTGTTCCACTAGTTTCAATGCCAGCATCGCGCACAACTTTTTCCAATGCAATATTAAATAAATTACAGCAAAGTGCGTCGCCTTGTCTACAGCCTTTGTGAGTTTGGAAGCTGCTGGAGGTACGATTATCTATTTTAATAGCACACAATGTACAGGCCAAGGTCATTCTACATAAAGTGACGAGTTTTGGCGGAAAATTTAGCTCCGTCATGGCCTGCAGAAGCTCGTTCCTTCCGATCGTATCATATGCCGCTTTAAAATCTATGAATAGATGATGAGTTTTTATGTTGAACTCGTGACACTTTTCCATAATCTGGCGCAATGTGAAGATTTGATCCGCAGTTGACTTTCCAGATCTGAAACCATACTGGTAGTTGTCGATATTTTGTTCTATAAAAGGGTTTAATCTGTCACATATGATACCAGACAGAATTTTATAAGCCACATTCAGAAGACTGATACCTCGATAATTACTGCATTCTTGGCGGTCTCCTTTTTCAAAAATGGGACATATAATGCTAGCGTTCCACTCGGTGGGCATACTTTCATCAACCCAAAATTTTCACCATTATTTGGTGCATGTGCACACTCAGTTCGCTACCGCCATCTTTAAAAAGCTCTGCGGGTAATGTATCTGTGTCAAGTGCTTTGTTGTTTTTTAGGCGTTTTATTGAGTTTTGTACTTCTTCTAAAGTCGGTGGTGGCTCGTCTTGATGATTGAGCGGTATATTATGGGGAGTAGGTGCTGGTGGATTCAGTGGATTGTGATTTGGGGAGTCTCCAGCCAGCATTTCCGAAAAGTACTCTGACCATCTTTGAAGAATATCATCTTGGTGTTTGATAAGATTTCCCTGTTTATCCTTGCAGGCACTGATCCTGGGCTTAAAACCTTGAGTTTGAGATTTTATCCTCATAAAAAATTTTTGGATATCATTCTTTTCTTTGAGTTCTTCTAGTTGTTTTGCCTGATGGTTTTCATAAGTTCTTCGTTTCTGCTTCTTCAGCTTAACTTTTTCTCGCCTTATCTGCTTATATTCTTCGTAAGCGGTTCGTGTTTTCTTTTTCAGCCAATTTCTATATGCGGAGTTGTTTTGTTTAACTTTTCAACACATTCATCGTCAAACCATGGTATTTTGCGGTTATATTTAGAGTATCCCAGAATTTCTAACGCGGTACATTTTAGGATACCCGCGCATTGTTGCCAATGTTCATCAGCAGATGCTAACTCGTTTACAGGATGTTCTTGTAGCTTACGTGAGATGGTGTTTGCGAATACTGTGGCAGTATCATGCGATTTCAGCGCTTCAATGTTTATTTTCCGTATTGGCCTTGTATATTGTTTTTTCTGCATGGAGATTCGTGCTTGAACTTTCGCCATAACTAAAAAGTGGTCCAGGTCCATATTAGCTCCTCTGCGAGTACGTACATCCATAACATTTGTAGCGTGACGATTATCAATCAAGACATGATCAATTTGAGTAAATGTTCTGTGGTCAGGATGGCGTCATGTGAACTTATAAATATCGCGGTGCGGGAATTTGATTTTTTTACTTGATTTTTGGAGTAGTGGGTCGGTGACCAGCCACACATTTCCGAAGACCTTAAAGCATATCTATAAAATTAATAAAGATAGCAACTTGAAACAAATGTAGAGGCTTCAAATTTGGCACAAGGATGTTCTTAACTATTTGTGTGGCCCCCTAAATTGGGATCAATTGGAGTGGTGGTTCAGTACTCCTTTTAGACCTACCAAGGTTTAAAAGCTTATAATCGAAATTATTTAAAATAGTAACTTAAAATTAAGATAGAACGTTCCAATTGTGTACAAGGGTTCACTAGTATTTAAAATACAGCGCGGACTGCATATGGGCGAAATCGTACCATGGTGCTATTTTGAAGAAATTTAAACTGTAGGTTACTAGTATTGAAAGTATCCTGAGAATTGGTTCTGGTCAAGTTTGGTTAATGAGTTCGGATTATAGAAGCTTTTGATCGAATTGAAAATTTTTAATTATTAAATATATTATGCTTTGATTAACTCACAAATTTAATAATTCAAATTTTTGAACTTTTCTAATTGAATCGAAATAAATATATTTTCATTTATTTCAAGTTTTTCTGTTTTTTAATATTTTTAAATAGATAAATTAGTAAGAATTTGGAATATTTTTGAATAGATAAAATAATTAGAAAATGTTTTTTAGTACTATAAAGTTAATTTGGTTAGCCATGTCTTAAGAACAAACTAATAAAATTTTTTATGGTTTTAAAATGACTTATTAACTTCCCATTCAATTTGAACCAAATAGGTGTAGGGTATTTCTAAGTCGGTTGCACTGACTGACTGTTTCTTTACTTGTTAAGATATATGTTCGTTAGCTTTTGAACTTTTCAAGGGTTCCAGAACCCAAAACCATGGTACGATTTCACCCATATGCAGTCCTCGTCATACCTTCAATACTAGTTAACCCTTGTACACAATTGTAACATTCTATATTAATCTTAAGTTACTATTTTTATTAATTTCGATGATAAGCCTCTAAAACTTTAGAGGTCTAACTCTGAACCACCACTTCAATTGATCATAAATTAAGGGAACACGTAGGAAATAGTAAAGAACATCCTTGTGCCAAATTTGAAGCTTCTACATTTGTTTGAAGTAACTATCTTTATTATTTTCGAAAATATGCTTTAAGGTCTTCGAAACTATGTGGATGATTCCCGACACACTATTTGTATTGATTCCAATTTTTGAGGACACTAAGGGAATAGAAAGGGACACCGTGATATCGAATTTGGAGGTTCTAACTTCTTTGAATTCGGAATCATGCTCGTTTGGCCTAAATTCGATGAAAAAGTTCCAGGATCCGAACCCATGGTCGGATTTCGCCTATATGCAGTCCGCGCCGTTCTTTCAGTATTAGTGAACCCTTGTATACAATTGGAACGTTCTATCTTAATTTTAAGCTACTTTTTTTGGGTCCTCAGAACTGTGTGGATGGTCCCCGACCCACTACTCCAATTAGTCCCAAATTTCAAGGAATCTAAGGATATAGGAAAGGGAAAACTGATACCAAATTTAAAGGTTTTATCTTCATAGGTTTCGGAACTATGCTTGTTTGGCCTAAATTCGATCAAAAACTTCCAGGATCCGAACGCATGGTCGGATCTAGACCGGATTCCTCGCCAAAGTCTCATTACTAGTAACCTACACCAAAAAATTCATGATTATAGCGCCATTTTTTTTTTTTTTTTATTCCTTTTCCACTCCTTTAAGGAGTATAGGGCATTCACCAAGTTTATTTTAAACTAGGCTTCAGTTTGTTTTTAATCAAAATATTCACTAAGCCGTTGATTACTCGGCTGTAGCTATTGTATAAGGTTATGAAATATGAATTCACAAATGTTAACTTTGTTAACATTTATAGCGCCATTAGTTGTTTTTTAATTTTTGGATTTCTTAGGAGGCACCTGAACCACCACTACAATTAAGTATCAATTTCGGGGACGCAGGGAATAGGAAATATATTCTTTGGCTTCGAAATTATACTCGTTCGGACTCAATTCGATTAAAAGTTTCTAGAATCCGAACACACTGTCCGAAGTCGACCAGAACAAATTCCCATGATACTTTCATCACTAGTAACCAAGAGTTTAAAATTCATCAAAATAGTGACATTATTCTTTTAGTTATGGTGTTTTTAAGATATATGTTTGTTAACCCTTGAACTTTTCAAAGATCCCAGAACCCGAAACTATGGTACGATTTCGCCCATATGCAGTCCCCGTCATACTTTCAATGCTAGTTTATTCTTGTACACAATTTGTTATATCTTAATTTTAAGTTACTATTTTTATTAGTTTCTATGCTAAGCTTTTAAACCTTGGAGGGTCTAAGAGAGGTACTGAGCCGCCACTCCAATTGATGCAAAATTAGGGGGAACGCGCAAGAAATAGTAAAGAACACCCATGTGCCAAATTTGAAGCTTCTATATTTGTTTGAAGTTATTATCTTTATTAATTTCGAAAATATGCTTTAAGGTCTTTGCAACTGTGATGCTAGTCCTCAACCCACTACTCCAATTGGATCCAAAATTCAAGGACGCTAAGGAAGTCGAAAGTGACATCCTGATACCAGATTTGGAGGTTCTATCTTCATTGGTTTCGGAATTATGCTAGTTTGGCGTAAATTCGATCAAAAGGTTCTAAGTTCCGAACCTATTGTGCAATCCTCAATGTACGCAATCGCTGTCGTAATTTCATTACCAATAACCTACAGCACAAATTTCATGAAGATAGCATCATTAGTTGTTGAGTTATCGTGATTTTTTATATATGTTGAAAAAAACGTCAAAATGACAAGAAGTAACAATACTATTTGTAATCAGTGCAAGAGAATAATTAATTTAAAAAATAATATAGGGCTACAATGTGATGGCGACTGTAAAAAATGGTACTGTAGTATCTGCACAGGTTTGGAAAATGATGAAATCCAGAAATATAGACAGGATCCAGTTGAAATCTGGTTTTGCTCTCATTGCAAAATTAAGAGTCAAAAAAGAAAATCAATGAATGTAAACCCGTCGAATAGCACTGCTAAGGATAATTTGAACAAATTATATGGACCCTCATCTGATGCTGAGGCAATACACACCAAATTGGATACAATAATGGCCAACCAAGCTTCGCAAGTCACCAAAATTGATACCCTGGAAAATGAGGTTAAGCAACTAAAGGGATATATAGACACCCTTATTGATGAAAATTTAAATTTAAGAAATGAAAATGCAAAATTAAAAGATGAAATTAAGTACAACAGCATTGAATTTCAGAAAATTAAGCAAAACCAACTAGATAACCAGATCGAAATTTTTGGAGCGTTACCTGACCAACTTAGTGAAGTTGATCCAACCGCCATAGTGAACAAATTAGCTCAGATTTGTGACGTACAAATAAATTCTAGTGATATTAAAGATGCCTATGTGGGAAAATCATCATCAGATAAATCCGGAGAGACAGGTAAAATTATAGTTCATTTTAATAATATACACAAAAAATCTGAATATATTAGTGCTGTTAAAAAAAGTAAACCAACAATGCAAAGTCTCAGTGATAATGAAGATGACAAAAACAAAATTATCTTTGTTAATGAAAAACTGACGACATATTTCAGTTTACTATATAAAAAAGCAAGAGACCTAAAACGAAAAAAAATAATCGAATTTGCATGGGTTAAGAATGGCCGACTACTTATTCGTAAAACTGCAAAAAGTAAAATCATAAGAATCTTACACGAATCACACTTAGATGTTGAATAATTTAACATATGAACTGCCACTCAACACTCATGTAACTACAAATATCTTGAACACTAATGATATTCTAATAAAAGAAAAAAATTCTTTAAAAATTCTTTATATAAATGCTAGAAGTTTAAAATACAAAATTGATGAAATTACGCACTTATTAGATTCACTAAAATATGTCATTCACTTAATATGTATAACTGAAACTTGGATATTAGATACAGCTGTCCATGGGATTATTATATGATTGTATCAGGAAGAACAACTAGACGTGGTGGTGGTGCTGCTATATTTGTTCATAAAAGCCTAAATTACAAAACACTAAACATTTTTTCCGATGATTATAATAGTTTTATTACTATTCAAATTAACAATAAAAATATAAACACTATTGTTACAGTAATTTACAGACCCCCAAGCAATTCAACTAGTCTTATGGATAATTTCCTTATTTATCTGGACAATTACCTTGCAAATCTAAAAGCAAAAAACTCATTTGTTATGGGCGACTTTAACTTTGATATCAGAAATAATATTGATAATAAAGTACAATCTTACCAAAATGTAGTCAGTTCCAATGGTTATTTCTTTTGTCATCACGAAATTACACGTCCAGAATCTGGTACTTGCTTAGATCATATACTCAGCAGCAATCCTAATTCCGATATGAATATTACTCTTTTCCACACGAATATATCAGATCATTTAGCAAAAATAATTGAAATACGAGATGCTCGAATAGAAATAAAAAAAAAAATAACCCATAACCTTAGCAAAAACATTAATTATAAAAAAATTGCTGAGGAATTAAATACATTAACTATCAATACAACAGATATTAACGAAATGGCTAATAAACTGACACTTGAAAAAAAAAATGCAATCAATAGAGCTACCAGGGTCTCTAAAAAGAAAAAGAGAACTAAAAAATTTGAGGCACCTTGGATAGATAGTGAATGCATAAAATTGTTTGAACGAAAAAATTATTGGTATAAGAAATACGTAAATAATAAAAATAATGAGTACATCAAAACTAAATACTGTTATTGGCTAAATAGATTAACAACATTAAAGAGAAAAAAGAGAGAAGAATATGACAATTTACAATTTGAAAGAGCTGCTGGTGATCCGGCAAAAAATTGGCAGTATATAAAAAAATTAATAAATGGTTCAAATATAAAAAAAAACGAATTTTTCTCTGATGAGCTAAGTGAACTTGAAAAAGAAGAGAAAATTGAACAATTCAATCAACTCTACTGCAGTGTGGGTGAAAGTATGGCAAAAAAATTTAACTCCATTTATGTTCCTATATCAAGAACTAACACGGTATTCAAGTTTAAAACCAGTGATGAATACAAAACTATTAAACTGATTGACAAACTTGCTAACTCAAATTCTGCTGGTGCTGATGAAATTTCGACAAAAATTATTAAATTCTGTAAAAATGAATTAAATAAGAATATTATTAAGCTTATTAATACATCTTTAACACAAGGTAAAATGTGTGCAATGATGAAAATAAACAAAGTTATTCCGATCTACAAAAGCGGTGATACAAAAGATCTTAACAACTTTAGGCCAATTTCAATCTCAGTAGTCATCAGCAAAATAATAGAAACATTTGTAAATGAGCAGTTAACTGAATACTTAAATTCAACTAACTTAATTAGTAAAAATCAGTATGGTTTCAAAAGAAAATAAAATACCCAGGCGGCGCTCTTCGATTTGCTTTCTGAAGTGCAAGGCAGGCTAGACAATAACAAAAAAGTCATAGTAATATTCTTTGATCTCAAAAAGGCTTTTGATTCAATTGACCGAAAAATATTACTAAGAATACTTTATGAGCAAGGGGTCACAGGTAATGAATTTAAGTGGTTCCAAAGTTATCTTGAGGATAGGTCACAATATACAGAATGTGATAATATAAAAAGTGGCATATCCAATATAAGCTATGGTGTCGTCCAAGGAAGTTGCCTAGGGCCTACACTATTTTCGTGTTATATTAGTAGTTTGCCTGATGTTATACGTCATGGTAAACCATTTTTATATGCTGATGACCTGGCCATTGTAATTTCAGAAGATACACTAGATAAACTACAAGTCAACATTGATCAAATTATGGTGAATATAAAAAGCTGGATGAACAAACATAAGCTAACTATTAACACAAACAAAACAAAATATATGCTATTTAAAAATAAAACAACAAATACTATTAACATAAAATATGATAATTGCAACATTGAAATTGTTAATCAATATAAGTATTTAGGTGTAATAATCGATAGTAATTTAAGATGGGATGCACAAATTTCTGAACAAATCAAGAAAGGGAGACGAATTGCTGGGATTTATAAGTTAATAAGTAGAGGAGTTCCCCATAAGCAGAAAAGAGCAATATATTTCAGTTTATTTCACAGCACTATTACTTACGCTATCCAAATTTGGGGAAACACATATCTTAAAAATTTAAATACTTTACAAATAATTCAAAACAAGGCGATAAAAAATCTATTTGGGCACAATATAAGAACTTCTACTAAACTAATTCACAGAGATCACGGAATTCTAACATTAAAACTTTTAATAAAATGTAAGCCGGCAACTCAAGCACACATGATGATTAATAATAACATCAATACCATCATAAAACCATCACTGATTAATAGTCATCATAATTATAGTACCAGAACAGCTATTCGAATAATTTCGTCTGCAATAAGATTTAATAATCATGACACTATTTATAACTTAACATATAAGTACTACAATGAACTTCCTAGTAATTTAAAACAAACAAATGAATTACATACTTTTAAACATATGGTAAATGAATTTTATTTGTCATTCATTTAATTTTTTTGGATTTTAATTTTATTTTGAACTTTTTTAATTTTTATTTTTATTTTGGATTTTTTTGCTTTTATTTTGAACTTTTTGGATTTTTTTATACCTGCTTTGAATTCTGTATTTTTATTTTGAACTATTTTAGTTTTAATGGTTTTTGTATAATTATTATCATAATGTAACTAATTCTTAATATTTACTTTTAAACTCTTCTATTTTTTTGCACTGTTTTTTCAATGTTTATTGTTATTTGTTGTAATTTTTATATTTATAAATTTGTATATACTCTTTTACGAGCGATTGGGCTCATTTTGAGATAATAAATGAATAAATAAAAAAAAATAAAATGTTCGTTAGCCCTTCGATCGATTAAAAGGTCCAGAATCCGAACCCATTGGCCGATTTCGCCCATATGCAATCCCCGCCGTATTTTTAGTCCTAGTAACCTACAGTTAAAATTTCATCAAGATAGCTCCATTGTTTTTTGAGTTATCGTGCCTATGGACGGACGGACGGACGGACGGACGGACATGGCTATATCGACTCAGGAGGTCACGCTGATCTCAAATATATATACTTTTCCATATCTAGCTCGCTTGCTTCAGGTAGTTACAAACACCATACCAAAGTTAATATACTCTTTTCCTATTTCATAGGTGTAGCGTTTAATGAGAGCTTTCCAACGATTTAAAAATATTTAGGGGGTTTTTTTGACCAAATTTTGAAAAACATGAGTTTTAGAGAAATATGTTTAACAATTTTTTTTTTGCAAAAATTTTCAACTTTGAACTGCAATATCTCTAAAACGGCAGCACATATCGTTATCAAATAAACGTTAAAAAATTCTCTAGATCGTTACCCTTAATTAAGAGCAATTGAATATATATATATATATATATATCGAACAGATCGCTGGTATAAATGTTTTTATAAAATAGACTAAAATAACAAGGATACCTTCAAATGATTAAACCTATATATTTTTTGAAAGCTGGCAATAGCAGATATCTTTTAGATATAGTCATTTGGCCCAACGCAGATACCACTAAAACCTTGGAATCCCCAAATTTTCTAAATAATAAATTTCTGGAAAAAAAATGATGAAGTGTGCAATAATTTAAAAAATCGGTGGGTCAATCGGTGTTATATGGCGATATTATAAAAACAAGAAATGGCAGTGTAAATGCAATTCTTATAATAAAAAAACCCGGCTTTGTTAATTAAACCTAAAAATAAACAAAAAACTGAAATAACATAAAAAGATTTAAATACCAATGTTGATCCAAACAAGTAAAGAAACAGTCATTCGGTGCAACCGACTTAGAAATACCCTACACCTATTTGGTTCAAATTTAAGGACATATACATAAGTCATTTTAGCACCATAAAAGCTGTTAATAATTTGATCGTAAGACATAGCTAACCAAATTAACTTTATAATACTAAAAACATTTTCTAATTACACTATCTATTAAAATATATTTCAAATACTTACTAATTTATCTATTTAAAAATATTAAAAAACAAAAAAACTTGTTATAAATGAAAATATATTTATTATAATTCAATTACAAAATGAAAAAATTCTAGTTATTAAATTTTGTGATAAAAAGCTAATTAAAAATAAGTTTTACATAAATGCAGCAAGTACCTTTGAACATAGCTGAACCACTACAAATAAGTCTAAATTTCGGGGACACATAGGAAATAGGAAATATATTCTTTGGCTTCGGAATTATACTCGTTCGGCCTCAAATCGCTCAAAAGCTTTAAGAATCCGAACTCATTGGCCAAACTCGACCAGAACCAATTCCCATGGTACTTTCATTACTAGTAACCTAGAGTTTAAATTTCATCAAAATAATGGCATTATTTTTTGAGTTATGGTGTTTTTAAGATATATGTTTGTTAGCCCTTGAACTTTTCAAGGGTTCCAGAACCCGAAATTATGGTACGATTTCGCCCATATGCAGTCCCCGTCATACTTTCAATACTAGTTAACCCTTGTACACAATTGGAATGTTCTATCTTAATTTTAAGTTACTAGTTTTATTAATTTCGATGATAAACTTTTACACATTGGGAGGTCTATGAAAGGTACAAAATTAGAGGGACACGCAGGAAATAGTAAAGAACGCCCATGTGCCAAATTTGAAACTTCTACATTTGTTTTAAGTTACTATCTTTATTAATTTCGAAAATATGCTTTAAGGTCCTTGGAGCTGAGTGGCTGGTCCACACCCACTAGTCCAATTGGGCTCAAAGTTCAAGGACACTAAGGAAATCGAAGGGACACCCTGAAACCAAATTTGGAGGTTCTATCTTCATTGGTTTCGGAACTATGCTAGTTTGGCCTAAATTCGATCAAAAAGTTCTAAGTTCCGAACCCATTGTCCAATCCTCACCGTACGCAATCGCCGCCGTTGTTTCATTACCAATAACCTACAGCACAAATTTCATGAAGATAGCGTCATTAGTTGTTGAGTTATCGTGATTATTTATATATGTTCGTTAGCCCTGAAACCGAATTTAAAGGTCCAGAATCCGAACCCTCGACTGATTTCGCCCTTATGCAGTCCACGCTTAACTTTAAGCACTAGTTAACCCTTGTACAAAATTTGAACGTTCTATCTTAATTTTAAGTTACTATTTTTAATAATTTCGATTATAAGCTTTCAAAACTTAGGAGGTCTAAGAGGGATACTGAACCACCACTCCAATTGATCCCAAATTAGGGGACACGCAAGGGATAGTAAAGAACACCCTTGTGCCAAATTCGAAGCTTCTACATTTTTTTAAGTTGTTATCTTTATTAATTTTAAAGATATGCTTTAAGGTCTTCGGAAATGTATGGCTGGTCCCCGACCCGCTACTCCAATGGGGCCCAAATTTCAAAGACATTAAGGAAATAGGAAGGGACACCCTGATACAAAATTTGGAGGTTCTATCTTTTTTGGTTTCGGAATTATGCTCGTTTGGCCTAAATTCGATCAAAAAGTTCTAGGTTTCGAACCCATGGTCCAATCTCGAACTTACGCAATCCCCGAAGTAGTTTCATTACTACTAATCTACTGCAAAAATTTGATGAAGAAAGCGTCATTAGTTGTTGAGTTATCGTGATTTTTTATATATGATCGTTAGACCTTCGATCGATTAAAAGGTCCAGAATCCGAACCAATGGGCCGATTTCGTCCATATGCAATCCCCGCCGTACTTTCAGTCCTAGTAATCTACAGTTAAAATTTCATCAAGATAGCTCCATTATTTTTTGAGTTATCGTGCCTACGGACGGACGGACGTTTCCATATCCAGCTCGCTTGCTTTAGGTGGTTACAAACACCATACCAAAGTTAATATACCCTTTTACCTATTCTATAGGTGTAGGGTATAAAAACTTAAAGATTAAAAAATTTGAAAGTAGAAATCATGGAATTATTGGAATTGAAACACACAAAGGAAAATCGAGATATAATTAAGATTGAATGAAAAATAAGTATGATATTAAAATCCCGGTTGAAATTAAAACTAAATTTGAAATTTTTCATATGAATAATAAATTTATTGGTGATGAAATAATTGAAAAGATTAAGAAGCAGAATAGCTTTTTTGAAATGAGTGAATTAAAAGTAGTAAAATTAAATACAGTAAAAAATATAACAAAGAAATGCAAAACTTGATTATTGAAGTGGATAAGCAATCTTTTCCTAAAACTCTAAATGCTGAAAAACTCAGTATATGTTGGGAAAGATGCAAAGTTTTGGATGCTATCAATGCATTGTGATGCCGCAAATGCTAAGGTTTCAATCATAAATCGGCTGACTGTACAAATCAAGAAACGTGTATTAAATGTCACAAACATCCCAAAACAAGAATTTGTGTTCAACAGGAGGAAATTATGGAATGCATAAATTGTAAAAAGTCGAATAAAAATTTCCAGCCAGGTCTTAATGTAAAAACATAATACGGTTAGCAAATTGTGCCCAGTATTTCTTAAAAAAATTAAGTGAAAGGAAACAAAAAATTGGCTACTAGCAATTAAATACATCGGAAGGGATTGAAATAATACCTAATGGTTGTGCTGTGATTGTTGTAGAAGGCATGGGTGATTCTATAGAAATAGCGAATATAATAGGTATGAATACTACTGAAAATACAAATATTAATGATAAAAATAATAAAAATAATAGTGGTAATAATAATATTAATAATAATAATAATAATAATAATAATAATAATAATAATAATAATAATAATAATAATAATAATAATAATAATAATAATAATAATAATAATAATAAAGATACTAATAAGTTAAACCTAAAAGATGTAAAGGACAAGAACTTTGAAACAAAAAATGTTGAAATAAACAAATCTTCAACAGTGAAAGAAGTTCAAAATAAAAAATATATAATTAATGGAAAAAAGATTTTATTTCTGCTAATTATGTCGTTTATTAAAATTAAAAATTGTAAAACGAATAAGCTTAATAATAATGATCTTAAAAACGGAAGTGCAAGCACACATAGGCCAAACAGCTCAAATACAGTAATTACAAAAGAAATCAAAAAGTTAAAGAAGGATCTTTCACGGAATGAATCTGTTAAAATAAGTGATAAACCAGAAATTAAATCAAAAAGTCCAGATTAGAATACAAGTCTTATTGATCCTTTCGTTCCACCAATTATAAAATTAACAAATAGATCTGTGGAAACTGGTGAGAATACATTTGCCTTATCTAGATTACGAGATCATAGAATTTACAACAATGTGAGAATGTTTTTATCATACTTTCATAACCACAGTGACATTTGTTATGATTTATGAAGGTATTACACAATCTAGTTTGAAAGTACTTATCCATCAAGAAGGTTTACCGAATAGCTACAATGAACTTGGTAAATTGTACTTTACTTATCATGAATTTACAGGAGTATCCAAAAAAAGAAGTACTTCATAATTTAGCTTACTTTAGGAGGCATCTTAACAATAAATATAAAGAGCATCTGCGAAAAATTAGAGAAAATTGGAAAAATTATATGATTGGTATACCATGATGCGTAACAAACGTCATAAACTAAACATAGTGCATTTGAATGCAAGAAGTCTAAGAAAAAACATGCTTGAAATTCAATTATTTGTAAAAAATAGAAAATGTATTGATGTTATTATGATTGGTAAAACTTGATTATACTCAGAGGAGGAGAAATTTTTATATATTCCAGGGTGCTCAGCTTATTTTAATTCCAATAATTTATCAAGAAGAGGTGGAACTGCAATTTACGTCAAACAGAATTTAGAGTATAAAATCGTGGAAGCGTTTGACCAGTTCAATACAGTAATTTTTTCACTAACATACACTACTCCAGTCTTAAAAATTGGTGTATGTTATAAAAACCAAATGAGAATAATAATAAATTTATTGCATCTAGATACAATCTTTGATAGATATAAAAATATTATTGTGATGGGTGATTGTAATATTAACTTATTAGTTGATGCAGAGAGCACTAGATCTTATAAATCAATGTTAGAATCTAATGAAATCATTATCAAAAACAGTAAAGAATATGCGACTAGAATAACTGAAAATTCTTCAACGATCATTGATAACATTCTTTCAGATCTTGAAAACTTTGAATTAGATTTAAAGTTACATGATATTGTAAATTAAGATCATAAAGCTGTAACCGTCAAAACGAATAAAGTTGTAAAAAAAATGGAACCTATTTTCAAAAAGGCTATTTTTATCACAAATTATCATATATTTAGAGATAACCTTCTTACGACAAATAATAATGATTGTATCGATGATCTCATTGATATATTACAAAGAGCTAAGGTAAACTCTACAACAAAATAGCGAATTAGAGTCAGAAAAGATAACTCGTGGATGACAACTAATTTGTTAAATATGATAAGTAAGTGGAATAGATTGTTTAAAAAAAAGAAAAAAGATCCCCAAAGCCTTGAAGCTCGAGCAAGATTCAAAAGTGCAAAAAATAAGGTAACTCATGATATAACCAAATCAAAACAGAATTATTTCAATAATATAATAGAATTGGCTGGGTCTGACGAAAATGTGGGATATACTTAACAATTGTTTCTTATAAAAGTCATGTGAAATGAATAAATTCATAAAGGAAATAAATAGTAATGGGCTTAGAATATATGCCAGGGGATGATAATATACTAGCCGCAGATCTAAAGCATGTTGTAACATTAGTAACACTTAAAATTGTTTGTTTGGTAAACAGATGTCGGAGGGTCTAAAATAAAGTATTGTTGTGGCTGTACTTAAATCTGGATCTACATTGGATGTATCGAATTATAGGCTGGTAGGTTTTCATATGAATCAATTTGGGTTTCAAAGAAGACTCCGCAGTTTTGGAATCTACTAATTCAATTATAAATAAGTTGGATGAAGGAAGTTAGTGTGTTCAGTATTTTTTGATAAAAAAAAAGCTTTTGACACAGTGAATTATAGTATCTTACTGAATAGATTGTTCGAAATTGATATACGGGGAACAGCTCAGGATCTACTTAACTGTTATCTCAAAAATAGGAAAACTATTACAAAAATTAAGTAAGTAAATAATCAAATTTTAATAAATATTGGTATTCCTCAAGGGTCAGTGTTAGGTCCTACAATATATCTGCTTTATATTCATAATATCCAGTATGCGAATTTATTAGCTGAATATAAGACATTTGCTGATAATACTCTACTTATTTACAGTGCCGGAAGTTGTGATGAATTACAAGAGTAATAAATGCAGATTTGCGGAGATACAACAATTGGCTTAATGGTAATAAATTAACTATAAATGCTGAAAAAACAAAATATATAGCATATAAAATGAGAAATAAAGTCGATATTAATCCAAAACTACTAGTTAATAATATTGAAGTTGTAAGAGTTACTTATTTTAAATATCTTAATGTTATAATTGATGAAAAGTTAAAATGGAAGATCATATTCATAAAATAGAAAAAAAATTGTGCCTTTGTTGAGTGCTATCAAAAGAAATGGAATCACTCTGAATAGACGAACTGCAGATAGTCATATTATTCTCATATTATTTCACATATCAGATTTAAAAGACTCTTGACTAAAAGATAAAATTAGTATCATGATAAAAAAAGGCTATAAAAGCATAAATTTAATTGGCTTACCCCTACAAATGAAATTTTTAAACGAACGGGTTGAAGTTATCTGAAATCATTGTTCTCGAAAAATCTAAACCAATTTTCAAATTGGAAAAAGGAATTTATAAAAAAACTATTCTAATCACTAAAAGAAGTATTGTTCACAATTACAATACTCGGAAGTTAACCTAAATCATGCTAAATCAAAAACAGAATTATCACGAAACAGCTATCTTTCGTCAGCTATAAGGCTTTATAACAGATTACCATTTCAGTTGAAGGAGAGTTCACTTTAGATTCTTTTGTAAAAAAACTGAAATATTTACAAAAACATAACTCATCACAAATGGAAAGATTAATGAAGTAGTGAATTTCAAATAACATATTTTGTAATAATTATATATTTATTTATGTACTTATATATCGTATTATATAATTATATATCTATTTAATAATTTATTTGTTTTGTTATATATGGAATTTTCTGCGAATTTTTACGCCAAAACCTTTTGTTTTGTTTATATCACACTTAATATACATAAAAAAAAAAATTTAGATTAGCTAAATGTAAAAAAAACAAGTAAGAAACAGTTAGTCGGTTCAACCGACTAAGAAATACCCTACACCTATTTGGTGCAAATTCAAAGTCATTTTAAAACCATAAAAGCTTTTATTAGTTTGATCGTAAGACATGACTAACCAAATTTACTTTATAATACTAAAAACATTTTCTAAGTATTTTATCAATTCAAAAATATTAGCAATTCTTACTAATTTATCTATTTAAAAATATTAAACAAGAAATAAACTTGAGATAAATGGATTCGTAAAATGCTATTACAAAATTACATATTTAAAACTTTTATCCAATTCAATAAAATTTTACACACATTCAGAAATTACTTCTTTTCAGGATTTTTAGCTGTAGTGCATTTACTGTTGAATGATTTAGTACCCTTGTTTAATTATTTCAATTTTCTATAATTTTTAAATTTATTCTCTTACTTTACATATTTTTTAATGTTCTTTATAATTAAACTCAAAGTTATTCGAAAAAAATATTAATTTGTAATAATATAAATATAAAAGTTTATATAATTTCATGATTTTTAATGTTAGTTCAAACCATTAATGCTTTCATTAGCTGTTTTTCAAAAAAATTTAATAATCAAAATATGCAATAAATGTATTTCAGAAATTCAATAATAAATTTAGAACTGTTCATATAATTAATTTTAATATAAAAACGAGGAAGAGTGTAGTAGAGTAGATTGTGTCAACTCTGGGATACACGTATGACGGTATAATATACACTATATAAAAGGGTTAAAAGCATTACCGATTTAGGGATTCTGTTGGATGATAAACTGAACTTCCATCTTCATTATGAGTATATGATTTCCAGGGCAAACCAAATGCTCGGCTTTATAAAAAGAAGAGCTAAAGAATTTAGCAACATTGCTGTAACTAAAGCTCTTTATTGTTCTTTAGTACGTTTTATTCTTGAATATGGTAATATTGTGTGGGATCCTGCATTTCAAATACATTCTGATAGAATAGAATCCGTGCAAAAGCAATTTCTTCTTTTCGCTTTAAGAAATCAATATAAACCTAGAGATTATTCAATTCTGCCTAGCTATCTCGTAAGACTTAATTCATTGAATATGTTAACGTTATCCTCACGCAGGCAAATTCTTTCTTCCTGCTTTAATTTTGACGTCTTAAGAAAAAAACTTTGACGTTCGGTATTTATTGGATAACTTTAAAATAAACAATGGTGCGAGAAATACGAGAAGCACTAAATACTTAGTTGAAAATACTCATAGAACTGAATATTGAAAAAATGAACCAATAAATAGATGTTGCATTACATTCAAAAAACACAGTCATCTTTATTCTACACAAATTTCTCGATACACTTTTAAACATAAATTAAATTTAAAATTCATTCATGACCTAAGACAATAATTTTAACCTTCATTATATCATATTACACTTCAAATTCATATTATTTTTTAATTTAGTTACTTTATACAGTTAGTTAATACAGTTAGTATTCATAAATTTAATTTCAACTGTGTTTTTTCTTTGTATGCATTTTCTACAAATTTTTTTTTTTTTTGTCTTGGGGTAAGGATGGTAGAAACCGTCGAAAGATACTGAGCGCAACCACAGTTATGTGTGACTTTAACACACTAAAAACACCCGCCCTGTTTTAAAATATTAAAACTAGTCTTAGAGACTAACCATTAATTTTGCGCTAACTTTTTATGATCTACTGGAATTACAGACCCCTAGGGGCCTAGTTCTTTTAAGCCTTCTATTGACATTTGAAAATAGTAGAAGTTTTGACGCTTCTATGTTTATGTGACTTTCTATGTTTTACTGACTTTATGGGTCTTATGTTTTATGGCATATTTTTTTATTTCATCGCTAACAATAGGAATTCCTAGATCCCTATGTAAGTCGGAATTTCGTACGTACCAGGGAGCACTCACCATGCTACGTAGCACTTTGCTTTGAAATGTTTGAATTCTCTGAATATGTGTTCGTTTGGCACACCCCCAAAGTTGTACGCCGTACAACCAGATAGGCTTAATTATTTGGTTATATAACAAAATTTTGTACTCTATTGGCAATTTAGATTTTCGACCTAGGAGCCAATACATTTCTCTATATTTTTGTTCTAATTCTATTCTTTTCTTTTTGACATGTTCTTTCCATTTTAGCTTGACATCTAATGTCATTCCTAGGTATTTTGCCTTGTTTTCATGAGGAATATCTACCCCATTTAATTGTACGGCTGGGGGATTTTGAATAGGTTTATTTGTAAAATTTACTTGCACTGATTTCAGTGCATTTAGTTTAATTTTCCATCTTTTGGTCCAAAGATATAATTTATCACTTGCTTTTTGTAGTTTATTTGTAGCCTCGCTGACATTTGATCTTACTGCCATTATTGCAGTGTCGTCAGCAAAAGTCGCTACAGTTATTTCTTGAAATTGGGGCAAGTCACTAGTATACAGCAAGTATAATATTGGACCCAAGATACTTCCTTGAGGCACACCCGCTTAAATTTCTCTCAGTGTAGAGTACTCTTCATCCTGTTTAATTCTAAACAGTCTATCAGTTAAGTATGATGAGAGTATATCTACATATTTTTTAGGTAATAGTAGCTGCAACTTATAAATTAAGCCTTCGTGCCAAACTTTATCAAATGCTTGTGCTACGTCTAGAAATATTGTAGAGCATATTTGTTTTTCTTCTAGAGCTTTCTCAATTATATCAGTAATTCTATGTACTTGGTCAACAGTAGAGTGTTATTCTCTAAAACCAAATTCATAGTTTGGAATTAGTTTTCTATTTTCTATTATAGGTTTCAACCTTTTTAATAACAGTTTCTCAAAGAGTTTTGACATAATTGGTAACAGGGAGATAGGTCTATAAGACTTTGTTTCGTTTGGAGGCTTTCCTGGCTTAAGTATCATAATTATTTCTGCCACCTTCCAAACGTTAGGTACATAATTTAACCTTAACATAGCATTCATTATATATGTTAACATTGTTATCCCTTTTTTCGGGAGTTGTTTTAGAATGTCTGCAGTAATTAGATCGAAACCTGGTGCTTTTTTTGACTTCAGAGCTTTAATTTCTTGAACCATTTCTATATGAGTAATTAGTTCAATGTCATTTTCTTCTCTTCTGAAATCATTTTCAATGTAGAGATCTGACTCTATTTCATTGGGCCGAAAAATTTCTTCCAGGTGATCTGCGAATGTTTCGGCTTTTTCTTTATTATTTTTTGCCCATTTACCATCCATTTTCCGAATTGGTGGGACTGGCACTACAGGTTTTTTCAAACTCTTTGTTGCTTTCCACAAAGAGTAATTTTTTTCTTTTTTAGCTGATAAATTCTCAACATATTTTTCATATGATTTGTTTTTTATTTCAAGAATTCTTCTTTTAAGATTCTGCGTTATTCTATTTAACACAGTTTTATCAGCTGGGTCACGTGTTTCATGCCATCTTCGTCTAGCTCTTCTCTTTAGTTTAATCGCATTTAATATATCTCTAGGATAATTAGGTCCTGCTGTCATGTATTTACATTCTTTTGTATTATTCCATGCAGCATTTTGGACAATTTTATTAAGATTTTCAATTGCTAAATCTATTTCATCTTTAGTTGTTATTTTAACCCTTAAATTTATATTATTTTCTATCTCTTGTTTAAAGTTGAACCAGTTTGTTGATTTATTAACAAGTGTAGGCTTATTTTGTTTCTTAACAATTTTTTCATGCAGGTTTAGTACGACAGCCGAATGGTCTGAGTCTAAATCCTCATTATTTTCTAGGCTAATAAAATTTGGAGATATTTTTTTTGTTATGAAGAAATCCAGTAGATCAGGAGTTTTTTTTGTATCAGTAGGCCAATAAGTTGGTTCGTCTGTAGAATGAAAATAGCAACCCAACTCTCTAATAGCTTTCCTTAGCTCTCTTCCTCTTATTGAGGTAAGTCTTTTTTATATTCCAGGGTGCTCAGCTTATTTTAATTCCAATAATTTATCAAGAAGAGGTGGAACTGCAATTTACGTCAAACAGAATTTAGAGTATAAAATCGTGGAAGCGTTTGACCAGTTCAATACAGTAATTTTTTCACTAACATACACTACTCCAGTCTTAAAAATTGGTGTATGTTATAAAAACCAAATGAGAATAATAATAAATTTATTGCATCTAGATACAATCTTTGATAGATATAAAAACATTATTGTGATGGGTGATTGTAATATTAACTTATTAGTTGATGCAGAGAGCACTAGATCTTATAAATCAATGTTAGAATCTAATGAAATCATTATCAAAAACAGTAAAGAATAAGCGACTAGAATAACTGAAAATTTTTCAACGATCATTAATAACATTCTTTCAGATCTTGAAAACTTTGAATTAGATATAAAGTTACATGATATTGTAAATTAAGATCATAAAGCTGTAACCGTCAAAACGAATAAAGTTGTAAAAAAAATGGAACCTATTTTCAAAAAGGCTATTTTTATCACAAATTATCATATATTTAGAGATAACCTTCTTACGACAAATAATAATGATTGTATCGATGATCTCATTGATATATTACAAAGAGCTAAGGTAAACTCTACAATAAAATAGCGAATTAGAGTCAGAAAAGATAACTCGTGGATGACAACTAATTTGTTAAATATGATAAGTAAGAGGAATAGATTGTTTAAAAAAAAGAAAAAAGATCCCCAAAGCCTTGAAGCTCGAGCAAGATTCAAAAGTGCAAAAAATAAGGTAACTCATGATATAACCAAATCAAAACAGAATTATTTCAATAATATAATAGAATTGGCTGGGTCTGACGAAAATGTGGGATATACTTAACAATTGTTTCTTAAAAAAGTCATGTGAAATGAATAAATTCATAAAGGAAATAAATAGTAATGGGCTTAGAATATAATATGATAGTTTTGAAATTGCAAACTGCTTCAATAAGCACTTCAGTGAAATTGGAAACCAATTAGCGGACAAAATTATTGATAACGAAGAGTATTCAATAAAAAACTGATTGAATAGTCAAACTATTTTTCTACAACCAACGGATGCAGATGAAGTATATGAAATCATTAAGCAGTTAAAAAATAGTACACCAGGGGATGATAATATACTAGCCGCAGATCTAAAGCATGTTGTAACATTAGTAACACTTAAAATTGTTTGTTTGGTAAACAGATGTCGGAGGGTCTAAAATAAAGTATTGTTGTGGCTGTACTTAAATCTGGATCTACATTGGATGTATCGAATTATAGGCTGGTAGGTTTTCATATGAATCAATTTGGGTTTCAAAGAAGACTCCGCAGTTTTGGAATCTACTAATTCAATTATAAATAAGTTGGATGAAGGAAGTTAGTGTGTTCAGTATTTTTTGATAAAAAAAAAGCTTTTGACACAGTGAATTATAGTATCTTACTGAATAGATTGTTCGAAATTGATATACGGGGAACAGCTCAGGATCTACTTAACTGTTATCTCAAAAATAGGAAAACTATTACAAAAATTAAGTAAGTAAATAATCAAATTTTAATAAATATTGGTATTCCTCAAGGGTCAGTGTTAGGTCCTACAATATATCTGCTTTATATTCATAATATCCAGTATGCGAATTTATTAGCTGAATATAAGACATTTGCTGATAATACTCTACTTATTTACAGTGCCGGAAGTTGTGATGAATTACAAGAGTAATAAATGCAGATTTGCGGAGATACAACAATTGGCTTAATGGTAATAAATTAACTATAAATGCTGAAAAAACAAAATATATAGCATATAAAATGAGAAATAAAGTCGATATTAATCCAAAACTACTAGTTAATAATATTGAAGTTGTAAGAGTTACTTATTTTAAATATCTTAATGTTATAATTGATGAAAAGTTAAAATGGAAGATCATATTCATAAAATAGAAAAAAAATTGTGCCTTTGTTGAGTGCTATCAAAAGAAATGGAATCACTCTGAATAGACGAACTGCAGATAGTCATATTATTCTCATATTATTTCACATATCAGATATAAAAGACTCTTGACTAAAAGATAAAATTAGTATCATGATAAAAAAAGGCTATAAAAGCATAAATTTAATTGGCTTACCCCTACAAATGAAATTTTTAAACGAACGGGTTACCTGAAGTTATCTGAAATCATTGTTCTCGAAAAATCTAAACCAATTTTCAAATTGGAAAAAGGAATTTATAAAAAAACTATTCTAATCACTGAAAGAAGTATTGTTCACAATTACAATACTCGGAAGTTAACCTAAATCATGCTAAATCAAAAACAGAATTATCACGAAACAGCTGTCTTTCGTCAGCTATAAGGCTTTATAACAGATTACCATTTCAGTTGAAGGAGAGTTCACTTTAGATTCTTTTGTAAAAAAACTGAAATATTTACAAAAACATAACTCATCACAAATGGAAAGATTAATGAAGTAGTGAATTTCAAATAACATATTTTGTAATAATTATATATTTATTTATGTACTTATATATCGTATTATATAATTATATATCTATTTAGTAATTTATTTGTTTTGTTATATATGGAATTTTCTGCGAATTTTTATGCCAAAACCTTTTGTTTTGTTTATATCACACTTAATATACATAAAAAAAAAAATTTAGATTAGCTAAATGTAAAAAAAACAAGTAAGAAACAGTTAGTCGGTTCAACCGACTAAGAAATACCCTACACCTATTTGGTTCAAATTCAAAGTCATTTTAAAACCATAAAAGCTTTTATTAGTTTGATCGTAAGACATGACTAACCAAATTTACTTTATAATACTAAAAACATTTTCTAAGTATTTTCAATTTTCAATAATTTTTAAATTTATTCTCTTACTTTACATATTTTTTAATGTTCTTTATAATTAAACTCAAAGTTATTCGAAAAAAATATTAATTTGTAATAATATAAATATAAAAGTTTATATAATTTCATGATTTTTAATGTTAGTTCAAACCATTAATGCTTTTATTAGCTTTTTTTCAAAAAAATTTAATAATCAAAATATGCAATAAATGTATTTCAGAAATACAATAATAAATTTAGAACTGTTCATATAATTAATTTTAATATAAAAACGAGGAAGAGTGTAGTAGAGTAGACTGTGTCAACTCTGGGATACACGTATGACGGTATAATATACACTATATAAAAGGGTTAAAAGCATTACCGATTTAGGGATTCTGTTGGATGATAAACTGAACTTCCATCTTCATTATGAGTATATGATTTCCAGGGCAAACAAAATGCTCGGCTTTATAAAAAGAAGAGCTAAAGAATTTAGCAACATTGCTGTAACTAAAGCTCTTTATTGTTCTTTAGTACGTTTTATTCTTGAATATGGTAATATTGTGTGGGATCCTGCATTTCAAATACATTCTGATAGAATAGAATCCGTGCAAAAGCAATTTCTTCTTTTCGCTTTAAGAAATCAATATAAACCTAGAGATTATTCAATTCTGCCTAGCTATCTCGTAAGACTTAATTTATTGAATATGTTAACGTTATCCTCACGCAGGCAAATTCTTTCTTCCTGCTTTAATTTTGACGTCTTAAGAAAAAAACTTTGACGTTCGGTATTTATTGGATAACTTTAAAATAAACAATGGGGCGAGAAATACGAGAAGCACTAAATACTTAGTTGAAAATACTCATAGAACTGAATATGGAAAAAATGAACCAATAAATAGATGTTGCATTACATTCAAAAAACACAGTCATCTTTATTCTACACAAATTTCTCGATACACTTTTAAACATAAATTAAATTTAAAATTCATTCATGACCTAAGACAATAATTTTAACCTTCATTATATCATATTATCAGAAAGATTCTTCGTCGAGTGTTCGGTCCTTACTGCGACGATGGGACCTGGAGAAGAAGATACAATGCCGAGATCTATCAGCTGTACGGTGACGTAGACCTAGTTCAAAAAATTAAGATCAAAAGGCTGCAATGGCTAGGTCACGTTGAGCGAATGGACAACAATGCTCCAGTTAAAAAGATACTCGAAGCCAGGCCAGAGGGAACACGTCGCAGAGGTCGCCCAAACCTTCGTTAGAGAGACGAGACTTCGACAGACATCAGAAGGCTCCAAATCTCCAACTGGAGAGAATCTGCTCGGGACCGAACGAGGTGGAGAGGAACGCTACGTCAGGCCCAGGACCTTCATGGTCTGTAGCGCCACCTAAGTAAGTAAGTATATCATATTACACTTCAAGTTCATATTATTTTTTAATTTAGTTACTTTATACAGTTAGTTAATACAGTTAGTATTCATAAATTTAATTTCAACTGAGTTTTTTCTTTGTATGCATTTTCTACAAATTTTTTTTTTTTTGTCTTGGGGTAAGGATGGTGGAAATCGTGGAAAGATACTGAGCGCAACCACAGTTATGTGTGACTTTAACACACTAAGAACACCCGCCCTGTTTTAAAATATTAAAACTAGTCTTAGAGACTAACCATTAATTTTGCGCTAACTTTTTATGATCTACTGGAATTACAGACCCCTAGGGGCCTAGTTCTTTTAAGCCTTCTATTGACATTTGAAAATAGTAGAAGTTTTGACGCTTCTATGTTTATGTGACTTTCTATGTTTTACTGACTTTATGGGTCTTATGTTTTATGGCATATGTTTTTATTTCATCGCTAACAATAGGAATTCCTAGATCCCTATGTAAGTCGGAATTTCGTACGTACCAGGGAGCACTCACCATGTTACGTAGCACTTTGCTTTGAAATGTTTGAATTCTCTGAATATGTGTTCGTTTGGCACACCCCCAAAGTTGTACGCCGTACAACCAGATAGGCTTAATTATTTGGTTATATAACAAAATTTTGTACTCTATTGGCAATTTAGATTTTCGACCTAGGAGCCAATACATTTCTCTATATTTTTGTTCTAATTCTATTCTTTTCTTTTTGACATGTTCTTTCCATTTTAGCTTGACATCTAATGTCATTCCAAGGTATTTTGCCTTGTTTTCATGAGGAATATCTACCCCATTTAATTGTACGGCTGGGGGATTTTGAATAGGTTTATTTGTAAAATTTACTTGCACTGATTTCAGTTCATTTAGTTTAATTTTCCATCTTTTGGTCCAAAGATATAATTTATCACTTGCTTTTTGTAGTTTATTTGTAGCCTCGCTGACATTTGATCTTACTGCCATTATTGCAGTGTCATCAGCAAAAGTCGCTAGAGTTATTTCTTGAAATTGGGGCAAGTCACTAGTATACAGCAAGTATAATATTGGACCCAAGATACTTCCTTGAGGCACACCCGCTTTAATTTCTCTCAGTGTAGAGTACTCTTCATCCTGTTTAATTCTAAACAGTCTATCAGTTAAGTATGATGAGAGTATATCTACATATTTTTTAGGTAATAGTAGCTGCAACTTATAAATTAAGCCTTCGTGCCAAACTTTATCAAATGCTTGTGCTACGTCTAGAAATATTGTAGAGCATATTTGTTTTTCTTCTAGAGCTTTCTCAATTATATCAGTAATTCTATGTACTTGGTCAACAGTAGAGTGTTATTCTCTAAAACCAAATTGATAGTTTGGAATTAGTTTTCTATTTTCTATTATAGGTTTCAACCTTTTTAATAACAGTTTCTCAAAGAGTTTTGACATAATTGGTAACAGGGAGATAGGTCTATAAGACTTTGTTTCGTTTGGAGGCTTTCCTGGCTTAAGTATCATAATTTTTTCTGCCACCTTCCAAACGTTAGGTACATAATTTAACCTTAACATAGCATTCATTATATATGTTAACATTGTTATCCCTCTTTTCGGGAGTTGTTTTAGAATGTCTGCAGTAATTAGATCGAAACCTGGTGCTTTTTTTGACTTCAGAGCTTTAATTTCTTGAACCATTTCTATATGAGTAATTAGTTCAATGTCATTTTCTTCTCTTCTGAAATCATTTTCAATGTAGAGGTCTGACTCTATTTCATTGGGCCGAAAAATTTCTTCCAGGTGATCTGCGAATGTTTCGGCTTTTTCTTTATTATTTTTTGCCCATTTACCATCCATTTTCCGAATTGGTGGGACTGGCACTACAGGTTTTTTCAAACTCTTTGTTGCTTTCCACAAAGAGTAATTTTTTTCTTTTTTAGCTGATAAATTCTCAACATATTTTTCATATGATTTGTTTTTTATTTCAAGAATTCTTCTTTTAAGATTCTGCGTTAGTCTATTTAACACAGTTTTATCAGCTGGGTCACGTGTTTCATGCCATCTTCGTCTAGCTCTTCTCTTTAGTTTAATCGCATTTAATATATCTCTAGGATAATTAGGTCCTGCTGTCATGTATTTACATTCTTTTGTATTATTCCATGCAGCATTTTGGACAATTTTATTAAGATTTTCAATTGCTAAATCTATTTCATCTTTAGTTGTTATTTTAACCCTTAAATTTATATTATTTTCTATCTCTTGTTTAAAGTTGAACCAGTTTGTTGATTTATTAACAAGTGTAGGCTTATTTTGTTTCTTAACAATTTTTTCATGCAGGTTTAGTACGACAGCCGAATGGTCTGAGTCTAAATCCTCATTATTTTCTAGGCTAATAAAATTTGGAGATATTTTTTTTGTTATGAAGAAATCCAGTAGATCAGGAGTTTTTTTTGTATCAGTAGGCCAATAAGTTGGTTCGTCTGTAGAATGAAAATAGCAACCCAACTCTCTAATAGCTTTCCTTAGCTCTCTTCCTCTTGTTGAGGTAAGTCTTGAACCCCAATCGATATGTTTGGCATTGTAGTCACCTCCTAGGATGAACCTATCCCCAAGTCGGTTCAAGAGGATTTTAAGAATCATATTCTTTAAATTGTAATTAGGAGGGCAATATAAAGCCCCAATATTTAAATCCTGTATAAGGGACTTAACACGTATTACTGAAAGTTGAAATTCATCAGTTTCTATTTTACACTCTTCGTGATGTAGTAAAGAGTTTTTCACCAAAATTGCACTACCTCCTCGCGGTTTATTACTAGGGTGTGTCGCATTATAACATGTGAAACCTATTATTTTTAGTTTTGACTGTCTTGTCATATGAGTTTCTGATAGGAGACACACATCAATGTTTTTAGTTTTTAGAAATAGCTCTAATGCTAGTTTTTTATTTAGTACGCCGTTTGCGTTCCATGTAGCAATACTAATTTTATTTTGGGCCATTATTTAGAAATTTTCTCGGAGTACCACTATAGCTTTTGCTAGAATTGTTTTCTAAATTAGTTATTCTTTTAGAGATATCATTCATTGAATTTAACAAATTTTGCATCATCTGCATTAAAATGTTATTATCACCTTTAGCGTTAGGTTTATGAATGCTATTTGTACTATGAGTTATATTCCTAACGTTAGTGTGTTTTATTATTTTTTCAGCTGATTTTTCTAATGCTACATTGTTCTGTTTTGTTGCACTAATAGGTTCTTTTGCTGTATTTTGTGATACTTGGGCATACGATAAACCGTCGATGACCTTGCTAGGATTTAAGCTTCTAGATTTAGGGTTAGGTGAATTCGACGCACCTTTTTTGGTATGTTTTGGATTACTTTTCTTTTTTCTCTTTTGTAATTTTTTTGCAACTACGCACCCCCTATAGTTTGCAGGGTGTGCCTCAAGGCAGTTAGCACACTTCGGCGTAACCTTTTTGTCTTTGTCACAATTCGTTGATAGATGTGACCCTGCACATTTTACACATTTAGCTAGACGCTGGCAAAATTTTTGTGTGTGACCATAGCTTTGACATTTTTTACACTGAGGAATCAGATTTGTTTTTTTCAGAGCTTCAATTTTCACTCTCATATGCTGAATAAACTCTATTTTATAAATCTTATCAATGTCCTCAGTATTTTCAAATGTTAACATAAAAAGAGGTAGTTTAACTATAGTTTCTTCCTCATTCTTTTTAATTTTTTTTCTTTTGTTAACAATTTCAATGATTTTAAAACCCGTACATTTAAGCTCTTGCTTTATATCTTCAGGATCGCATGAAGGATGCAAGTTCCTAGCCATAACTTTAATTGGCCTGGTCAACTTGTTTTCATAAGTATGCCATTCTAACTTAGCTTCATTTATAATCTTTGTTAGTTCTCTGTATTCCCCTTCTTTTTCAACATTAATCTTCAGTTGATGGTTATTCAACATATTTATTTTATAGTTAATTTGTACATCTTTCAGTATTTTATTAACTTTGGGGTATTCTACAACATTACTTAAGATAACCGGAGGAGGTTTGTTTTTTCTTGTAATGATGGGTTTATCAATTGAAATTTTTGGTTTAATCACCTTTAATTTTTCTACACTATTTTCTTTGTGTATTTCTGGTGAGTGCTCCGCTTTTCTTTTTTTCCCTGTACGTTTTACAATCCACTCGGTTTCCCGAGTTAGTTCTTCTTCATCTGTACAGTATTCTACTGCACTTTTAGTTAATTGCTTTTTCTTTAGCATTTTATTTTCTTCGGTTAGAGTGTGAATCTGACTCATTAAGTCGCTACACATCTTCTCTAGTTCACTTATTCTTAAATGAAACTGTTTCTCTACTGTAATACCCACGTCTAGGGGTTTATTCTGACCGTCATCGTTAGACATATTTTTTATTAATTTCGAACCAGTAATATTTCTAGTGACATTAGCCTGGATTCCCGCTTTGTCACTGGTTTTATTTGCAACGGCAGGTGGTGATCTTCCCACTAAACCGCCCTTTTTAAAAGGGTCGGTTGCGTTGAACGTAGAAACATTTTTAACCACTGGCGACTTAACTAATCCCTTTGTGGAATTAGCCAAGCCCTCGCCGGCAGCCGTGGTCTCTGCCGACATTTTGGTAGATATCCCTACCATATTTTTATCTTTATATATGTTCATTATTTTATATTATTATATTTTGTATTTTATACCTACTACCAGGTATTTTAACTGCCGCCCCTTTGGGGAACCGACGCAGACCAGAGAGCCGTCCATTCTGGATCAGTCGCTTCTGGATTTTCGTTGGATTTTAGAGGACTCGTACCCCAAGCATTCCTTACTGCGGATGTTTCTAAGCCCCAATCCGCCGGGGTAATTTTCTACAAATAAACAAATAATTATACTTTTGATTCTTAATGTATTTAAAATTTTCTTGGCTATGCAATCAAATTTCATGTTAATTATAAGTTTTAGTTTTAAAAATTTTTTTGTAAAAATCTTGTTTTGGTTCAAATAAATAAATAAATAAATAAATAATTACTTTTGGCAAAATTTCAAACATAGAATTAATGAAGTTCTGGTGCAGTGGAATACTCGTATTAAAGAAGGAGTTGTATGGCAGCTACTCGAACCTTCTGCAGTAGACCAATCAAATTTTGCTGTAACTTTGGCCATTACATTAAACTATTTTTGGCAAAATTTCAGACACCAAGCTTCATTAGGTGTAGTGTAATGCTCATATAAAAGAAGGAGTTGTATGGCAGCTCCTCGAACCCTTTGGAGTAGACCAACCAAATTTTGCAGAAACTTTGTCCATAAAACTAAACTACTTTTGGCAAAATTTAAGCCACGCAGCTGTAATAGGTACAAAGTAATACTCATATAAAAAAAGAAGTTGTATCGCAGCTACCCGAACCCATGGACCAAAATGGCTGGATTTAAATAGCGATGACGGCTATTGCAAAAAAACGAATTTGCGAAAATTCCAAGATCCTAGCTCCTTTAGTTTTTGAGTTATCGTGCGGACGGACGGACGGACGGACATAGCTAAATCGTTTTTTTTTTCAATTCTGAACCGGTCCATACACCTGAGTCTATATATACCCCCCCCTCCTTCTCTGCGTCACAAACGTAATGGCAAATGTATTATACCCTTTGACAATATAGTCATACGGATATAATGAATTTTACACCTTAAGTATCGTACACAATTTCTTAATTATATATTACCTATGGTAGTAATTCAATAAAATATAGATATGATAGAATAAAAACTAAAAAGAAAAAAAAAATTTCGTGGTTTATTAAAAAAGTATTTAGTTTTTAATTTAGAAAACATAATACATAATATGTTTTATAGTAAAACTCTTAGCCTTTTAAAAATATAAAACGGAAATAGGAAATAGTGTATCAAATTTGATTTTTTTATCTTTATTAATTTCGATTATAGATCTTGGGAGCAGTGGGGGTGGTACGCAAACCGCTATTCCAATTCATCCAAAATTTCACGTGCACAAAACAAATAAGAAGAAACACCTGTGCCCCAGATATAATGTTCTATCTTCTTTGGTTTCGAATTTATAGTAGTTTGACCTCAATTCGATCAAAAGCTTCTAGAATCCGAACCCGACAATAACAATTCCCATGGTACTTTCATTACCGGTAACCTAGAAAATAAATTTCATCAAAATAGTGAAATTAGTTTCTGAGTTATGGTGTTTTTAAGATATATGTTTGTTAGCTTTTGAACATTTCAAAGGTTCCAGAACCCGAAACCACGGTACGATTTCGCCCATATGCAGTCCCAGTCATACTTTCATTACTAGTTAACCCTTGTACACAATTGGAACATTTTATGTTAATTTTAAGTCACTATTTTTATTAGGGGTGGGGGGACGGGATAGTATGCGGAACTTAGCTTGATGGGTTCCAGTTACATCAACCACAGCCTATGCTATCTCTACGCCAAGTTTTACCTTCACGAGCTCCTCCCTGTTACGCTGAGCAACTCAGTCGAAAGATCAGGTAACCAACCCTGGTGGTGTAGGTGAGTCAGCAACAAACAAAACTGGCGGTTTCTTTTGGGCCACTTCTACATTTAGATTTAAGAGCCAAGATATAGCAGCGTCTGTTCCTATAGTAGGCGGCTGCAAACAGCGTCTGTACTCTTAAAGAGCGGCTGATGAAAAAAGGAAAGAAAACTACCGTAAACTCTCCAGAAGGCAATGGGAAACCACTGGAGTAATAATCCCTAGAAATATCATATGAATACGTCAAAAAACAAACGGCTCTCAGTCTCCGGCAAAAAGAGAGTGCTAAGAATCCCCGGAGGTAAAACCAAAGCTACAATAAAAATAGGAACGTGGAATGTCAACAGTCTGTTCGAGTCAGGAAAAATCTATAACACTATTCAAGAAATGAATCGTTTAAAAATTGATATACTTGGTATCAGCGAAACCTGGTGGCCAAGTAACGGAGTAAGTTGTGTAAAGGCAACGACAAAATTTTATTATTCCGGTAATAACAACACAAGGCACAAAAATGGCGTCGGTATAATATTGTCTGAAGAAATCGCAAAACATGTTTCCGGCTTCGTGCCGTTTTCGGATAGAGCCATGTTACTGAAATTAGATTCAAAACCGATCGCAATTAATATTATACAAATTTCCGCACCGACAGCGGATAAACCTGACGATGAGATAGAGGAGTTTTATGAACACATAACATATCTTTTACAACAAACAAAACCTCACGACCTGAATATCATAATGGGCGACTTTAATGCCAAGGTTGGTACCGGAGGAGTAAAAGACGTAGTTGGGAATTTTGCTCTAGGAACTAGAAACTAGAAACGAAAGGGGTGATCGTTTGGTACAATTTTGCCAGGAAGAAAATTTAAAAATTATGAATACGTGGTTTTGTTTACCTGCAAGAAGATTATATACCTGGAGATCTCCACAAGATTCAAGTGAACATGTAGTGCGAAACCAGATTGACTTCATTATTGTAAATAAACGATTTAGCTCATCCATTAGGAAAGTAAGCACATACTCTGGTGCCGACGTTCCATCGGATCACAATCTTTTGGTGGGCAAAATTAACATCAAATTGGCAAGACCAAAGAGATCCAACCGAGAAACAAAATTGGATATGGAAAAGCTGAAAAATAGTGAAATAAGAGATCGGTTAGCAGCAGAGATCAACAATCAGGTACGAAATTTGAGAAATACAACAAATCTATGGGCACAAACAAAGGATATCCTTAAAGAAAAATCACGAAACATCCTGGGTACAAAAAAGTATTTCCCTAAACAGAAATGGATGACAGACGAGATTTTGCAAATGATGGATGTAAGGCGCCAATACAAAAAAATAATATTGGGGAGTATAAACGCATTCATCGAGATATCCAAGCTAAAATTAGGCATGCCAAGCAAGACTGGTTAAAGAAAGAATGTGACCAATTAGAGAAACTGCAACATCTACATGATGATTTCAATGTCCACAAAAAAATTAAAGAAATCACGGGTACAAATCGTAAAAAACTTACCGCTGCATTAACAAACGTACAAGGTCAACTTATAGCTGATGTAAATGAGGAACAAAAAACCTGGGAAAATTATGTTCAACAGTTATTTCAAGATCAAAGGAGAACAATAAACAACAATAACACTAACACACTACCTTTTGGATTCCCAATAACAAAAGAAGAAGTTAAAAAGGCAGTATTGTCATCAAAAAACAATAAAACTACAGGCCCGGATGATTTACCAGCAGAAATAATAAAATTAATAGATTATGATAATTTAGATATATTGGTCAAAATTTTTAATGAAATATATGACACAGGTAATTTCCCAGAAGATTGGCTAAAGTCGACATTTATTACACTCCCGAAAAAAACGAATGCTAAAAGCTGTAAAGATCATCGTCTGATAAGTTTAATGAGTCATGAGCTTAAAATCTTTCTTAAAATACTGCAAAGTTTAATGAGTCATGTATTCCAAGTGCGAAGCACATATGGGAAAAACGCAGTTCGGATTTAAACAAGGCACAGGCACGAAAGAAGCTCTTTTTGGCGTAAATATATTGGTACAAAACTGCAGAGATGTTCAGAAGGATGTTTTCTCTGTTTCCTTGATTACGAAAAAGCTTTCGATAGGGTGCAGCATGAAAAGTTGATAGAAATCTGAAGTGCATTAGATATCGAAGAAAGAACTATAAACTGTATCAGAAATCTTTATTGGAACCAAACAGCTAACGTAAAAACTCAGCATGGCTTAACAGATAACACTGCAATTCAAAGAGGTGTACGTCAGGGCTGTATTTTGTCACCAATGCTCTTCAACTTATATGCGGAAACTATCTTCGTAGAGGCACCGATGGCACTTCGTAGAGGCATCTGATGTGGAAGTAGGCATAAAAGTCAACCGCACGTTTTTAAATAATATAAGATATGCTGACGATACGACGTTAATAGCTGATAATATTATCGATTTACAACATATAGTAGATAGAGTGAACCACTACAGTAACAATTTTGGGCTTAACATCAACACTCAAAAAACGAAATTTATGATAGTCAGCAGAAATAGAAAACCATATCCTGGTGCGAGTATTACAATTAACAACAGCCAAATCGAAAAAGTGTCCACTTTCAAGTACCTTGGATGCTGGCTAAACGAAGACTGGAGTTGTAATGGGGAAATAAAGTGCCGAATTGAAATGGCCAGGAAGGCATTTCTTAAATATAAGGAGCTTTTCAGCAGCAGGAACCTCAGCATGAAACTGCGGATACGTTTCGTTAAATGTTATGTCTGGTCTGTTTTATTATATGGTGTAGAAGCATGGACAGTAAAAGTAAAAGATATGAACAAGCTTGAAGCATTCGAAATGTGGACATACAGAAGAATGCTCAAGATTTCATGGGTAGACCGTGTCTCGAACGAGGAGGTTCTCAGAAGAATGAACGTGACAAGAGAACTAATCACAACTGTCAAACGTCGAAAAACAGCATACTTTGGCCATGTAATGAGGAATGCAAAATACGAGATGTTGCAGGTCATCGTGCAGAAGAAGATCGAAGGACGAAGGGGAGTTGGTAGAAAACATACATGGCATATCAGAGAAAACAATTGTCTTGGCTCCGAAATATTAGAAATTGGACTGGCATATCAGAAATTGGTGCACTGGTAGAATCAGCAAGGGACAGGGAGCGGTACAAACAAATCACACAAACTATCATATGACGCTAACATTCTGTATGTATATACCATTCATAAGAATATGTAACACAAGAAGATTTTTATTAATTTCGATGATAAGCCTTTAAATTTTTTGAGGTCTACTATTAATCCCATTCACTCAAATTAGCAACATCTAAAAACACCACAACATCTAAACAACTTCCATTAACTTCACTTTAAAATCATATTAATTCATTATCACTTTCAATAATAATTTGAATGTGGTCTTAAGACTAACTTTTTTAATGTTGTTATTTTAGAAATACAAAATCTTTATTATACCCTACACCTATAGAATAGGTAAAGGGGTATATTAACTTTGGTATGGTGTTTGTAACCACCTAAAGGAAGCGAGTTAGATATGGAAAAGTATATATATTTGTGATCAGCGTGACCGCCTGAGTCGATATAGCCATGTCCGTCCGTCCGTCCGTCCGTAGGCACGATAACTCAAAAAATAATGGAGCTATCTTGATGAAATTTTGACTGTAGGTTACTAGGACTGAAAGTACGGCGGGGATTGCATATGGGCGAAATCGGCCCATGGGTTCGGATTCTGGACCTTTTAATCGATCGAAGGGCTAACGAACATATATAAAAAATCACGATAACTCAACAACTAATGACGCTTTCTTCATCAAATTTGTGCTGTAGGCTACTAGTAATGAAACTACTTCGGGGATTCCGAAAGGCCGGGATTGGACTATGCGTTCGGAACCTAGAACTTTTTGATCGAATTTAGGCCAAACGAGCATAATTCCGAAACCAATGAAGATAGAACCTCCAAATTTGGTATCAGGGTGGCCCTTCCTATTTCCTAAGTGTCTTGGGAATTTGGGTCCCATTGGAGTACTGGGTCGGGGACCAGCCACACATTTCCGAAGACCTTAAAGCATATCTTTAAAATTAATAAAGATAACAACTTGAAAAAATGTAGAAGTTTCCAATTTGCCACAAGGGTTTTCTTTACTATCTCTTGCGTGTTCCCTTAATTTGGGATCAATTAGAGTGGTGGTTCAGTACCCCTCCCAGACCACCCAAGTTTTAAAAGCTTATAATTGAAATTACTAAAAATAGTTACTTAAAATTAAGATAGACCGTTTAAATTGTGTACAAGGGTTAACTATTACTATAAGTAAAGCGCGGGCTGTATAAGGGCGAAATCAGCCCATGGGTTCGAATTCTGGACCTTTTAGTCGGTGTCAGGGATAACGAACATATATTAAAAATCACGATAACTCAACAACTAATGAGGCTATCTTCATGAAATTTGTGCTGTAGGTTATTGGTAGGGTATTGGTATTTATTGGTAATGAAACTACGGCGGTGACTACGTACGGTGAGGATTGCACAATGGGTTCGGAACTGAGAACTTTTTGATCGAATTTAGGCCAAACTAGCGTAATTCCGAAACCAATGAAGATATAACCTCCAAATTTGGTATCAGGGTGTCCCTTCCTATTGCGTAAGTGTCTTTGAAATTTGGGCCCCATTGGACTAGTGGGTCGGGGACCAGGCACTCAGTTCCGAGGACCTTCAAGCATATTTTCGAAATTAATAAAAATAGTACCTTGAAACAAATGTAGAAGCTTCAAATTTGGCCCAGGTTGTTCTTTACTATTTCTTCCGTGCCCCCCTAATTTGGTATCATTTGAAGTGGTGGTTCTGGACCTCTCTTAGACCCCCAACTGTGTAAAAGCTTATCATCGAAATTAATAAAACTAGTAACTTAAAATTAAGATAGAACGTTCCAATTGTATTCAAGGGTTAACTAGTATTGAAAGTATGACGGGACTGCATATGGGCGTAATCGTACCATGGTTTGGGGTTCTGGAACCCTTTACAAGTTCAAGGACTAACAAACATATATCTTAAAACACCATAACTCAAAAAAGAATGCTGGTATTTTGATGAAATTTAAACTCTAGGTTACTAGTAATGAAAGTACCATGGGAATTGGTTCTGGTTGAGTTTAATTTCAAAGCCAGTGAATATATTTCCTATGTCCTATGTGTTTCCGAAATCTAGACTTAATTGTAGTGGTTCAGCTATATTCAAAGGTACTTGCTGCATTTATGTAAAATTTATTTGAATATTTAAATGAATTATATGAAAAGGTCTAAATTTGTAATTGTATTTTAGAAATACATTTATTGCATATTTTGCGTTTGTAAGCTTTTGTATTAGGTATATTAACTAACCATTTAAAATAATTGCAATTTTTAAAAATTTGGATTATTAAATATATTATGCTTTGATTATCTTTTTATCACAAAATTTAATAATTAGAATTTTTTTCATTTTGTAATTGAATTGGAATAAATATATTTTCATTTATTTCAAGTTTGTTTGTTTTTTAATATTTTTATACCCTACACCTATAGAATAGGTAAAGGGGTATATTAACTTTGGTATGGTGTTTGTAACCACCTAAAGGAAGCGCGCTAGATATGGAAAAGTATATATATTTGTGATCAGCGTGACCGCCTTAGTCGATATAGCCATGTCCGTCCGTCCGTCCGTCCGTCCGTAGGCACGATAACTCAAAAAATAATGGAGCTATCTTGATGAAATTTTAACTGTAGGTTACTAGGACTGAAAGTACGGCGGGGATTGCATATGGGCGAAATCGGCCCATGGGTTCGGATTCTGGACCTTTTAATCGGTTTCAGGGCTAACGAACAAATATAAAAAATCACGATAACTCAACAACTAATGACGCTATCTTCATCAAATTTGTGCTGTAGGTTACTAGTAATGAAACTACTTCGGGAATTGCGTAAGGTCGGGATTGGACCATGGGTTCGGAACCTAGAACTTTTTGATCGAATTTAGGCCAAACGAGCATAATTCCGAAACCAATGAAGATAGAACCTCCAAATTTAGTATCAGGGTGTCCCTTCCTATTTCCTAAGTGTCTTGTGAATTTGGGTCCCATTGGAGTAGTGGGCCGGGGACCAGCCACACATTTCCGAAGACCTTAAAGCATATCTTTAAAATTAATAAAGATAACAACTTGAAAAAATGTAGAAGTTTCCAATTTGCCACAAGGGTTTTCTTTACTATCTCTTGCGTGTTCCCCTAATTTGGGATCAATTGGAGTGGTGGTTCTGTACCCCTCTCAGACCTCCCAAGTTTTAAAGGCTTATAATCGAAATTACTAAAAATAGTTACTTAAAATTAGGATAGACCGTTCAAATTGTGTACAAGGGTTAACTAGTACTATAAGTACAGCGCGGACTATATAAGGGCGAAATCAGCCCAACGGTTCGGATTCCGGACCTTTTAATCGATGTCAGGACTAAGGAACATATATAAAAAATCACGATAACTCAACAACTAATGAGGCTATCTTCATGAAATTTGTACTGTAGGTTATTGGCAGCGAAATTACGGCGGTGATTACGTACGGTGAGGATTGGACAATGGGTTCGGAACTTAGAACTTTTTGATCGAATTTAGGCCAAACGAGCATAATTCCGAAACCAATGAAGATAGAACCACCAAATTTGGTATCAGGGTGTCCCTTCCTACTTCGTAAGTGTCTTTGAAATTTGGGCCCCATTGGAGTAGTGGATCGGGGACCAGCCATTCAGTTCTTAGGCCCTTAAAGCATATTTTCGAAATTAATAAATATAGTAACTTGAAACAAATGAAGAAGCTTCCAATTTGCCACAAGGGTGTTCTTTACTATTTCTTGCGTGCCCCCCTAATTTGGGATCAATTGGAGTGGTGGTTCAGAACCTCTCTTAGACCCCCCAATGTGTAAAAGCTTATCATCGAAATTAATAAAACTAGTAACTTAAAATTAAGATAGAGCGTTCCAATTGTGTACAAGGGTTAACTAGTATTGAAAGTATGACGGGACTGCATATGGGCGAAATCTTACCATAATTTCGGGTCCTGGAACCCTTGAAAAGTTCAAGGACTAACAAACATATATCTTACAAACACCATAACTCAAAAAATAATGTCGGTATTTTGATGAAATTTAACAGTAGGTTACTAGTAAGAAAGGGAATTGGTTGTGGTCGAGTTTAATTTCGAAGCCAAAGAATATATTTCCTATGTCCTATGTTGCTCCGAAATCTAGACTTAATTGTAGTGGTTCAGTTATGTTCAAAGGTACTTGCTGCATTTATGTAAAATTTATTTTTATATTTAAATGAATTATATGAAAAGGTGTAAATTTTTAATTGTATTTTAGAAATACATTTATTGTATATTTTGCGTTTATAAGCTTTTCTATTAGGTATATAAACTAACCATTTAAAATAATTGCAATTTTTAAAAATTTGGATTATTAAATATATTATGCTTTGATTATCTTTTTATCACAAAATTTAATAATTAGAATTTTTTCATTTTGTAATTGAATTGGAATAAATATATTTTCATTTATTTCAAGTTTGTTTGTTATTTAATATTTTTAAATAGATAAATTAGTAAGAATTTGTAGTATTTTTTAATAGATAGAGTAATTAGAAAATGTTTTTAGTATTATACAGTTAATTTGGTAAGCTATGTCTTACGATCAAATTAATAACAGCTTCTATGGTGTTAAAATGACTTATGGATATGTCCTTAAATTTGAACCAAATAGGTGTAGGGTATTTCTAAGTCGGTTGCACCGACTGACTGTTTCTTTACTTGTTAAGTAGATAAATTAGTAAGAATTTGTAATATTTTTTAATAGATAGTGTAATTAGAAAATGTTTTTAGTATTATAAAGTTAATTTGGTTAGCTATGTTTTACGATCAAATTAATAACAGCTTTTATGGTGTTAAAATGACTTATGGATATGTCCTTAAATTTGAACCAAATAGGTGTAGGGTATTTCTAAGTCGGTTGCACCGACTGACTGTTTCTTAACTTGTTTTTATTTTACAAAAACTATTTTCTTATCTTAATACAAATTATATATAAAAATATATTTCGAAACAAAATTCAGTATCGAATTACAAAAAGAAATTTACTTATATTACTTATTACAAAATCGATATATTATTTGGTAAATGTTCGTACGGAATTTTGTACAGAATAATTTCAACATAGGTTCGGTTTCGTATTACTATATTATAACGTTAAAATAATTTCAAGTGCAATTATGTTTAAAATTAGTTCAAGTGCAATTGACAATTATCGTGCTGAAAGAATACTATAAAGAATACTAGTAAAAATATAGCTAGGGTTATTACTATTAAAATTATAAAAATTATGAGACTTAAATAAATGTAGTGATTATTTTTATGATCTTTATTTTTTTTATTTTATCAATATTTTTTACTTGTTCTAATATTATGTCATTGAAGCTGATATTTTCGTCAATCTCACGGTTTATATTTAAATAATTTGATAACGTAAAGCTTTGTTTGATCTCTCTTAAATTACTATTAAAAACATTTCCATTTATATTTATTGAACAATTATTAAAATTAAAGATATAGTTTCCATTTATTCTGAACTTTCGTTCCTCACAAGTACTATTAAAATTTATATTAATCTGATTTTTTGCTAAAATTAACCTTATTTTTAAAACAATTATTCCTGATACATTATTGAAAATTTTTAAACAGTTTCCTTTGAAAATACAGATTTTTGATTTTACTAAATCTTTTATATATTTTTTATTTTCATAATTAAAATTTTTTTGTTATATTTTACAATATTTTGTTGTTCAAACATTAGTTCATTATTTAACCTATCGCCTATTGGAATTAACAGAGTTGTTGCACTTACACTTATTATTTCATTTGGTATCTTAATTACAAAAACAATGTTTTCTTTATTATCAATTAATGTGGCTAATTTAATATTTTCTAACTAATTTAAATCAATATCATATTCTAAAATTACTTCATTTGTTAGTATATTGGTATGTATTATTCCTATTCTAGATGATGCTATATTGTCTTGAATGTGTTGAATGTTATTTAATATATAAAGGAGAAAATCTATTTGTTTGTTTGTTCAAGATTCACGTGAAAACCTCTGCACCGATTGTCACAAAGTTTTAAAGGAATAATTCTGAGAGCCCGGGGTGGCTATGTCACATTTTTATAAGTCAACAGGTTGCGGCTCCAGAGCCGTTTTAAGCTTTTCAATTTTTTTTTATGTCAATTTAAACCCCTCTGCCCGATTGACTTGAAATTGTGCATAAATGTTTCTCTTAGCAAACGTAATTAGTTGTATAACTTTGGTTGGAATAAATTAACCCATTTCGGCCTGGCGGGTTTCCAAAAAAAATTGTGTTTCGAATTTGTGTCCAATTTTACAGGTTTATTTTGCAGTCCAAAAGAGAGGCTGCAAAAAGTTTTATTTAAGTTCGAATAACCCGTTTTTCACGACGACGCCATGAAGCTTTCTATAAATTTTATTTGCTTAAACGATTAAAAGGATTTTATTGAAAATTTTTTATCAGCATTTTAATTATAATTTAGAAATACCCTACACCTATTTGGTTCAAATTTAAGGACATATCCATAAGTCATTTTGACATCATAAAAGCTGTTATTAATTTTATCGTAAGGCATAGCTAACCAAATTAACTTTATAATACGAAAAACATCTTCTAATTACACTATCTCTTAAAAAATATTACAAATTCTTACTAATTTATTTATTTAAAAATATTAAAAAACAAAAAAACTTGTTATAAATGAAAATATTTTTATTCCAATTCAATTACAAAATAAAAAAATTCTAGTTATTAAATTTTGTGATAAAAAGCTAATCAAAGCATAATATATTTAATAATCCAAATTTTTAAAAATTGCAATTATTTTAAATGGCTAGTTAATATACCTAATAGAAAAGCTTATACGCGAAATATGCAATAAATGTATTTCTAAAATACAATTACAAATTTACACCTTTTCATATAATTCATTTAAATAATTTTTAAAATAATTAAAATAATTAAAAATATATAAACAGAAGATAATGGTGGAATTCTATTTTTTTAAGTGATAAAGAACTATAAAGAACAATTTTTAAATTAAAAATTTGGTCAATCAAACTGAATAAATTATAAAACTGCATTATAAAAAACATTTTATTGCAAAAATGCAAATGCAAATTTTTTCTTTTTGTAATTTATTTGACATTAAGTACTCAAAATTTTTTTCTCTTGAGTGAAAATAATAAACTTTAAAAAATAAATTAAAATATATTAACAGAAGATAATTGTGAAAAATAACTTTTTTAAGTGATAAAGAAATATAAAGAACACTTCAAATTTTTTCTTTTTTAATTGTCAAACTGAATAAATTATAAAATATCGATATAAAAAGTTCTTTATTGTAAAAAATGCAAATGCAAATTTTTTTCTTTTTGTAATTTTTTTGGCAATAATTACTCAAAATTTTTCTATTGAGTGAAAATAGCAAATATTAAAAAAAAAAAAAACCAAGATGAGTGTTATTTGCTTATTAGAAAGCTGTAATAAACCAATTAAGAATAATGAGAGCTATATAATATGTGCATATGGGTGTAGTAAAGCTATACATATAAAATGTGCTAAGCTGGATAATAGTGTAATTCATTTAATAAATACAAATAAAAATATAAAATATAGTTGTGATTTATGCTCAAAAAATGGTTTACAAAACATTAACAAAACTGTTTTAAAATTATCATTAGAATTAAAAGAAATGAGAGAAATAATGAGTGAAAATAATAAAAACATTAAAGATGGTAATGTTGATGTAAATAAGGCATTCGGTGAGCATAAAGTATTTATATCAAAAGAAATTAAAAAATTAGAAGATAATAAAAAAAACAATTTAAAAAAAAATTTACAATCAACAAGTTATGCTGATACGTTGAAATTACCAATAATTGTGAAACCAAAAGATAATAAACAAAAAAGTGATGTAACAAAAAATGAAATAAAATCAAAAATTATTCCCTCAACATTGCAAGTAGAAATCGAAAAATTAAAAGAATTAAAAAATGATGGTGCAATTGCTATTACTTGTAAAAATAAAGAATCTGTTAAAATAGTAGAAGATGCAATAAAAGAAAAATTAGGTAAAAATTATGATATTCAGGTAACTAAAGAAATAAATCCCAAGATATTAATTGTGGGAATGAGTGAAGAAATATCTAAAGAACTAATTGTGGATGCAATAAAGAAGCAAAATAGTATAGAATTTAGTGAGGTGAAATGTTTAAAGGTATATAAGGCTCAAAAAAATAAAAAATATTATTTTAATGCAATAGTTGAAATGGATGGAAATGCATTTAAAAAAATTATGGAAATTGGAAAAATTAATATAGAATGGGATCGTTGTAAGGTATATGAACATTTACAAATTTTAAGGTGCTTTAATTGTTATGGTTTTAATCATAAGGCTACAGATTGTAAAAATGGAATTTGTTGTTTTAAATGTGGTGAAACTGATCATAAATCAAATGAATGTCAGGAAGCTGTTCAAAAATGTGTAAATTGTATAAGAGCTAAAATTAAATTAGGTCTTACAGACTTGAATGTGGAACACGACTCCAGAAGTGTATCATGCCCTAGTTATGTAAAAAAATTAAATGTTGCAAGAAGTAAAACAGCATATTAACAATTAAAGAATGTTGAAGGTGTTTGTCTTAATATACAAGGTACGATAAATAATTTTGCACAAATAGAATCGGTACTTATTCCTAAAAAATACGATTTTATTTCATTAACTGAAACTCATTTAACGAAGGATGATGATGATAGTTTAATTTATATAGAGAATTATAATATTATAAGAGTAGATTCAACTTCAAAACATACGGGTGGTATACTAATTTATTTAAAAAAATGTTGGAATTATGAGATAATAAGCTACTTTAGCTCAGCATTGAATTGGTGGGGGATAAATGTAAAAATATATAAACAAAATCGATATATTAATATAGTGGTGGTATACAGATCTCCAAAATATATAAATATCAATTCAGATTTTTATCTGAATTTTTCAAAATGGATTGAAGATATTGGAGAAAATACAGAAAAAACTATTATTATGGGAGACTTTAACATAAATTGGCTAATGAACAGTAATACAAAAAATTTTTTAGAAGGTATAATTCATGATAATGGGTTTAAACAGGTAGTGAGACAACAAACACGTATCACCATGCGTTCTAAAACACTAATTGACTTGGTAATGGTAATTGACAAATATAATGTTAAGGTAATGGTGGACAACCAGTTAAAAATAAGTGATCATGAAACAATAGTAATAAGTATACAAAATGAAAATACTATGGATGTTAAAAAAAACATTAAATATTTTAAATACAATAAGAATATATTTAGGGCAAAAGTATGCCAAAGTGAATTGCTAACAGTATATTATACAAATTGTAATTTGAAAGCTGATATTTTTAGTAAATCTCTAACTACAATTTTAAAAGAATTTGTAAAAAAGCAAACCATAAGGGAAAGTTGTCAATGGTACACAGAAGAACTAAGAATTATGAATATAGAAAAAGTTAAACAATACCAGAGAGTAATTTTGATAGATAATATAAATGAGTGGCATAGGTATAAACATATTAGAAATATTTATTCCAACAAACTTTTTGAAACAAAAAATAGTTTTATTAATAATCAAATTGAAAATGCAAGAGACCGAAAATCTATGTGGCTTAAAATAAAAAGTTATATATTAAGAAAACCAAGGAATGAAATCAAAGAAGTTTGTTTCGGCAGTAAAATATATTCAAAAGAGGCTGAGATTGCTACAAAATTTAATCAATATTTTGTAGATAGTATAAGTGAAATAAATAGTAGATAGCATTTAAGCAATATAGTAATATCATTGACAACTATTCTTATCAATTTAAATTACAGTTAATTAGTATTGAAGAATTAAAAAAAGTTATAAAATCATTAAATAACAAAAGAGATCTTAATATGATGAATAAGAATATTTTTATTGAATGTTTTGATTTAATTGGAGAGAATTTTTTAACTATTGTTAATGAATCGTTGAAATCAGGTACTTTCCCTGATACTTGGAAAGAAACTGTTGTAATTCCCATTCCGAAAGTAGCTGGAACAAAAAATTGTAAAGAATTTCGTCCTGTGAATATGAACTGCATTGAATCAAAAATATTAGAAAAAATTGTTTTTGAACAATTAACAAACTATTTTGAAAAAAATAATTTAATCGCTAAATTGCAATCAGGCTTTAGAAGAGGACACAGTTGTGAATCTCTACTTAATCTGGTTATAACTAATTGGAAGGATGCAGTAGACGATAAAAGGACAATTGTTGCAGTATTTCTCGACCTACGCAGAGCCTTTGAAACAATAGATAGATTAATTTTATTAAAAAAACTTCAAAGGTATGGTGTTACTGGTACTGAAATAAAATGGTTTGAATCGTATTTACAAAATAGAAAGCAACGTACAAAAGTAAAAGAATGCATTTCAGAAGCAATAGACACAAAGCTTGGAGTACCTCAAGGATCAGTTCTTGGAGTATTTTTGTTCTTAATATACATCAACGATATTCAGAAATGCATTAAATTTAATGAAATTGCACTTTTCGCGGATGATGCTCTTTTATATATAATAGATGATAATGTAAATGATTGCGTTAATAAAATAAACTTAGATTTACAAAATTTAAATGAATGGTTCCAAATGAACAAACTAAAAATAAATATTGATAAAACTAAATGTTTGATAATTAATAGTAAATTAAATAATAACCTTGTTGTTTTTAATAACGAAAATATAGAAATAGTTAATGAAATAAAATATTTAGGGGTGATTGTTGATAATAATTTAAATTTCAAATCGCATATTGATTACATTTGTAAAAAAATTGCTAAAAAAATTTACTTTTTTTCAAAAATTAGAAAGAATATCACATTAGCTTGTGCAATTAATTTATATAATGTTATTATAAAACCCCACTTTGAGTATTGCTCTTCAATAATTTTTATGTCAAACCAAAGTATGATGAGTAGGTTACAAAAACTGCAAAATAAATCAATGAGGATTATATTAAAAGGTAATAGATATACAGCTAGATTATATATGTTAAATACATTAAAGTGGTTAAGCGTAAGGCAAAAAGTAATAATGAATGTTTTAATTCAAGTATTTAAAATTAAATATGGTTTATTACCTAATTATCTATCAGAAAAATTATTGTATGTAAATGAAGTTCATAATTATTATTTAAGAAATAGATTAGATTTTAGATTAGATGTAGTAAGAAATGAAAGAAATAAAAAAATATTGTTTTACAATGGATTAAAAATGTATAATGCCTTACCAAATGAAATAAAAATAGAATCAAAATTAGAAGTTTATAAAAAATTAATTATTAAGTATATTAAAGAAAATATTTCTTATATTTAAAAAAGATTATAAAAACAAAATGTGATAATTATTAAACTAGTTTTAAACTAAATAAATGAATAAAAAAAAAAATAAATAAAAAATAAAAAATATAAAAATAAATTTTACATAAATGCAGCAAGTAGCTTTGAACATAGCTGAACCACTACAATTAAGTCTAAATTTCGGGGACACATAGGAAATAGGAAATATATTCTTTGGCTTCGAAATTATACTCGTTCGGCCTCAAATCGATCAAAAGCTTCTAGAATCCGAACTCATTGGCCAAACTCGAGCGGAACCAATTCCAATGGTACTTTCATTACTAGTAACCTAGAGTTTAAATTTCATCAAAATAGCGGCATTATTTTTTGAGTTATGGTGTTTTTAAGATATATGTTTGTTAGTCCTTGAACTTTTCAAGGGTTCCAACACCCGAAATTATGGTACGATTTCGCCCATATGCAGTCCCCGTCATACTTTCAATACTAGTTAACCCTTGTACACAATTGGAATGTTCTATCTTAATTTTAAGTTACTGGTTTTATTAATTTCGATGATAAACTTTTACACATTGGGAGGTCTATGAAAGGTACAAAATTAGAGGAACACGCAGGAAATAATAAAGAACACCCATGTGCCAAATTTTTTTTGCTTCTACATTTGTTTCAAGTTACTATCTTTATTAATTTCGAAAATATGTTTTAAGGTCCTTGGAACTGAGTGGCTGGTCCACACCCACTACTCCAGTTGGGCTCAAATTTCAAGGACACTAAGGAAATCGAAAGCGACACCCTGAAACCAAATTTGGAGGTTCAATCTTCATTGGTTTCGGAATTATGCTAGTTTGGCCTAAATTCGATCAAAAAGTTCTAAGTTCCGAACCCATTGTCCAATCCTCAGCGTACGCAATCACCGCCGTTGTTTCATTACAGCACAAATTTCATGAAGATAACGTCATTAGTTGTTGAGTTATCGTGATTATTTATATATGTTCGTTAGCCCTGAAACCGATTAAAAGGTCCAGAATCCGAACCCTTGGGCAGATTTCGCTCTTATGCAGTCCACGCTTAACTTTAAGCCCTAGTTAATCCTTGAACACAATTTGAACGTTCTATCTTAATTTTAAGTTACTATTTTTAATAATTTCGATTATAAACTTTTAAAACTTAAGAGGTCTAAGAGGGATACTGAACCACCACTCCAATTGATCCCAAATTAAGGGGACACGCAAGGGATAGTAAAGAACACCCTTGTGCCAAATTTGAAGCTTCTACATTTTTTTTTATTGTTATCTTTATTAATTTTAAAGATATGCTTTAAGGTCTTCGGAAATGTATGGCTGGTCCCCGACCCACTACTCCAATGGGGCCCTAATTTCAAAGATATTAAGGAAATAGGAAGGGACACCCTGATACAAAATTTGGAGGTTCTATCTTCTTTGGTTTCGGAATTATGCTCGTTTGGCCTAAATTCGATCAAAAAGTTCTATGTTCCGAACCCATGGTCCAATCCCGAACTTACGCAATCCCCGAAGTAGTTTCATTACTAGTAACCGACAACACAAATTTGATGAAGAAAGCGTCATTAGTTGTTGAGTTATCGCGATTAAAAGGTCCAGAATCCGAACCAATGGGCCGATTTTGCCCATATGCAATCTCCGCCGTACTTTCAGTCCTAGTAACCTACAGTTAAAATTTCATCAAGATAGCTCCATTTTTTTTTGAGTTATCGTGCCTACGGGCGGACGGACGGACGGACGGTCGGACATGGCTATATCGATTCAGGAGGTCACGCTGATCACAAATATATATACTTTTCCATATCTAGCTCGCTTCCTTTAGGTGGTTACAAACAACATACCAAAGTTAATATACCCTTTTACCTATTCTATAGGTGTAGGGTATAAAAACCTACAGGGTTAATCTGGTTTTGACCTGTTTACGCGTTTTGCACAAAGATTCAATGAAATTTTCAAATTTTTGATATTAACGCAAGTTAACCTTTATTGCAAAAGCTTCTTTAAATAATAAGACTAATTTTTTGCTCTCCTTAAATAGTCTCAAATAGCACAAAAGCTAAATGAGATAATATTAATAATAATAAAAATAAAGCTAATAAAGAATCCGAATAATAATATCTTTAAATTTAAATAACATAACATTTTCTTCTCTACATTTTTTCGTAAGTCTTTGTTTTTTATCTGCTTTGCAGTTGTTGTTTTTTAAAAATAAATTTCAGTGTGAAATTACAGTTTTCTTCAAATAAAATCTAAAAATCAAAAAATACAATTTCGCATATATTATGCTTAAATACATAGTATTTAAACAGCTTTTCCAAAAATAAGCCTACATTTGTCTCATAAAATCATATAAAAACGAGGAAGAGTGTAGTAGAACTTTTAGATAAGTATAAAACAAAATACAAGTTGAAAATCAGACTTTTAAACCTTTTCTAAGCCATCGACTATATTTTATTCAAACGTTGGCAATTCAAGAAAACTACTATTGACATAGTATAATGACATAATGGCAAATTTAGTATACTTTTTTGACCTATAGTCAAACAATCTATAGTCATTTTAATTCAGTTAATATTATTCGCCGAAAACCTACCTTTCTCAACACTATCGTCAAGGAGCACCAAATTGTCAAGAAGCACCACATTTAGAATTAAAGATAATCGTTCAAACTGTTTTTTAAAGTTTTTGTTCGCAATCGGTTAAAAGAATGCGAAAATTTTTTTAAACATTCCCCTAGTTCAAAGAAATTTTACCAACTTTCAAAAATTGGACGTAATTTACTTACAAATTTTTTTTCGAAGAATCGTTGGGTCGGTATGGGTTAACAAATAGCAAGTTTGTTAATAGAGTGAACTTCATTCTCAAAGAGGAACACATATACAAAAGTTGAAGTCAATCGGTTAATTAATTTCTAATATATAGCAAAGCAAAGAAAAAACCTATAAAAAGCTGTTGGGCCACAATGAGTTAACGGAACTCCAAAAATATTTTTCTGAGCATTTTTTTTTAACCAAAGTAGTACTTCAAAAAATTGGCTGATTTTAAAAAAAAATTTCAGTGTAAAATAGTAGTTTTCTTCAAATAAAGTCTAAAAATTAAAAAATCAAAAATTTAATTTCGTATATATTATGCTTAAATACATAGTATTTAAAGCTTTTCCAAAAAAGAAGCCTACATTGGTCTCATAAAATCATATAAAAACGAGGAAGAGCGTAGTAGAACTTTCAGGTAAGTACAAAACAAGGTAAGAAATTAAAAACTGATTTTTAAACCTTTTCTAAACCATCGACTATATTTTATTGAAACGCTGGCAATTCAAGTAAACTACTATTTACATAGTATAATGACATAATGGAAAATTTTGTATACCCTTTTGAGCTCTAAATGAAGTTTTAATTTAAGTTGATGTTATTGAAAAAAGTTAACACAAGAATGGTGTACATGTTAATTTTAAAATGTGATAAAGCAATTTTTTTAAAACGAGTTTTTTAGAATTATTCTAGCAATTTTTCAACTAATTTATCAAATTTCACTTCAAACTTTTCATAATTATTAAATAATAACAATAAAAATTCAAGAAGAACCAAATTGTCAAGAAGCAGAGAAAAGCGTATAGAAAAAGTATGAATGATAAGTATATACATGCACGAATACAAAATTTAGATTCAAGTGGTCAAACCTTTTTGCTTTACAAATTTTTTTTTGAACAATCGTCGGGTCGGCAAAGGTTAACAAATTGCAAGTTTGTTAATAGCGTGAACTCCATTCTCAAAGAGGAAAACATATTCAAAATAAAAGTTAACAAGTAAAGAAACAGTCAGTCGGTGCAACCGACTTAGAAATACCCTACACCTATTTGGTTCAAATTTAAGGACATATCCATAAGTCGTTTTAACACCATAAGAGCTGTTATTAATTTGATCGTAAGACATAGGTAACCAAATTAATTTTATAATACTAAAAACATTTTCTAATTACACTATCTATTAAAAAATATTACAATTTCTTACTAATATATCTATTTAAAAATATTAAAACAAAAAAACTTGAAATAAATGAAAATATATTTATTCCAATTCAACTACTAAATGAAAAAATTTGAATTTTTAAATTTTGTGATAAAAAGCTAATATATTTAATAATTAAAATTTTTCATAATTGCAATTATTTTAAATGGCTTGTTTATGTACCTATTAGAAAAGCTTATAAATGCAAAATATGCAATAAATGTATTTCTAAAATACACATACAAATTTAGACCTTTTCATATAATTCATTTAAATATATAAATAAATTTTACATAAATGCAGCAAGTACCTTTGAACATAGCTGAACCACTACAATTAAGTCAAAATTTCGGAGACACATAGGAAATATGAAATATATTCTTTGGCTTCGGAATTTAACCTCGACCAGAACCAATTCCCATGGAACTTTCATTACTAGTAACCTAGAGTTTAAATTTCATCAAAATAGCGGCATTATTTTTTGAGTTATGGAGTTTTAAGATATATGTTTGTTAGCCCTTGAGCTTTTCAAGGGTTTCAGAACTCGAAACCATGGTACGATTTCGCGCATATGCAGTCCCCGTCATACTTTCAATACAAGTTAACTCTTGTACACTATTGGAATGTGTTATCTTAATTTTAAATTACTAGTTTTATTAATTTCGATGGTAAGCTTTTACACATTGGTGGGTCTAAGAGAGGTACTGAACCACCACCATGCTAAATTTGAAGCTTCTACTTTTGTTTCAAGTTATTATCTTTATTAATTTCGAAAATATGCTTTAAGGTCCTCGGAACTGAGTGGCTGGTCCCCACCCACTACTCCAATTGGGCTCAAACTTCAAGGAGACTAAGGAAATCGAAAGCGACACTCTGATACCAAATTTGGAGGTTCTATCTTCATTGGTTACGGAATTATGCCAGTTAGGCCTAAATTCGACCAAAAAGTTCTAAGTTCCGAACCCATTGTCCAATCCTCACCTTGCGCAATTGCCGCCGTAGTTTCATTACCAATAACCTACAGCACAAATTTCATGAAGATAGCGTCATTAGTTGTTGAGTTATCGTGATTTTTTACATATGTTCGTTAGCCCTGTAACCGATTCAAAGGTCCAGAATCCGAACCCTTGGGCTGATTTCGGTTTTATACAGTCCGCGCTGTACTTTAAGTACCAGTTAACCCTTGTACAAAATTTAAACGTTCTATCTTATTTTTAAGTTACTATTTTTAGTAATTTCGAGTATAAGCTTTTAAAACTTGGGAGGTCTAAGATGGGGTACTGAACCACCACTCCAATTGATCCCAAATTATGGGGGCAAGCAAGAGATAGTAAAGAACACCAACTTTTAAGCTTCTACATTTTTTCAATTTGCTATCTTTATTAATTTTAAAGATATGCTTTAAGGTTTTCGGAAATGTGTGGCTGGTCCCCGACCCCCAACTCCAATGGGGTCTAAATTTCAAAGACACTTAGGAAATAGGAAGGGACACCCTAATACCAAATTTGGAGGTTCTATCTTCATTAGTTTCGGAATTATGCTCGTTTGGCCTAAATTCGATCAAAAAGTTCTAGGTTCCGAACGCATGGTCCAATCCCGAACTTACGCAATTCGAAAAGAAGTTTCATTACTAGTAACCTACAGCACAAATTTGATGAAGATACCGTCATTAGTTGTTGAGTTATCGTGATTTGTTACATATGTTCGTTAGCTCTGAAACCGATTAAAAGGTCCAGAATCCGAACCCATGGGCCGATTTCGCCCATATGCAATCCCCGCCGTACTTTCAGTCCTAGTAACCTACAGTTAAAATTTCATCAAGATAGCTCCATTATTTTTTGAGTTATCGTGCCTACGGACGGACGGACGGACGGACGGACGGACATTGCTATATCGACTCAGGCGGTCACGCTGATCACAAATATATATACTTTTCCATATCTAGCTTGCTTCCTTTAGGTGGTTACAAACACCATACCAAAGTTAATATACCCCTTTACCTATTCTATAGGTGTAGGGTATAAAAAGCAGACTTTTAAACCTTTTCTAAACCATCGACTATATTTTATTAGTATCTATTATATCTTTTTATACCCTACACCTATAGAATAGGTAAAGGGGTATATTAACTTTGGTATGGTGTTTTTAACCACCTAAAGGAAGCGAGCTAGATATAGAAAAGTATATATATTTGTGATCAGCGTGACCGCCTTAGTCGATATAGCCATGTCCGTCCGTCCGTCCGTCCGTAGGCACGATAACTCAAAAAATAATGGAGCTATCTTCATGAAATTTTAACTGTAGGTTACTAGGACTGAAAGTACGGCGGGGATTACATATGGGCGAAATCGGCCCATGGGTTCGGATTCTGGACCTTTTAATCGGTTTCAGGGCTAACGAACAAATATAAAAAATCACGATAACTCAACAACTAATGACGCTATCTTCATCAAATTTGTGCTGTAGGTTACTAGTAATGAAAATACTTCGGGAATTGCGTAAGGTCGGGATTGGACCATGGGTTCGGAACTTAGAACTTTTTGATCGAATTTAGGCCAAACAAGTATAATTCCGAAACCAATGAAGATAGAACCTCCAAATTTGGTTTCAGGGTGTCGCTTTCGATTTCCTTAGTGTCCTTGAAATTTGAGCCCAATTGGAGTTGTGGGTGTGGACCAGCCACTCAGTTCCAAGGACCTTAAAGCATATTTTCGAAATTAATAAAGATAGTTACTTGAAACAAATGTAGAAGCTTCCAATTTGCCACAAGGGTGTTCTTTACTCTTTCTTGCGTGCCCCCCTAATTTGGGATCAATTGGAGTGGTGGTTCAGAACCTCTCTTAGACCCCCCAATGTGTAAAAGCTTATCTTCGAAATTAATAAAACTAGTAACTTAAAATTAAGATAGAGCGTTCCAATTGTGTACAAGGGTTAACTAGTATTGAAAGTATGACGGGACTGCATATGGGCGAAATCGTACCATAATTTCGGGTCCTGGAACCCTTGAAAAGTTCAAGGACTAACAAACATATATCTTAAAAACACCATAACTCAAAAAATAATGCCGGTATTTAGATGAAATTTAAACTCTAGGTTACTAGTAATGAAAGTACCATGGGAATTGGTTGTGATCGAGTTTAATTTCAAAGCCAAAGAATGTATTTCCTATGTCCTGTGTGTCTCCGAAATCTAGACTTAATTGTAGTGGTTCAGCTATGTTCAAAGGTACTTGCTGCATTTATGTAAAATTTATTTTTATATTTAAATGAATTATATGAGGTGTAAATTTGTAATTGTATTTTAGAAATACATTTATTGCATATTTTGCGTTTATAAGTTTTTCTATTAGGTATATAAACTAACCATTTAAAATAATTGCAATTTTTAAAAATTTGGATTATTAAATATATTATGCTTTGATTATCTTTTTATCACAAAATTTAATAATTAGAATTTTTTCATTTTGTAATTGAATTGGAATAAATATATTTTCATTTATTTCAAGTTTGTTTGTTTTTTAATATTTTTAAATAGATAAATTAGTAAGAATTTGTAGTATTTTTTAATAGATAGGGTAATTAGAAAATGTTTTTAGTATTATACAGTTAATTTGGTTAGCTATGTCTTACGATCAAATTAATAACAGCTTCTATGGTGTTAAAATTACTTATGGATATGTCCTTAAATTTGAACCAAATAGGTGTAGGGTATTTCTAAGTCGGTTGCACCGACTGACTGTTTCTGTACTTGTTTATTATTATCGACTATATTTTATTAGTATAAGTAATGTAATGAAAAAATCTCTAAAACCGCCTATGGGTTAACAGAACTCAACAAATCGGTTTTTGAAAATTTGGTCAAGCAACATTTCCCAAAATTGGACAGAGATATTGTTGTAAAATTGAGTGTTTATGTCGTTAAGTTTTTCATTAATTAAAATTCTGTGGTTGTCAATAATTTGTTTAAGTTTAATAAAAGTGTTATTAAAATTGCTAGTAATTGTCATTTGACTGTTTAAGTTTGTTATTGCATTATGATTATTTTGGCCAACTATTTTTAGATGATCTTCGATTTCTTGTCGGTCAGAATCGTCCATTGTTCCATATAGCCATTTTTGAATAGTACCAACAAAATTTACTAGACCCGTTTGTGTCTGTGTGGGATTAGAGTTTTAATCTTATTTCTCGCGACATTTAATTGGTGATTCAAATTAGTTTATTTTGTATATCTGTTAAATTTATATTATCTTCTAATTTGTTTAGTATTTCTGAAATTTCTTCGGGGTTAATGATATATAGGATTGAATTATAATTTTTTACTAATTCTACATCCTCCAGTTTATTTCTGTGTATCCCAAGTCTGACTCAATTTTATCAAATGTGAGATGGGCCTGGGTTAGCATCGGTATTGTTGCTAGCATTAAGAGGATTGTCAATATTAATTTTACCAGCAAATTTATAACTTCTTTTAATATTTGATGTATGTACATTTTCAAGCTTAGATTTGATGAATTTGGATTGTTCCTTATGTCTAACACTCTTATAGTTTTTTATGTACTCTTCAGTTCTGTTTTCGGTATAATTTTCTTTTTACACCCTATACCTATAGAATAGGTAAAAGGATATATTAACTTTGGTATGGTGTTTCTAACCACCTAAAGGAAGCGAGCTAGATATGGAAAAGTATATATATTTGTGATCAGCGTGACCTCCTGGGTCGATATAGCCATGTCCGTCCGTCCGTCCGTCCGTCCGTATGCACGATAACTCAAAAAATAATGGGGCTATCTTGATGAAATTTTAACTGTAGGTTACCAGGACTGAAAGTACGGCAGGGATTGCATATGGGCGAAATCGGCCCATTGGTTCGGATTCTGGACCTTTTAATCGATCGAAGGGCTAACGATCATATATAAAAAATCACAATAACTCAACAACTAATGACGCTTTCTTCATCAAATTTGTGTTGTCGGTTACTAGTAATGAAACTATTTCGGGGATTGCGTAAGTTCGGGATTGGACCATGGGTTCGGAACCTAGAACTTTTTGATCGAATTTAGGCCAACCGAGCATAATTCCGAAACTAATGAAGATAGAACCTCCAAATTTTGTAACAGGGTGTCCCTTCCTATTTCCTTAATGCGTTTGAAATTTGGGCCCCATTGGAGTAGTGGGTCGGGGACCAGCCATACATTCCCGAAAACCTTAAAGCATTCTTTAAAATTAATAAAGATAACAATAAAAAAAAATGAAGAAGCTTCAAATTTGGCACAAGGGTTTTCTTTACTATCCCTTGCGTGTTCCCCTAATTTGGGATCAATTGGAGTGGTGGTTCAGTATCCCTCTTAGACCTCCTAAGTTTTAAAAGCTTATAATCGAAATTATTAAAAATAGTTACTTAAAATTAAGATTGAACGTTCAAATTGTGTACAAGGGTTAACTAGTGCTTAAAGTTAAGCGTGGACTGCATAAGGGCAAAATCAGCCCAAGGGTTCGGATTCTGGACCTTTTAATCGGTTTCAGGGCTAACGAACATATATAAATAATCACGATAACTCAACAACTAAGGACGCTATCTTCATGAAATTTGTGCTGTAGGTTATTGGTAATGAAGCTACGGCGGCGATTGCGTACGGTGAGGACTGGACAATGGGTTCGGAACTTAGAACTTTTTGATCGAATTTAGGCCAAACAAGTATAATTCCGAAACCAATGAAGATAGAACCTCCAAATTTGGTTTCAGGGTGTCGCTTTCGATTTCCTTAGTGTCCTTGAAATTTGAGCCCAATTGGAGTTGTGGGTGTGGACCAGCCACTCAGTTCCAAGGACCTTAAAGCATATTTTCGAAACTAATAAAGATAGTAACTTGAAACAAATGTAGAAGCTTCAAATTTGGCACATGGGTGTTCTTTACTATTTCCTGCGTGTCCCTCTAATTTTGTACCTTTCTTAGACCCCCCAATGTGTAAAAGTTTTTCATCGAAATTAATAAAACTAGTAACTTAAAATTAAGATAGAACGTTCCAATTGTGTACAAGAGTTATCTAGTATTGAAAGTATGACGGGGACTGCATATGGGCGAAATCGTACCAAAATTTCGGGTTCTGGAACCCTTGAAAAGTTCAAGGGCTAACAAACATATATCTTAAAAACACCATAACTCAAAAAATAATGCCGCTATTTTGATGAAATTTAAACTCTAGGCTACTAGTAATGAATGTACCATTGGAATTGGTTCTGGTCAAGTTTGGTCAATGAGTTCGGATTCTAGAAGCTTTTGATCGATTTGAGGCCGAACGAGTACAATTTCGAAGCCAAAGAATAAAAATGTCCTCGAAATTTAGACCTAATTGTAGTGGTTCAGCTATGTTCAAAGGTACTTGCTTCATTTATGTAAAATTTATTTTTATATTTAAATGAATTATATGAAAAGGTGTAAATTTGTAATTGTATTTTAGAAGTACATTTATTGCATATTTTGCGTTTATAAGCTTTTCTATTAGGTATATAAACTAACCATTTAAAATAATTGCAATTTTGAAAAATTTGGATTATTAAATATATTATGCTTTGATTAGTTTTTTATCACAAAATTTAATAACTAGAATTTTTTCATTTTGTAATTGAATTGGAATAAATATATTTTCATTAATAACAAGTTTTTTTGTTTTTTAATATTTTTAAATACATAAATTAGTAAGAATTTGTAATATTTTTTAAGAGATAGTGTAATTAGAAAATGTTTTTTGTATTATAAAGTTAATTTGGTTAGCTATGTCTTACAATCAAATTAATAACAGCTTTTATGATGTCAAAATGACTTATGGATATGTCATTAAATTTGAACCAAATAGGTGTAGGGTATTTCTAAGTCGGTTGCACCGACTGACTGTTTCTTTACTTGTTTTAAATTAAGTTTGTTGTTGTTGTTGTCAAAATATTCAATAAATGTATTTCTAAAATACAATGACAAATTTAGAATATTTCATATAATTAATTTAGATATAAAAATAAATTTACATCTTAAGTATCGAACACAATTTCTTAATAATATATTACCAATGTAATAATTCAATAAAATATAGATATTATATTATAAAAATTAAAAACAAAAAAGAATTCGTCGTTTATTAAAAAAATATTTTGTTTTTTATTTATACAATATAATACATATAGTGTTAATATAATAATTAGTGTTATATATTTAGTGTTATATATATAGTGTTACATATAGTGTTATGCATATAATTATTGTTAAATAAGAACGGAAATAGGAAATAGTGCATTAACTTTGATTTTTTTAATCTTTATTAATTTCGAATATATTATGCTTTAAGGTCTTGGGAGTAGTGGGGGTGGTACGCAAACCGCTTTTCCATTTATTATAATATAAATTTTTATAAGCTTCTATATTCTTAGGTTTCGTAATTAACTAGTAGACTACAATTCGATCAAAAGGTTCTAGAATCCAAACTCGACTAGAACCAATTCTCATGGTACTTTCATTACTAGTAACCTAGACTATAAATTTAATCAAAATAGCGTAATTAGTTTCTGAGTAATGGTGTTTTCAAGGGGATGGTGTCATAACTCCAAAAAAAAAATTCCAAGAAAAAAAAAATCCACAAAAAATATTTCCATAGCTTTAGTGAGCAAGAGTTTTAAAGTTTGTTACATAATCAGGATTATACGCTTTTTCCAGAATATTTATATATATGTATACGTGAGATTTTGAATTAGCAGGGATTTTAGAGTTGGATTCAAAATCAGGATTGCCGCTTTTTCCAGAATATTTATACATATGTATACGTGAGATTTTGAATTAGGAGGGATTTCCGAGTTAGATTCAAAATCAGGGTTTCAATAATTTGTTTAGCGGGGGTTTGGGGGCCGCAGCTCCCACTATTTTTAAATTTTTTTTTGTTGAAATATGAATGTAAAAAATAATTTCATCATAGTTTGTCATTAAATTTTGATTTTTGGAATTTTTTTTTTGGAATTATTTTTTTTGGAATTTTTTTTTTTGGAATTATGAAAATGGAATTTCGGAAATGGAATTTTTTTTTTGGAATTTCGTACCCAACCCGTTTTCAAGATATATGTTTGCTAGCACTTGAACTTTTCAAAGGTTCCAGAGCCCGAAACCATGGTACGATTTAACCCATCTGCAGCTCTCGTCTTACTTTCAATGCTAGTTAACCTTTGTACACAATTGAAACGTTCTATCTTAATTTAAAGCCTTTTCTTTATTAATTTCAATAATATACTTTAAGGTCTTCAGAACTATGTGGACGGTTCCTGACCCAATACTCCAATTGGTCCTAAATATCAAGAAAAAATAATGCAGCTATCTAGGACTGAAAGTACGGCGGGGATTGCATAGGGGCGAAATCGGCCCATGGATTCGGATTCTGGACCTTTTAATCTGTACAAGGGCTAACGATTATATATAAAAATTCACGATAACTCAACAACTAATGACGGTATCTGAATCAAATTTGTGCTGTAGGTTACTAGTAATGAACCTACGCATAAAAGCATATCTTAAAATTAACGTTAAAGCATATCTTCAAAATTAATAAAGATAGCAACTTGAAAAATGTAGAAGCTTCAAATTTGGCACAAGGGGGTGTTCTTTACTATTTCTTGCGTGTCCCCCTAATTTGGGGTCAATTCCAGTAGTAGTTCAGAACCCCTCTTAGACCTCCCAAGGTTTAAAAGCTTGTAATCGAAATTACTAAAAATAGTAACTTAATATTACGATAGAACGTTCCAATTGTGTACAATTGTTAACTAATATTTAGAGTACAGCGTGGACTATATATGGGCGAAATTAGCCCATGGGTTCGGGTTCTGGACATTTAAATCAGTCAAAGGGCTAACGAACATACATAAAAATCACGATAACTCAACAACTAATGACGCCATCTTCAACAAATTTGTGCTGTAGATTACTAGTAATGAAGCTTCGGCGGGGATTTTGTACGGTGGGGATTGGACACTGGGTTCGGAAATTAGAACTTTTTGATCGAATTTAGGCCAAACGAGCATAATTCCGAAACCAATGAAGATATTACCTCCAAATTTGGCATCAGGGTATCTGTTTCTATTTCCTTAGTGTCCTTGAAATTTGAAACCAATTGGAGTAGTGAGTCGGGGACCAGCCTCACAGTTCCGAAGACCTTAAAGTATATTTTCGAAATTAATAAAGATAGTAACTTCAAACAAATGTAGAAGCTTCAAATTTGTCACAAGGGTGTTCTGTACTATTTCCTGCGAGTCCCCCTAATTTTGGATCAATCGCATTTGTGGTTCAGTACCCCTCTTAGACCCCACAAGGTTTAAGAGCTTACTATAGAAATTAATAGCAATAGTAACTTAAAATTAAGATAGGAACGAAATTAGGATAATTACGTTCCAATTGTGTACGAGGGTTAACCAGTATTAAAAGTATGACGGGGACTGCATATGGGCAAATCATACCATGGTTTCGGGTTCTGGAACATTTGAAAATTTTAAGGGCTAACAAACATATATTTTAAAAAAAGGAGAACTCATAAAATAATGCCGGTATTTTGACGAAATTTAAACTCTAGGGGACTAGTAATGAAAGTACCATGGGAATTGGTTCTTGTCGAGTTCGGACAATGAGTTCGGATTCTAGAAGCTTTTAATAGATTTGAGGCCAAAAGAGTATAATTACAAAGCCAAAGAATATATTTCCTATTTCCCATGTGTCCCCGAAATTTAGACTTAATTGTAGTGATGGTTCTGCTGCCTCCTAGGAAATCCCAAAACTAAAAAGCTTATCTTCAAAATTCATGAAGATAGAAACTTTAAATTTGATACACGAGGGTTCTTTCCTATTTCCGTTTATTATTTTACAGTTTTATATTTTTAAAAAGCTAAGAATTTTGGTGTGGTAGTTGGGTGGTCTATACACAGGGTAGGCTCTGATCGGTGTCATGTGGCGATGTCCAGAGTTGTAACTGTGTGTACCGACCAATTGTGTCTATCTTACCTCCAAGCCGGTAACCACTGGGACCTAGTCATGTTCACCCGGACTGACTTGCTAAACTGATAGATGCGAGTGCTGATGACGAGAAAAATTCCAGCACTATAAAATGGGTACCTCCAATACCAGTGCAGCCCACAAACAGAGGTTGGCGTTAGGCTAATAACCTGATCCATAAAAACTAAAAATATTAGGAAAAGTTCAAAGAAGAAAACCGGAGGATTTACTGGCAACGACCCTAGTAAACGAAATAAGGACTACGATTTAAAAGTGTGCACTTGGAATGTTCGTTCACTATCTACCCAGGTGCAACATACGAACTAATAAACCAACTCGGCAAATACAACGCTGACCTAACCGCATTACAAGAACTAAACTGCAACGATTGCAAATTAAAATCCAACGATTGCGCTGGTTAGGTCATGTAGTAAGAATGACCGATGATGCTCCAGCAAGAGCGATTTTTGACTCCAATCCGGAGGGTAGACGCAGAAGAAGGCGACCACATCTTCGATGGAAAGACGGTGTTCAGTTAGACGTAAGAATGCTGAATATTGTTGGAAGTTGGAGAGAAGCTGCGCAAGACAGAAGCCAATGGAGGAAGGCTTTGGACTCGGCTCAAAAATAATATTTTGTTATGCCGATAAAGTAAAGTAAGTAATATATAATTAAGACATTGTGTGCTATTCTTAAGCTATGTTTAAAGGTACTTGCTGCATTTATGTAAAATTTACTTTTATATTTAAATGAATTATATGAAAAGTTCTAAATTTGTAATTGTATTTTAGAAATACATTTATTGCGTATTTTGCGTGTGTTTTTATGCCCTACATAAAATATTTTTATACCCTATAGAACCTCCAAGTTTGGTATCAGGGTGTCCCTTCCTATTTCCTAAGTGTCTTGTGAATTTGGGTCCCATTGGAGTAGTGGGTCGGGGACCAGCCACACATTTCCGAAGACCTTAAAGCATATCTTTAAAATTAATAAAGATAACAACTTGAAAAAATGTAGAAGCTTCCAATTTGCCACAAGGGTGTTCTTTACTATCTCTTGCGTGTTCCCCTAATTTGGGATCAATTGGAGTGGTGGTTCTGTACCCCTCTCAGAACTCCCAAGTTTTAAAGGCTTATAATCGAAATTACTAAAAATAGTTACTTAAAATTAGGATAGACCGTTCAAATTGTGTACAAGGGTTAACTAGTGCTTAAAGTTAAGCGTGGACTGCATAAGGGCAAAATCAGCCCAAGGGTTCGGATTCTGGACCTTTTAATCGGTGTCAGGGCTAACGAACATATATAAAAAATCACGATAACTCAACAACTAATGAGGCTATCTTCATGAAATTTGTGCTGTAGGTTATTGGTAATGAAACTACGGCGGTGATTACGTACGGTGAGGATTGGACAATGGGTTCGGAACTTAGAACTTTTTGATCGAATTTAGGCCAAACGAGCATAATTCCGAAACCAATGAAGATAGAACCTCCAAATTTGGTATCAGGGTGTCCCTTCCTATTTCGTAAGTGTCTTTGAAATTTGGGCCCCATTGGAGTAGTGGGTCGGGGACCAGCCCCTCAGTTCCGAGGACCTTAAAGCATATTTACGAAATTAATAAAGATAGTAACTTGAAACAAATGTAGAAGCTTCAAATTTGGCCCAGGGTGTTCTTTACTATTTCTTGTGTGCCCCCCTAATTTGGGATCAATTGGAGTGGTGGTTCAGAATCTCTCTTAGACCCCCCAATGTGTCAAAGCTTATCATCGAAATTAATAAAACTAGTAACTTAAAATTAAGATAGAACATTCCAATTGTGTACAAGGGTTAACTAGTATTGAAAGTATGACGGGACTGCATATGGACTAAATCGTACCATAATTTCGGGTTCTGGAAATCTTGAAAAGTTCAAGGACCATCAAACATATATCTTAAAAACACCATAACTCAAAAAATAATGCCGGTATTTTGATGAAATTTAAACTCTAGGTTATTAGTAATGAAAGTACCATGGGAATTGGTTCTGGTCGAATTTAATTTCGAAGCCAAAGAATATATTTCCTATGTCCTATGTGTCTCCGAAATCTAAACTTAATTGTAGTGGTTCAGCTATGTTCAAAGGTACTTGCTGCATTTATGTAAAATTTATTTTTATATTTAAATGAATTATATGAAAAGGTCTAAATTTGTAATTGTATTTTAGAAATACATTTATTGCATATTTTGCGTTTATAAGCTTTTCTATTAGGTATATAGCTAACCATTTAAAATAATTGCAATTTTTAAAAATTTGGATTATAAAATATATTATGCTTTGATTATCTTTTTATCACAAAACTTAATAATTAGAATTTTTTCATTTAATAATTGAATTGAAATAAATATATTTTCATTTGTTTCAAGTTTTTTTGTTTTAAGATTTTTAAATAGATAAATGAGTAAGAATTTGTAATATCTTTTAATAGATAGTGTAATTAGAAAATGTTTTTAGTATTATAAAGTTAATTTGGTTAGCTATGTCTTACTAATGTAATATGAATGCGCAAATGTTAACTTTGTGCGCCATCTATTATCTTACACCAGAATTATTTATATATTTTTATTAAATCTTATTTACGATATAAATTATTACGATATAATTATATAATTTTACGATATTTTTTTATTAGATATGATCTGACCGGGGTTTGAACCCGAGACCTTCCGCATGAAGGGCGGCGTCTTTACCACTACGCCATTGGTCAGATGTATTTTGCGTTTATAAGCTTTTCTAATATGTACATAAACTAACTATTTGAAATAATTGCAATTTTGAAAAATTTTAATTATTAAATATATTATGCTTTGATTAGCTTTTTGTCACAAAATTTTGTATTATAAATTTTTTTACGTTTGTAATTGAATTGGAATAAATATATTTTCATTTATTTCAAGTTTTTTTAATATTTTTAAATAGATAAATTGGTAAGAATTTGTAATATTTTTTAATAGGTATTGTAATTGGAAAATGTTCTTAGTTTTATAAAGTTCATTTGGTTAGCTATGTCTTACGATCAAAGTAATAACAGCTTTTATGGTGTTAAAATGACTTATGGATATCTCCTTAAATTTGAACCAAATAGGTGTAGGGTATTTCTAAGTCGGCTGCACCGACTGAATATTGTTTACTTGTTTTTAAATAATTTGTATTTCTTTATAAATGTTTCTTTGATCGTTTCTCATTCAACTAATTTTTTATTTTAAATGCTCTTATTAATTTTTCGGGGCACGCTACTAATCTCCAATATTTTCTTAAATGAATTATTTTATTTATGCACTTTCAGTTTCAATTATTTCCCATACTTTGCCTTAAGCAGCTTCACCTCAAGTTGCGAAAAAACTAGGCTTTTTTTATAATATAGGAAATTAACTTCACTGAATTTGAACACCGATGAATTATCACTTTACAAAGCGTGTTCCCTGCTCGGGCGCCAGTTAAGTAGCTTCGTGTAAATTTATCAAAACACAAAAAAAACATTTTATTAAAAAGAGAGATCCTCCTTTGTTTATTACAAATATAAAAGTGAATTTTTTACAATTTTGTGGCAATATTTATACTCCAAAGATTTCATTTTCTCTTTTCATTTTCTTTATTAATGGCCTTAACCGCCTTGCTCAATAAGCGGAATTTACTAAATTTTCAATATATTTTACAAAAGTAATTTTCACTTATTAAGCAAAACAAAGTGTAACAACATGTTTTAAATAAAATTTTTATTAACCCTTCTGTCTATAACCACATACCCGGGATACAAATTATTTAAAAACAAGTAAACAATATTCAGTCGGTGCAGCCGACTTAGAAATACCCTACACCTATTTGGTTCAAATTTAAGGAGATATCCATAAGTCATTTTAACACCATAATGTATGTCTTCGTATTTTAATTGAGAATTAATTTGAAATGGTAACTTCAATCGATTTGAAACTTTAGGTATTCTCAATTTGTTTTATTTTTGTTAATTTTTTTGCCTTTGTAAAATCTTAGAAAAAAAGTGGCTTTAATCCACAACCAACATACCCAGGTGTGCCCATACATTTTGTATGAAAAATATAAGTTTTGAATGAATTTTGCTGAAAATATTTAAAAAAAATCTTAAAGTAAAATGACTTAATTTATTTCAAAATTATTCAAAATTGCAAAAAATGAATATATATCAAAAAATTAAAAAAGTTAACTACTCCATAAATTCAGTTTTAAAAAAATTGTACAGAAAGGAAATATATGAAAATGGAAAATAATAAATATAACAAAAATATACAAACTAATTCAATATGAAATTTAAATTATTTACAAGATACATTTTTCGATAGCGAATTTACACAAGCAAACTTTTGTAAACCAACTTTTGTAAATCCGGGGTTGTAGATGGCTGTGATGTAAATACTGAATTGATAGATATACCAATCATTGACTCAATGGCATTTTTACTATTAAAATAGCGAACAACTTGTATATTATTCGGTCTTGCAATAATATGTGGTAATACCAATTGACGTCCTAAATCCTGTAGAAATATACGTCTTCTGTTTGTGTCTATTGCAATTGACGGATTATTTTCTGAATATATAATATAAGTAGCAAAAGCACAAATATCAATCATATTATAAAATAGAGCTAAGGGATATCTTCTTGTTTGCCGGTTTGAAGTATATTCCGAGAGCATTTGGTCCATTTTATCTACACCGCCTTTTTCTTTTGCGGTTCATATGAACACATAGTAGTTTTGTCTTTATATGCAAACATACTTGACAATTCTTCAATTATAAAATAATTGTACAACTATTAGTACAATACAATATACAACAACAACTATTAGTACAATTTAGAAGTTCTTCTGGAATATACGGTTTATTTTTTTCAGTGTACGAACTAAACTGAATTCCCAGGACAATTACAGTTCAGCTAGTTTTAAGGAAGCAAATTATCCACAACTATTGTACGACCTGTACCTTTGTATTTCGAAACCATATCTTTAACCACACGTTCAAATTGATTTTTTTTCCGGAATAGATCCTTTTTTACCGGTATATTCCTTTTGGAGGATAAGATGTGAGTGCATCGCAAGCCCACCATATTTTAATGCCATATTTTGTTGGTTTTTGTGGCATATAAATTGTAAACTTTGTCCTGCCTCTGAACGGGAAAAGTTGCTTATCAACAATTATACTTTCAGATGATTTATATAACGATTGTAAATTATTATTCATCATCTCCCAAATACCACTTATAGGAGCAGCTTTATCTTCTTTTAGATGTTAATGTCGATTGTGTGGATTATCGAAACGAATAAATCTGCCAATGCTCCAAAACCTATTCATTCCTATACTGGCCCTATAAAATGGATAAGAATCATTCTTCCATAATTCTTTAGTATACTCAAAATTCGAATGCCGCACACCTGCAGTAAGTAGTATGCCTAAGTAAGCTTCAAATTATTTTAAATGAAGTATGTTCCATTCTTTTGGCTTCTTTTGAGAATGTAAACGACTGTATGTTATTATTCTGGGAATCTATAAATATTTCTTCATCGCTGTCAATATTATTATCAATTTCTATTTCATCGTTTTCACTGTTGATATCATCAACATCAGACTTTTCTCTTCTAAGAATATTTTCTATTTTGTTGTCAGTAAGAATACCTTGGACGTCGCATACAATATTTTCATCATCTGATTCTAGATTTAAAACTTCATTATTTTCTCTAGGAAAAGTACGCCTTAAAAATATTGGTTGATCTCTCGGTAACAAGCTAACAATCAAAATGCGTATAAATAAATAAAATAAATTGAAATACGTACGTTATCAATAAGAATGTACAATCACCAACTGATAAAAATCTTCATCATCAGATATTTCATCCACTATTTAAAAAAACACAACAAAATTATACAAAACAGAGCTAAACCAAAAATAAATAAAAAATGCAACGTTAAAATATACAAAATAGAACCTTCCATTAAAAATTAAAAATCCAAAACTAAATTTAGCAACACATTTTTTCATCTGTGAAAAATAAAAAATAACGCAAAATGCGAATTCCCCAAAAATAATTTTTGAATAAAACGGGCATTATTGTTTCAAAATTGTTTTTGTGTTGTAGGGTACTGGTAATAAAACCAAGGCGGTGATTGCGTAAGGTGGGTATTGTAAAATGGGTTCGGAACTTAGAACTTTTTGATTGAATTTAGGCCAAACGAGCATAATTCCGAAACCAATGAAGATAGAACCTACAAACTTGGTATCAGGGTGTTTCTTTCTATTTCCTTAGTGTCCTTGAAATTTGGCACCAATTGGAGTAGTGGGTTGGGGACCTCCCATACAGTTCCAAAGACCTTAAAGCATATTTTCGAAATTAATAAAGATAGTAACTTCAAACAAATTTAGACGTTTCAAATTTGGTACATGGGTGCTCTTTACTATTTCCTGCGCGTTTTCCTAATTTTGGATCAATCAGAGTGGTGGTTCAGTACCCCTCTTACACCCCCCGAGGTTTAAAAGCATCATCAAAATTAATAAAAATATTAACTTAAAATTAAGATAGAACGTTCCAATTGTGTATAAGGGTTAACTAGTATTGAAAGTATGACGTGGATTGCATATGGGCAAAATCGTACCATGGTTTCGGATTCTGGAACCTTTAAAAGGTCAAAGGCTAACGAACGTATATCTTAAAACCAGTATAACTCAAAAAATAATGCCCCTATTTTGATGAAATTTAAACTCTTGGTTACTAATAATGAAAGTACCATGGGAATTGGTTCTGGTCGAGTTCGGATAATGAGTTCGGATTCTAGAAGCTTTTGATCGATCTAAGGCCAAACGAGTATAATTTCGAAGCCAAAGAATATATTTCCTATTTCTTATGTGTCCCCGAAATTTAGACTTAACTGTTGTGTTGGTTTAGATGCCTCCTAAGAAATCCCGAAACTGAAAAGCTTATATTCGAAATTCAAGATGATAGAAACTTAAAATTTGATACACGAGAATTCTTTCTTATTTCCGTTTATATTTAACACTTTTATATTTTTGAAAGGCTAAGAATTTTACCATAAAACATTTTTTTTTTAATAAACGGTTAAATTCCTTTTTTTTAATGTTAATCATATCATATATTTTATTGAATTATTACCAAAGGTGATATATAATTAAGACATTGTGTACAATACTTAAGCTATATTCAAAGGTACTTGCTGCATTTATGTGAAATTTATTTTTATATTTAAATGAATTATATGAAAAGTTCTAAAATTGTAATTGTACTTTAGAAATATATTTATAGCATACTTTGCGTTTATAAGCTTTTCTAATAGATACATAAACTAACAATTTAAAATAATTGCAATTTTGAAAAATTTGAATTATTAAATATATAGTTAACCTTTGTACACAATTCGGAATGCCTTTTACGCTTTCTACTACTTTTTGCATTAACAAATTTACTATTTGCTGTAAATAAAAATTTTTTTGATAGTCTTCATTTTGTTTCATTAAGAATAAAGAATAAAGTAGGTATACTGGGTCGGTAAGGGTCATGTAGGTATACTGGGAGATTCGACCATGGATTCGGAACCTAGAACTTTTTGATCGAATTTCGGCGAAACGAGCATAACTCCGAAACCAATGAAGATAGAACCTACAAATTTGGTATCAAGGTGTCCATTCCTATTTCTTTAGTGTTCTTGATTTTTGGAGTAGTGGGTCGGTGACCAGCCACACATTTCCGAAGACCTTAAAGCATATCTATAAAATTAATAAAGATAGCAACTTGAAACAAATGTAGAAGCTTCAAATTTGGCACAAGGATGTTCTTTACTATTTGTGTGGCCCCCTAAATTGGGATCAATTGGAGTGGTGGTTCAGTACTCCCCTTAGACCTACCAAGGTTTAAAAGCTTATAATCGAAATTATTTAAAATGGTAACTTAAAATTAAGATAGAATGTTCCAATTGTGTACAAGGGTTCACTAGTACTTAAAATACTGCGCGGACTGCATATGGGCGAAATCGTACCATGGTTTCGGATTCTAGAACCTTTGAAAAGTTCAAGGGCTAACAAACATATATCTTAAAAATAGCATAACTCAAAAAATGATGCCGCTATTTTGAAGAAATTTAAAGTGTTACTAGTATTGAAAGTATCCTGAGAATTGGTTCTGGTCGAGTTTGGATTATAGAAGCTTTTGATCGAATTGAAAATTTTTAATTATTAAATATATTATGCTTTGATTAGCTTTTTCTCACAAAATTTAATAATTCAAATTTTTGAACTTTTGTAATTGAATCGAAATAAATGTATTTTAATTTATTTCAAGTTTTTGTTGGAGGTAACTTGCCAGTTAAATAATTTGACTGAAGTTATTAATAACTTAGTTGAAGAAAATTCAGCTCTGAAAATAGAGAATGAGCAACTCCAAAAAAAAGTAAAACAAAATGCAAATGACATTGCTAAACTAAAGCAGAAAAAGGCATAAGATACCTCTGTATTGGAAAAAAAAGTTAACTACTTGGAATCCATGCTGGATGGAAAGGAACGAAATGCATTAAGGAAAAATATAATTATCAATGGTTTACCAAATAAAGAGATCAATGTTATGGTTCTGTTCGAAAAAATTTGCAAAGAAATTGAAATTGAATTCAATCAAAATGATATTGCCAAAATTTCTCCACTTGAAAAATCGTCTCATACAAGTAATAAACACAAGCAATATATCATACAATTTCATGATGAAGATAAGAGAAATAATTTTTTTAATGCTAAGAAAAATGTTCACCTATTTACAACTCAATTTGATCTGGAAGATGAAGGTAACAGTGAAATATTTTTTCAAAATCATTTTTCAAAAATGGAAAAAAAATTGTATTTTGAAGCAAAAAAAAATTAAAAACACTTTTAAATTTCAATATCTATGGTACAAGGATAATACAATTAAAATGCGTGAAAAAGATAAAAGTAAAATTTTCAATATTAAAAATTTTAATGATATCAATAATATTTTACAATTTCTTAATAATAATAATGAAAGTTAAAAACAAACAGGTAAGGAAAAAAACCAAGGGTTTTTAAAAAGCACATTTTCAAAATTATATACGGTTTCTAACTGAATATTTCATCATTTATTTTTATAAAAATATATATAAAAATAAATGATAATATTAATTTAGTTATTTCATTAATTTATTAATTATATGACTAATAGGAAATTTCTTAGAATATAACCTCAATGCACTCAAGGAAACCTGTTAATAAGTGTGGAAAATAATGTTGTAGCTTCAATGTAGTTTTGGAAAAACTTACACTGGTGAATAAGTTACTGTTTTATATAGGTAAACATAAAAGTTTTAATTTTTAAGACCTAGTAGCCCTTCAATGGGAAAGGTTCCAAATTTTTGCTTAGTAAACTTACGATGGATCTGCCCACCCCCCTCCTGTCCTCACCCTTCAATTTTTTTCGAGGAAATCAATTTTGAACTCCACCAAAATTTCGAATTTTACCTAAAATTTTATTATCTAAGCAAAAATAGTAAAAACTAGGAGACAATTTCTTCAATTTAAAGAACCCCTTTCAAATTTAAGAAAAACCTTTAACATTTGTTGAAAAATAATGCTGCAGCTGTAAATTTTGTATATTTGTAAAAAAAAATTTGAACAGGTTTTCAAGTTACAGGTGTTTAAAAATAGCAAAATTTCAATTTTCGAGCCCTTATAGCTCCCAAATAGGGGACGTGACAAAAAAATTTTGTTGACTGACTGACTGACTTTCAAAATTAAGAAAAACCTTTGACACACATTAAAATATAATTATAGATCTTTCAATTTACCATATTACTAAAAAAAAAATTTTAACAGGTATTCAAGCTACAGGTGTTTGAAAATACCAAAATTTCAATTTTCGAGCCCTTATAGCTCCTAAACAGGGGGCTTGACCAAAAAATTTTGTTAACCGACTCCTACTAATTTTGGAGGACCTAATTTCTCCCAAAATTCCAAGACCCTCGCTTGTACCGTTTAGAAGATATATGTGGCCGAAAATTTTGCAAAAATTGAGTTTTGCATAATTATGAATTTTAGTCCCGTATGGCAACCCTAAACATTTGCTTTTAATTATTTATAAAACTTATAAAACCAGCTATCTTTTTCCGTTTTCAGATTGAAAATATACCCAACAGAACTCTTGTTATAATAATTTAAAAATAGGGCTTTTCCCAAATTTGGGGGGCTGTAACTCCGTAACGGGTGGCGATACAGAAAAAATTCTTCCACGAAATTATTTTTTTCGTAATATCTACCCGTGGTTAAAATTTCTTAACTCTATTTCAAACGGTGTAAAAGTTTTTGTAAACATACGGACAGATAGACGGACAGAGTGAAACTATATAGGCACATTTTTACAAAATTTTTTGAAAATGTGCTAAAAACATTCTCTATCTCACGTATTTTTTGTCTTATTCTTGTACTCTAAATTAATATTGTTAAAAACTAAAACAAGTTATGTTTCTTCTTTTTAACTTTTTTATTTTTTCTGAATATTTTAAAATTGAACATTTTTTTATTTTTTACATTTTTTATTACATTTTTTATTAAATTTTTAATTAAAACATTTTTAAAAATATTTAGTTTAGTTTAGTTTATTTATTTAGTTCATATTATAAACTATTTACAATTAAACATAAGTTCATTTTTGAAAAAATAATTAAAATTTACATTTTAATATAAAGTACATTTTAATTTAAATACATTAAATATTATCTTTGACATATAATTTAATTTGTTTTCTAAAAATGTTCAAATGATTTTCACTTTTTATTTGAATTGGCAGATCATTATATAATTTCAAACCTTTATACATAATCATATTTTTAGTTTTTTCATTTCTATAAAAATTTAATCTAAAGTTATCATTGTTTCTCAAATTATACTCATGTATATCTCTATTATAAACAATTTTATTGCATAAGTAATTTGGGTAAAGCCCATTTTTTATTTTAAACACAATGATCAAAACATCCATTTTAATTTGTTGTTCGATATTAAGCCATTTTAATGTAGCCAACATTGCATGCACAGACGCATAACGATTTAATCTTAAAACAACTCTCATCGATTTGTTCTGTAGCCTTTGTAGTCTACCCATCATTTGAGAATTGCACATAAAAATAATCGAAGAACAATATTCAAATTGAGGTTTGATCATTGTGTTATATAATGTAATTGCACATTTTAATGATATTTTATTTCTAATTTTACTAAAAAAATATATTTTTTTCGCGATCTTTTTACAAATATAATTAATATGATTTTTAAAGTTCAATTTACAATCTATTATTACTCCTAGGTATTTTATTTCATCAATTATTTCAATATTTCTATTATCAATCAAAACATTCAGATTTTCATTATTATTTCCGTTAATTATTAAGCATTTTGTTTTATCTACATTTAATTTAAGTTTATTCATATTTATCCATTTACTTAATCTATTTAAATCCATATTTATTTTAGAAATACATTCACTTACACTATCACCAGTAACATACAACAAAGCATCATCTGCAAATTGTATTAATTTACCATGTTGCACTGCGTTCTGCATATCATTAATAAATATTAAAAACAATAATATACCCAATATACTTCCCTGCACACCATATAACACCTCAATTGAATCTGATAAACAGCCATTGACTTTTGTTCTTTGAGTTCTCTCAGATTTAAGATACGATTTAAACCACTCCAATTCATTTTCACATATTCCATACTCCTCAAGTTTAAATAACAAAATTTCACGATCTACTGTTTCAAAGGCACGTATTAAATCTAAAAAAACGGCCACTATTACTTTGTTATCATGTAATGAAATTTTTCATTCATTATAACTAAGTTTAACAAGGCTTCACAGCTATGACCTCTTTTGAAGCCAGACTGCAATTCAGATATTAAGTGGTTTTTTTCAAAATAATTTTCAAGCTGGTTATATACAATTTTTTCTAAAATTTTAGCTTGCGTTAAAATGGTATTAATGGGTCTGAACTCATTCGCTTTCTTTGTGTTCTTAATTTTTTCAATTAGAACAACAATCGATTCTTTCCACACATCAGGGAATATTCCAGAAGATATGGAATTGTTAATTATATATAATAAATTTTGACCAATTAGCTCAAAAGCATCCAACAATACTCTAGAATTGACAAAATTAATATCACGCTTTTTATTCAAAGATTTTAATATCATTTTTAAGTCATTAATAGTTATTGTTTTAAATTTGAAGATTTAAGGTTTTCTTTCAATAAAGTTTACATAATCTTCATAACTAATGTTTCTATTAATTTCATTAATGCTTTCCGTAAAAAATTTATTAAACTTATTAGCTATAGTTAGATTATCATTAATTGTTATGTTATCAAAAATTATTTCACCTATTTCATTGACACCTTTATTTAAAACAAAATTTTTAATATTTACCCACAAAGATTTTTGGTCTTTGGATCCTTCAATTTTATTATATTATTTATATACGAATTTTTAGATTTATTAATTTTATTTTTATATATATTTCTTAGTTTTTTGTATTTATTCCACTCATTTATGTTATTTGACCATTTCGCAAGTTCATATTGATGAATTTTCTTATTTTTTAAAATTTTATGCTCATTTTTAAACCATTTTAATTTAGTAAATTTACACTTATATTCAGCAATAAAATTTTTTAATAATTGTTTTAAGTTAAAATTAAATTTGTTAGCACAAAAGTTAACATCATTATAATATACAGTCATTATATCATTTCTAGTTATATTATATAGAAAATTTCGTTTATTATATCTTAACACTTTTATTGTTTTATTTTTATCTTCTACTTTGTTGTTTATTTTTATATCAAAGTTTCATGATCACTTATCTTTGAATTATTGTCTATATATGCTAAAATATCACTATATTTATTAGTTATTACCCAGTCTATAATAGTTTTTGAAGTGTTAGTAATTCTAGTATATTCATTAATTTACTGTTTAAAAGCATTGTCGATTATTATTTGTTCACAAAAATTTTTAATATTATTATTAATTAGCCAATTTATATTAAAATCTCCATTAATAATAACAGTATCTTTTACTTCACTTAATTCTTCCAAAATATTCTTAAAATAATTTAAAAAACTAGAATTTATATTCAAATATTTCGGTGATCTATATAAACCAAATAACAAGAAAGTATTTTTACCATTATATACTTTTAAAATTATATACCAACATTCATTTTCAAAACTATCACTTTTAATTATTTCATAACTCCATGAGTTTTTTATGTAAAATGTGACCCACCCGTATGTCTGGAACAGCTATTACTTCTTATAAGATGATAGTTGCTTAATCTTATTAATGAGTCATCGTCATCACTTACTAAGTGAGTTTCCGAAATGGACACAAAATCTACTTTTCTGTTATAATTGTTTGCAACTCTGCAAAATTATTTATTAAGCCTTGGATATTTAAATATAGACACCTAATTTGCTTTGGTTGCTAGTATTCAATATTTTCAGTCTCCATTCTAAGCTTCTTTGAATATACTTTACAAGTCGAACTAAAAGTATTATGATAAATATCACATTCTTCATCTGATAGTCTGACTTTCTTTGACTCTAATACAGCTTATGCATTTCTGTGTTGCTTCTTTGCAATCTTCTTTTTTATGTTCCTCACTTCCACACTTAAAACAGCATTCTTTGTTCTTACAAATACTTGCTTTGTGATTAAAGCCTAAGCATTTGAAACACCTTAGAACACTCATTTTCTCATATACTATACATGAATTCCAACCAACCATTAATTTTTTTAAATCCATTATTTGTTTGAATGCTTTTCCATCAACTTCTAATATTGCATTATAAACAGATCTATTTCTATAGGATTCATAAATTTTTTTACATTCAATTTTTTCACAAATGATTTTATTTTGAATTTTAATGGCATTAATAATTTTTTCTTCACTTAATTCCTCCTTCATGCCGCATATTAAAATTTTAGGGTTATACATATTAGGCATAACAATCTCATAATCATCACAAATTTTCGTTGAAATTTCTTTTTGCAATATTTCTGCAGAATTTTTATTTGCACAGCATATTGAAATTGAACCATTTTTCCTTTCATAAACATTATCAATTTCAACATGCATGTTACAAATATCAATTTAATCACTAATATCTGATTTAGTTTTTTTTATACTCTGATTAGCTTTTTTTGGTTTAACAATAACTTTATTAACAACATTTTTGTTGCTAACTTTTTTGTTGCTATTCTTTTGTTCTTGCATATTTTTTTTATTTTGGTTTTCAATAATTGTTTCCGATAATTTACTCATTTTTTAATCTCTATCAAACTATTTTCACAATTCATTCTATGTTGCTCTTCTTGTTTATTATTTTTGTTTTGGTTTTCAATAATTGTTTCTGATAATTTACTCATTTTTTTTATCTCTAATACGCTATTCTCACAAGAAATTTGAGCTATTTTTATGTTTTTGAGTCTTTTCTCATATCTTGCTTCGATGGTTTCGAGAAGTAATTTTAACTCATTCTCATTTTTCTTTAGTGAGTATTCGAAAGAATTTTTATATTCTTTGAGTAAACCGTTGTTTTTTTCAACACTCTCATGAATTTCTTTCATTACTAAATCTATATCATTTAGTAGTGTAATACAATCATCACATATATACTTTAACATTCCATTTGCTATAAGCACATTATAACTCGATATGTCAATGCTCGAACATCTAGCAGCAATATGATAAATTTTGCCACAAACACCCACACATCGTATACCAGATCTCCCCGTATCAATGTTTTGCATTTATTGCACTCACTCATTTTATTATTTTTTGTATATTTATTTATATTTCTAATTATAAAAGTATTAATTTTAATATTCGTTTTATATGTTTACACTTGTATAATAAATGTTAATATATATTTAAGTATATGTATGGCTATATGTATATATTATAAGATTATATTTTATTTGAATATTTGAGAAACCCGCCAAATTATAATAAAGTAAAATCAAAGAACACAAATATTTTATTTATAATTTGTAATTAAGTCTTTAATGTATTTATATGTATCGATTTATTAAATTAAAATTTAATAGTTCAATATTTCACTTCACAAAATTTTTAGAAATCAGTTTTCAATTTTTAATTATTTTTTAAATTCAGATCAATTCACGCACTATGTTATTCTCAAGACGAATTCTCTCTATTTTATACATTTTTTCAAACATATTATAAAATGAATTATTTACACTATAATTACTTTAATATTTTTTTTTTTTTTGATGTTAGTATTTTCGTTTTCACTTTTCACTTTTTTATTTGCTTTATTATTGACTCGAATATTGACATTTATGACGCTTTCACATCACGACGTTAAGAGAACTAACAAACAAATTTTCTCATTTTTATATTTCGATGCATTGAGATGCAAAAATGTAAATAAAAAACAAACAAAAAAATCGGTATCAATTCTTAAATCATATGTAAATGCAATATTATCAAGAATCTTCTTTTTGACCACATGCTCTCAAATTTTGATATTGTTCTCTTGTTTTTATATTTTTTATTTTTTTATATTTTTTCAAGTTATGAATATGATGTTGTTATCTTATTTTTTGTTGCTGGTATTTAATAAAAAAAAAAAGTGGAATCAGTTGATTGTAATATAAAAAATAATTTGAAAGCAGACTTTTACACAGAATAGCCAGACAGTGCAATAAAATTTGAAATGGTAAATAATTTGAACATTATATATTTAAATATTAGAAGTCTAAGAAATAAATTATACGATTTAGAATACCAAATCAACAATTACAAATTTAATATTCATATAATTATTTTAACTGAAATTTGGTTAAGGGAATCAGAAAATAATTTCTACAATTTGCCAAATTTTAATGCTTATTTTTCTAATAGGAAAGAACCTTATGGAGGGTGTGCAATTTATGTAGATAAAAAAATTTCGAGTTGTCTAGTTTTCGAGGAAGAGTTTCAAAATTCGCATTTTCTAATGGTAAAACTATTAAAGCAAGATTTTAGTATAAATTGATAGTATACAGGTCTCATTATACCAGTATGAATGAATTTTTAAACACATTAGACTTATTAACTACCAAATATAAAAACACTATTATAATCGGTGATTTTAATTTAGATTTGTTGGTTAACAATAATGAAGTTAGAAATTATACAAGCATGCTTTTAACAAATGGATATGTTATATATAATAAAATATCGAATATATTTGCAACAAGAATTGGAATGGATAAAAAATCAATTATAGATCATTTCATTACTGATTTAATTAAAATCAAGTATTTATTTTTTACTCTTGACCACCAAATGTTATTCTCTTTCGGACCACCAAATGTTATTTTTAATAGGCTAACTGAAGATTTAACTTCTTTAATCAAAACTAATACAGTCAAACTACCATTAAAAACTATAAAAAAAAAACAAGAGTGGATGAATGACAATATATTAAAAACAATTAAAATCCGGGATTCATTTTTTAATTTTAAAAAAAAAAATCCTGAAGACTCCAAGGTAAAAAAACTTTATGATGAATACAAAAAAAAAGTAAAAAAACTAGTTGCTGAAGCTAAAACTCATTTTTATTCTCATCAAATATCAATAGACCCCGGTAATAGTAAAAGAGTATGGAATGTTTACAAGAAAGTAATGTTTAATAAAAACTCAAATGATTCTGAAGACGGTATAAAAATATTAGAGCATAACAACAACACAATAACTTCAAAAGCACATATTGCACAAATTATGAATGAGTATTTTGTGAATATTACAAAGGAACTTAATACTGGTAACAATTCTATTGACGAATCCTATTTAAATCAATTTTCCAGAAATATTTTTACTTGTTTTGAACTCTATCCAACTAATTATAGGGAAGTTGACAATGTTATAAAACAGTTAAAAACTGGTGCAGCCACTGGACATGATAATATATCCACAAAATTTATAAAAAAATTTTCTGAGCAGTTAATTCCAATACTAGTCAAATTTATAAACCTATCTTTTGAAACTAACAGTTTCCCGGATTCATTGAAAAAAGCCATTGTAACACCCATATTTAAGAATGGTAGCTCAGCTTGTAAAACAAACTATAGACCAATATCAATTTTAAATGCTTTCTCGAAGATTTTCGAACTAGTTATCAAGAATCGACTACATTCCTTCATGTTACAAAATAAAATATTAAGTAACAATCAATTTGGATTCGAAAAAATGTCGAACACAACTGCGGCCTGTCTTTCCCTGAATGATTTCATTACAAAAAGAATAGATGAAAAAAAATATGTGGCTTGTCTTTTTCTTGATCTTCAAAAGGCTTTTGATTGTGTTGATCATGAAATTTTACTTTTTAAGCTATAAAAACTAAACTTTACAAATAATCAAATTTTATATTTTCAATCTTACCTATCGAACAGAAAACAACAAGTCAGAATAACAGAATTTTTAAGCGATGAAAGAACAATTGTAAACGGTGTCCCACAAATATCTATTTTAGGACCAGACCTTTTCAAACTATATATTGACGATATAGTTAAACTGGATTTAAATGGAAACATTCAACTGTATGCCGATGACGCCGTAATTATATATGGTGAGACATCCGAATCGAGTTTGAAAAATTCTATTGAAACTGACCTAAGCATTATAGAAGAGTGGCTTGTAAAACATCGCCTCTTGTTAAATGTAAAAAAAACAAAAATTTTGTTGTTTGAAAACAAGAAAATTTCAGCAATAAACTTTTATTACAATAACAATTCCATCGAAGTAGTAAAATCTTTTAACTATCTAGGTTTAGTAATTGACAGTAAATTAAATTGGCATAATCATATTGAACATGTCATAAAAAAAATTTCACCGTATATATTCATTATACACAGAATACGAAAGGTGCTCAATAGTAACATACTGTATATATTATATTCATCATATATTCTTTCAAATATAACATATTTGAATCCATTATGGAGTAATTCGTCAAGGTGTTATTTAAATAAACTAGATATTTTAAATAAAAAAAGCATCAAAATAATAAACTACTATCCAATCATGTATCCAACAAGTCTAATTTATACATCGCTTTATTTTAGTTTTGATAATATTTGCAAACGCGAACTATATATTGTTGCCTTTAAAATAATCAACAATCTTATTAAACATAACTTCATCCTCAATAGATTATTCGATATACACAACCATAATACGAGAAATAGATAAAATTTTTACTTAACTTTATTCAGAACAGACAACCAAAAAAAAAAATTGCCTGTATAACTGTGTAAAACTATTTAATGATTTACCCACTGAGTTAAAACAAATCAACAATATCTGTTTTTTTAAAAAGAAAATCAAGGAACTTATACAATTGTAGTCCCACTAACTATAAGTCTTCGAAATATCAATAACACTCAAGAGAAACCAACATTTTAAAGTGATCTTCAAAAGCGCCAATAAAAAGAAAATTATTTCTTCTTCTTCTTCATTTAGCGTTACAGCTCGGGGTGAGCTAAAGCCTTCTTCGTAATACTCCTCCAGGTAGATCGGTCCTGCGCAGAACTCTGCCAGTTTTCCACGCTCATTTTTCGGCAGTCATTCTCGATGTTATCTTTCCATCTGGTTCTGGGCCTGTCTCTTGCTCTACTGAATAGTGGTCTGGTTTTGAAAATTCTTTGTTGAGGGCGATTTTCATTCATTCTTATTATATGCCCTGCCCATCGTAGCCGCTGTGCCTTTACAAACTTTACAATATCTTCGCCATTAATTATGTTATTGATGTTTTCATTACTTCTTCTTTGATATTCTCCGTTTTTATTTATTTATTTATTTATTATTAATTTCTCAAAAAGAGCTAATTCAGCTCATACAGAGTATTACATATTTAAAAAAAATTATTTCATATAATAATATATTATTTACAAAAAAAAAAAATAAAAAGAAAGTCAAACAAAACTAGTTTTATGTACATAAATGCAACTGAAACAAAATATAAAAAAAATCTTTAAATGAAGATATTGCAGTGAAACAAAATTAAGAAAAAAACAAAAAACAGGTGTTAAATTTTTTTTTTTTTTTAAACAGATAATAAATGTAAATAATTAAAATACGATTCGACAAAAATATAATAAAAACAAACTAATTATATAGCAATTCAATAATTTGAAATAAACTTTTGTTTACAATTCTTCTTAAATAAATTTTTGTTTAACAATTTTATATTTATAGAGAGACCATTATACAATTTTATGGACGAATTCAAAATTTTGTCTAAACCAAATAAATTTACTGCAGCAGAATATCGTAGATGTTGAGCGTTTCTTGTTTCATATTCGTGTACTTGTGAGCCTATTTTTATTTGAGTATTTGTTTTAATCTGATTTTTCGTAATGTTATGTATGTGCGTAATCTGTACCAAATTTATATGATCTCTTAACTTTAGTATTTTCAAACTTTTGTGTATCTCGTTTGTCGGAGTTCTTCTTTCGATCCCAAAGAGATTTTTGATAGCTTTATTTTGGATCCGTTGTAAGGTGTTAATATTTTTTTCAAATGTGTTTCCCCATATTCCAATTCCGTATGTTAATGTACTATGAAAAAGGCTATAAAATGTTGAGATTTTGATCTGTTTAGGTATACGTTTTCCTACTTTATTAAATATTCCGGCTATTTTACTAGTTTTTGCTCTTACTTCTACAATATGCCGATTCCAATTCAGATTTTCATCAATAATGACTCCTAAATATTTATACTCGCTCACTTTTTCTATTTCACAGTTATTATATAATATATGCAATTTTTCAGATTTAGGTCTTAGTAGCATATATTTTGTTTTTTTCTCATTTACTGTTAATTTATGTAGATTCATCCAGCTGTTTATCAATTTCATGTCCGAATTTATTATGTTTTGCAGTTCTAATATATTTTTTTCTGCATATACCATAACCAGATCATCTGCATATAGATATGCTTTTCCTTTTAGTGGCATGGTTGAAAAATTACTTATATAACATGAAAAAAGTGTAGGGCCAAGTGAGCTTCCTTGTATTACACCAAAATCAATATCCTTTAGTTCACTTTTTATTCCTTCACTTTCAGAGAATTGTTTTCTTTTTTCAAAATAGTTCTTAAACTAAAAGTGCTCTTTCCCAACAATTCCACACTCAAACAGTATTCTTAATAAAATTTTACGGTCAACTGAAACGAATGCCTTGGTTAAGTCAAAAAAAATCAAACCAATTCTTTTTCTTTTTCCAACGCATTCTTGAATTTCAACCACAACATCAAAGAATGCAGCGCTGGTATTTCATTTTTTTGTAAATCCATATTGTCTACCGCAAATTAATTTGTTCTGAATTAAGTAATCAACCAGTTGCTCATTAATATACGTTTCTAATATTTTACTGAAAACTGACGAAATAGAGATCGGTCTAAAGTTATTTATGTCACTTTTATCTCCGTTCTTTTTTTAAATTGGTATGACCTTATTAATTTTTAGTTCTTCTGGAACTGTACTGTCCTGTATTGAGATATTTATTAATCTTGTTATTGGTTTTTTTAATTCTTCCTTACATGATCTAATTAATTTGGTCGAAATTCTATCCACCCCTTCACTATTTGTGTTAGCTAATGTACTGATAAGCTTTAAAGTTTCACTTTCTTTGATATTTTTTAACTTAAATTTATTACATGTTCTCATTTTTGGATAGTAAAATGATTGATCAAATTTGCTAGCCATTGTACTTCCAACATTGCAGTAAAAATTATTGAATTGATTAATTTTATCATACTTATCTATCTCTTTTCTGCATTGAGTAAAGAATTCATTTGGTTTGTCATTACTCACACCATCAGTAATAATTTCTTTAACAACATTCCAGATTTTTTGCTGATTATTCATACATTTGTTAAATTTATGACTATCGTAGTCTCTTTGCTTTTTTCTTTTTGTATCCGTTAGCCTGTTTAACCAATAGTGATATTTGGATTTATTAGACTCATTACTCAAATTCAATAAATGTTTTTTATGCCAGTAATTCTTTATTTTAATTAATTTAAAACATTCTTTGTCTATCCATGGTTTACTGTATTTATTATTATTTTTTTTTAGGACTTTACTGTATGTATATTTTAGTTTTAATCATTAAGCTTTTCTACTATATTTTTATACACGACAACGGCAACACTTGATGAAACATCAATTTTGTGTCTATCTGTCACAAGCTGTTTTTTTATTTCATCAATATTTGTTGTAATTATATGAATGTCATTATTTTTTTGTTGTTTTATTTTAGTATAATTATCAATTTCTATGAAGAAAACATTGTGATCAGAAATATTACTTTCAAACATATTAATATTAATTTTTCTTATAAAATCGTTGGTGAGTATATGGTCAATGCACGTACCTAAAGCAGGTCTAGTTGGTAGGGAATGACAGAAATTATATCCATTGTAGGCAACAATATTACTATATTCATTAACTAAATGATCATGTAAGTTAAGTATATTGAAATTAAGATCACCCACCAATTAAGATTGAATTGTTACTATTTATGCTTTCTAGATATTTATCGAAAATAGAAAAAAATTGAACTACATTGTCTTTATCATTACTTGGAGGTCTATATATTGCTGTTATGTGAATTTTTTGTGTTGTGTTATTGATTGATATGGTTATAAAATTGTTTATGTTATCATTATACGTGTTATGAATTGTGAAATCAAGATTTTTGTGAATAAATATTCCAACACCACCACCACGACGGTTTTTTCTGCAACCGAAAACTTTATTGTAGTGTATAATATTTATTAAGTCAAGTTCATCTTCCAAAATCCAGGTCTCAGTGAAAATAATTATGTGTATAATTGAATTTATATTGTCAAGAAGAAAATTTATATCGTCCATTTTATTTTTAATACTCCTAGCATTCAAATAAAAAACTTTCAATGTGTTTGGTTTTTCAAATTTTAAATTATCTATAGAATCAATTTGTTTAACTTGGGTATTAATTGGTAAAGCTTCAAAATCTACATTGTTATTATTATTATTCATTTATGAAATTAAGATCTTTTTCTGAATTTAATTTAATTACTTTGCTTTTATCATCATATCTTATGAAAACTTTACCTTCTTTTACCCATGCATATTTTACTTGTCCTGCTCGTTTAAGATCTCTAGCTTTCTTGAAAAGAAAACTAAAGTATTGTGTAAAGCGCTCATTTACATATATTATCTGCGTACTTAATTTAGTGGAGTGTGGGAATATTTTTTCGTATTTAATTGTTTTGGATTTTGTTGCTTTTACTATTAGGGCTTTGATTTCAGAACTATTAAGTTTAAGAAAAAGTTTAAACGACTCACCCGAGTTTTTTGATTGATGTTTTACAAATTTTGCTTCTCGTATGTCTCCAGCTTCCAGTTTTACACCTAGTTCTTCTGTAACTTTTATAGCAATAGCTTTTGGATCCATATCAACAGCTTCCGGAAAACCAGATATTTTCAAGGTTTTTTTATTCTTATTTTGTTTTATGTTTTGAATTTCTACATAGTTTTTTTCTACTTGTATCCTCAGCACTTCATTTTCACTCTTCAGCTGGATATTTTCGTCGATTAGAGAATCTATAGTTGTTTTAAAAATCTGTATATCCTTCTGTATGTCAGCTAATCTACTATCATGTGATGTGTGTTTTGCCATGATCTGATCCAATTTTTTCATGATAGCATCATAATTTAGGACCTTTGGTTTATGAGGAGCATTAAATGATACATTTGTACTAGTAGATTGACCAATTGATTTACGCTTTTGTCGTTTATCCTTGCATTGAGAGCAAAACCACAAATTATTATGATCTTCTTGTATTTGACTGTATTCCTCAATAGTCATGCCGCCACAAGTATAATGATACCACTTTTTGCAATCTCCATCACATTGTAGTATTTCTTTGTCCTTCTTTACATTAATACTCTTTGTGCATCCAATACAATTTGTTTTATTTGACATTTTTTCTTTTTAGTTTGTTATTTATATTATTCTATATTATTAATTTAATTAATTTTTTTCTTCCGCTTTTTTAAAATACGTCCGATCGTTTTGACGTTTTTGACGTTTTTTTTTAATCTTATTGGGCCAAAGATTTTTCGGATAACTTTTCTTTCAAATATACGTAGCTGTTCTTCATCTCTCAGTGTAAGCGTCCAGCATTCACATCCATATGTTACTATTGGCTTTATTATTTTTTTATAAATTACAAGTTTTGTTTGCCTTGTAAGGATTCTTGACTGCAATAGTTTTTTATTAATATAATAGCTTCTGTTGCCTGCGTTTATTCTCTCTTGTATACACGAGTGCATACTGTTGTCATTTTTTATTAGTACACCAAGATAATTAAAGTTTGCGACACCTTCAAAATTAAAATCGTTGATTGTAATATTTTGCGGGTTTCTCTGATTTGATCTATTGGATATTCTCATATATTTTGTTTGGTTTTCGTTAATTTCCAGACCTACTTCTCTTGTATTTTCTTCTAATGTCACAAATATTTCTACCAATGTCCTATAGTTCTTAGCTACAATTGCAATATCATCAGCGTAGGCTATAATTTGGTAAGATTTTGTGAAAATGTTACCACCCTTCTCAATTTTGCCTACTGCTTGCTCTAAGACCATGTTGAACAGCAGCGCTGACAGCGCGTCGCCTTGCCGACCTCCCGATTTTATCTCAAATTCCACCGAAGCAGTATTTTGTATCAGAACTTTTGCTCGCGATTTGAACATAGTTTCCATTGTCAGATTTACTAATTTGCGGGGCACACCTAATTGAATCAGTGAATATGCTATTTTGTTTCTATTTATGCTATCGAAGGCCTGCTTATAGTCAATAAATAAAATATGTAGATCTTGCCCAAATTCATAGCATTTCTCCATGTTTTGTTTTAGTAAATATATTTGGTCGATAGTAGATCGTTGTCTGCGGAATCCGCATTGATATTCACCAAGTATTTCTTCAGCATACGGTTCATTTTTTTCATATAATATATTTGATAGTATTTTGTACGCCGAATTTAGTAACATAATACCCCTATAGTTATTGCAATTCGTTCTATCTCCCTTCTTATGTATTGGCTTCAGTAGACTTGTTCGCCATTTTTTTGTTATTGTTTCATTAAGCCATATTGCACATACTAATCTGTATATCGTTTTATGTAGATAATCCCCCCCGTTACACAATAATTCAGATGTTATCGAATCTTCCCCCGGTGCTTTGTTATTTTTCAATTTCTTTATGGCATTCTTGACATCATTTAATGTGGGTTCATTTACAAGGAATTCGGCTGTGTATAAGATATTGTTTTCTGTTTGACATTGTTGATGTGTTTTATTTAGCGTTTCTTTATAATATTCGGCCCATCTGTCTATAATTTTTTGCTCTTCATTTAATAAGTTACCTTCTTTATCTTTGCATGATGTTAATCTTGGTTGGAAGCTCTTAGTTTGTCTATTGATATTGTTATAGATTTTTTAACGTTACCGCAATTATGTTCCTCCTGTATTTTTAAAATTTTATTTTTGAGGAATACCCTTTTCTTTTGTTTACATATTTTTGTAGCTATTTTTCGTTTTTCTTTATAGTTTTCCATGTTTGATCTGGTACATCTTTGTAGCAGTTTTTTATGAGCTTCATTTTTAATGTTTATGGCTTCTCTGCATTCATTATCAAACCATTCGGAGTCTCTTTGTTGTTGTTTCTCACCAATGGTATTTCTTGCACTTGCAGTTATGGCAGTTTCTATTCTTCTCCACTCATCATCTATGTTTATATCTTCAATCCTACTATCATTTTCACGTATACAACTTCTTATCTCATTTTTAAACTGTTCAATTATCTCATCATTTCTTAATTTATCACTATCCCACTTAATTCTACGTAATCCTCTACTTTTCGGAACGTTCGATATTCTTTGACGTAGTACGGCTTTGACTAGATAGTGATCACTGTCACAGTTTGCCTCTCTGTAGCTTCTTGTGTCAATTATTGATGATGACCACCTTGATGAAATTAGGACATGGTCTATCTGGTTTGTCCTATTCGAACCTGGAATTTTCCATGTACCTTTATATATATTTTTCCTCTCAAATGATGTACTTTTGATTTTTAAGGCGTTTTCATTTGCGAATTGTAGAAGGAGATGTCCATTTTCGCTGGTTTCATCGTGTAAAGAATATTTGCCAGCTATTTTCTGTGTTTCTTCTTCTTTTCCTATTTTTGCATTGAAATCTCCTAGTATAATTGTCGTATCGTAGTTGGGTACTTTTTCCCATACCGCACTTAGTTTTAAATAAAATTCCTCCTTCGCTATGTCATCCGCTTCTTCGGTTGGCGCATATGCTGATATTATTGTTATGTTGTTGAATTTTCCTTTAACTCTCATAGCGCATATTCTTTCATTGTGTGGGGCGAATCCTAATATATTTTTCTGCACTGATTTACTAACAATGAACCCTGTTCCATGTAAACCTGATCTTTGTGTGTTACCACTGTAGAATAATGTATATCTCCGTTTTTTAATTTCTCCGCAGCCTTTCCATCTTATTTCTTGTAATGCAGTGATGTCTATGTTGTACTTAATGACTTCTTTGGCTATTTCATTCATTTTACCTGCCTGTAACATTGCTCTTATATTCCAAGTAGCTAATCTTAAATCATTTTCCTTATTCACGAGCCGGGTCTGGTTTCCATTTGTATCAATCATATTTATCCGAGGCGTATTTGAAGATCTCATAACAAGCTTCTTTTTCCGGTGTACGAATGTTAACCGTACGACCAACCCCCAACCTGGAGGACCGGGTCATTTGTTTTCGAAGTTTTCGTCTTCTAGCCTTTGAGAAGCCAATCTCGAGATGTACAAGGCAGCACCTTCGGCAGTTGCTTCAAGAAATCGAACAGCATAAAGGAGTCTAGATAGAAGAGAAAATTATTTAGACCAAATATTATTAGTGAAAGCGAAAATAGTGATAGTAAAAAATAAAAATAAAAAAATGAAAACCAAACAAAATCAAAACAATCAAATCAAAACAAAAAAAAAAAAAAGAAAATATATAAATAAATTAAAATTGTAATTATAAATTCTATATTAAAAAAAAAAAAAATAACATTTCAATAAATCAAAATTAATTATTAATTCTATAGGGCCAGATGGCTAAAAGCTAAGGTCTCAAAATTACCTATATATATTTATGAATTTTATTTATGTTACTAATATTATTTCAAAAAATTGTCTAGATATAAGTTAAATATTTAAGTAAATTAAATAAAGAAAAAAAAAAAAAAAAAAAATTAGTAAGAATTTGGAATATTTTTGAATAGATAAAGTAATTAGAAAATGTTTTTTAGTACTATAAAGTTAATTTGGTTAGCCATGTCTTAAGAACAAACGAATAAAATCTTTTACGGTTTTAAAATGACTTATTAACTTCCCATTCAATTTGAACCAAATAGATGTAGGGTATTTCTTAGTCGGTTGCACCGACTGACTGTTTCTTTACTTGTTTTACTTTTATTTTAGTATATGAAAAAAGTATTCAAATTACAATTTACGTTTTTTTATTTTTGTTTACATTGATTATTGAGGTTCTTTTGTTTAATTACTCATTCATTTACAATAGTTTATCAAGCAGAATTAGTTAAATAATAAATTTATTCAAGTTTATTTTTTTATATTTTGATTTATTTAATCGTTTAATAAAAAAGTACAATTTTGTTAGTTTACTTTAATTATTATTACTATTGTTGGACTATTATAACTGAATACTGGACTATTCGAACTTATGTATATTATCACAAATTAATATTGCTTTTGCATAACTTAGAATTATTTATTATTATCAAAATTAGAGACACAGATAACAGCAGCATTTTGATTGTAATACTTATTTATAACAGAAGTGCTCAAAATTTCTTATCATAAATATAAAAGATGAGAATTAATCGCGATATTTCAATTTGAAATTAGTTTTTTTCATACCTGTAATCTGCATCACGTCATATTTCAAGAAAAACTAAATAGGATTCCTAAAAATCTATAAATTAAGTCTAACCAGAATTTTTCAACTTAAAAGGATTAAAATATTAAAAATTGAATTATATATAACATTAAATTAAGTAAATTTGGAGAATAAGTTTAAAAATTATTTAAAATTGAAATAATTAACCAAGGGTACAAAATTATTTAATAGTAAATGCACTAAGCAACAAAATCCTGAAAAGGAGTAATTGCTGCATGTGTGTAAAATTTTATTTAAGTGGATAAAAAGTTTTAAATATGTAATTTTGTAATTTCATTTTATGAACACATTTATTTCAAGTTTATATTTTTTTTTTGAATATTTTTAAGTAGATAAATTAGTAAGAATTTTTAATATTTTTGAATTGATAAAATAATTAAAAAATGTTTTTATTATTATAAAGTAAATTTGGTTAACTATGCCTTACGATCAAACTAATAAAAGCTTTTATGGTTTTAAAATGACTTATGGACATCTGATTAAATTTGAACCAAATAGCTGTAGGGTACTTTTAAGTCAGTTGAGTAGTAGGTATATGGGGTTCCAGATATATGGAGCGATGAGGAAAAATGTCTTTGGTATGTATTTTAAATGGTAGAAATTTGTCTAAGCTAGAGGGTTAAAAAAAAAAACGTTTGATGTAAGTAGTGCAGAATGAGGAATTTAAGTAGATTGTGTCTTTGATATTTTTTAAGTTAGAAATGAGGTTTGTAGATGGAATTGAATTAGGTGGGTGGAATTGAAACGAGTTGGAACAAATTAAAAGATCTTTGAACAATTGTATGCGTGTGTTTCGTTGATATTAAAACACTTCGATCGGTGGATGGGATGGTGGTGGTGGACAGTGTCAGTTACGGTGGCAATTTTTTTTAACTGAAAACTGAAATATATGTAAGGGGGATTTCGTCGCTGCAGCGTTTTGTTGTTTTAAATATTAAAGAAGAAAATAACAAATATGTTATGTATTAGAAAAAATTTTTAAAAACTAAAGTGATGTCAGTGAATTTTTTCAAATATTTCTTATCTGCATTAAATGCTAGACAATTTTTAAAAACTAACAATCCGAATTTTTTTGTTATAATTAAGAAATAATAAGATTGATAATAGAGTATTTAAAACAGAGATAATTAAATTTGTCGATCATTAACTTTTTAAAACTTGTATGTGTAGTAGTAATAATATATATATATATATATATATATATATTTATATATTTATATATATATATATATCTAATAAATTGAAAATGGATGTTAAAAGAATAAAGTGTGAAAAAAGTGTGAATTTAATTGCAATGTTAGCAAGAAAAATATCTCTAAATTATTTAATTTGGAACGTCACATGAAAGTGCATAAATATTGTTCAAAATGCAACATTTTTACATTAAATAGGAGACATCATTTGAGGACAAATATGCATTAAAATAAAGCAGCTAAAAAATTGCAGCCACACGTCAGAATGATAAATCAATTTTTTCAAAATAGAATTCAAACGTTTTTAATTGATAACGTAAATGTAGAACTGACTGATCTGAGAACATTTTTCATCAAAATTAAAGATGATGTTATAGCTGTTCTTCAGAGATCGGTACTAAATCCTCAAATCTTTAAGATGAATGTAGAGTTTTTTAAAATTATCACCTGCAAATGAAAGCACCGTTTGTGACATATGCAGATTGTGAAAGCATCTAAAATTCAATATCAACATGCACTTCTAATGCTATCAATCATCAACCAACAACATTAAGGAACATGTACCAGTTGCATTCGGATATTTCATAAAATGCTTATTTGATGATAAATTAAATAAATATGAAAAATGTGTAGGATTAAACTGTGCAAAGGAGTCCAATCACTATTTAAAAACAACCCCCATGAAAGAATTAACATTAGATGAAGAACAGAGACAGCTCACTGATAAAATTTGCCATATTTGCGGTAAGAATATAGATTTAGAAAAAAGGGTGAGAGATCATTGTCATTTTAGTGGTAATTATAGGGGCCCTGCCCATTTTGAATGCAATTTACATTTTAGAAAATCTAATTTTTTCCCGGTATTTTTTTCATTATTTTTTAGCCTATGATTGCCATTTATTGTTCAAAGCTCTTAAAATTATTTATGGTGACATAAATATAATACCATTAAATAAAGGGAAATATATTTCTCTTTCTAAGAGAATATTGTTAATAGAAGAAGGTGCTAGTTTTTCTATACAATTTCTTGATAGTTTTCGGTTTATGGATGAGAGTCTTGATAGTTTATTTAGCAATTTAGAAATTAGGAAAAAGCTAAATATAAAACAAACTTTTGGTGAAAATTCTAATTTACAAAACTTGCAACAAGAAAACATGGGTATCCCCGGATGGTCGTACAGAAAACGAGAATGACCATATAATTGTACAACAGAAATGGAGAAAATCGCTCTGCGATGTAAGAAACAAAAGGAGCGCGGATGTCGGTAGTGACCACCATTTGGTCTTCGCGTGTATGCAGTTAAGGACGTCAGCTGTCAATCGATGTATAATCAGACCGAAAAGGAGAGCTCATTTCAATGTGGAAGCATTAAAAAATCCCACTATATGTTGTAATCTAGTAGCCAGCTTCAACGACAAAGTAACTACATGGACGGTTTAAAATGAGCAAGATGTATCTATATGTTATATGGGATAATACCAAAAAAGCATTTATAGAATCCAGTTCCGAAACAGTATCTTCGCTATCTACCCAAAGAGATCCTTAGATATCACAAACCCCATGGGATAAAATTGCTGAACGTAGTTCCTTAACAGCTGGGTGGCACAGTGGTTAAGTGCCGACCTTTCATGCAGAAGGGCCCGGGTTCGAATTCTAGTGAAAGTGAAAAAACTTTTCTGGTTTTCGACTCGACTCAGCTACCATTCGCCATTGGGTTCAAATTAATGGCATAATCAATAATTAATAATTATAAATCTTTAATAAAAAATACTTTAATATAAAAATATAAACAAATGCAAAATATAAACAAATAATTTAATTAAATAATATAACTCACAGATATAGAATACCATATAAGTAAAATATAAAATATTACAATATAAACAAAAAATAGAATTGTAAATATTGAAAATCTAAGACGTTTCTACATGTTATAAGGCCTAGTACTATCTCATGTTTAAATTGCATGTGGAATTCAATAAGACCAATTCTAATAACACGAATATAATATGACCCCCTGTTCCAACATGTACCTATGGTATAGACAGGCTAATTAGCCTAACAGTTGAACAGTTAGCGCTTAAAAAAAAAAAAAAAAAAAAAAAAAAAGAGGAAAATCAATGCTGAATCCAACCAGCAAAAAAAAGAAGAACTACGTTTGCAGTATAGATTAGCACATAAAGCTGCACAGAGGAGTGTAAGACGTGACAAACGGAAAAATATTGAAGATCTTGCAAAGGAAACTGAGAACGCTGGAGATGTCAAAACTCTTTACAAGATTACGAACAAAATTGCTAAACGTAACGAGCATCAAACAATCTTGGACGAGAGTGGAAGGCTGTTGGTATCTTTGGATGATAGGATGAAGCAAGTACCCAGCAAAGAACGTGGCCAGAACTGAAGAGGTTAGCCGCAGATAGGAGCCGATGGAAAGAATTTACTTCCGCCCTATGCCCCACGGATGGGGTTGCAGGACAATGATGATCTAAACAAGTTATGCTATGTTATGCTATGTCACAGTATCTACCATATAAAAATTTTAAATGGGTTGAGAATTCATTATTAGCAAATTTTAATGTCAGTAATATTTGAAAACTATTACCAACTTTGGAAAATAAATTAAAATATGTTATCCATTACAAAAATCTTAGGCAATGTCTGCAAAATATTTTAATATTACGTAAAATTCATAGAATTTTAGAATTTGAACAATCTGATTAGCTTAAGAAATATATTGATCTAAATAATTTACATAGTAAAATGAAAAAAATGATTTTGATAAAAAATTATTTAAAAAATAAAATAAATTCGTTTATGGTAAAACAATGGAAAATATCGTGAAATTAAAATAGTAGATAGTTGGGAAAGTAAAAATAGATGTTGGGGCGAGAGCTTATGTAGTCAAACCTAATTTTAATAGTTTAACGGCATTTACAAATAATTTGATTGCTATAGAATTGAACAAAAATAAAATATTTTATAATAAGCCAATTTATACAGGATTTTGTATATTAGAATTATCGAAAGTTCTTATGTATAACTTTCATTATCTAATATATAAAGGAGACAACTTGTTTGTTTGTCCAGCATTCACGTGAAAACCACTGGTCCGATTGTCACAAAATTTTAAAGGAATAATTCTGAGAGCCCGGGAGGTGACATACTCAAAGCAACCGGAAAAGATCCTCATAGCAACCGGAATTAGTTGTATAAATTTGGTTGGAATAAATTAACCCATTTCGGCCTGGCGGGCTTCCAAAAAATTTTGTGTTTTCGATTTGTGTCCAATTTTGCAGGTTGATTTTGCAGTCGCAAATAGAGGCTGACAAAATTTTTGTTGAGTGCGGTTAACCCGTTTGGGAACGAGGGCGCAATGAAGCTTTTTCAATGTTTTTGATGTCGAGTCAAAACGGTTTGACCAATTGACTTGAAACTTTGCACAAATTTGCACCTCTTAGCAACAGGAATTAGTTGTATAAATTTGGTTGGAATAAATTAACCCATTTCGGCCTGGCGGGCTTTCAAAAAATTTTGGGTTTCCGATTTGTGTCCAATTTTATAGGTTGATTTTGCAGTCTTAAAGAGAGGCTGCAAAAAGTTTAAGTTATGTTCGAATAACCCGTTTTTCACGACGACGCCATGAACTTTTCTATAAATTTTATTTGCATAAACGATTAAAAGAATATTATTGAAAATTTTGTTCCAGCATTTTAATGAAAACCCACAGGGTTAATTTGGCTTTGACCTGTTTGCGCGGTTTGAACAAAGATTCAATGAAATTTTCAAATTTTTATTATGAACGCAAGTTAACCTTTATTCCAAAAGCTCACTTAATTAATAAGACTGGTTTTTTTCCTTAAATAGTCTGAAATAGTTAAAAGCTAAATGAGATAATATTAATAATAATAAAAATAAAGCTAATAAAGAATCTGAATAAAAATATCTTTAGAATTAAATAACATAACATTTTCCTTCTCCACATTTTTTCGTAAGTATTTGTTTTTTATCTACTTTGCAGTTGTTTTTTTTTTCTAAATAGATTTCAGTGTGAAATTGTAGTTTTCTTCAAATGAAATCTAAAAATCAAAAAATTCATTTTCGTATATATTATGCTTAAATACATAGTATTTTAAAAGAGTTTTTCCAAAAAAAATCCGACATTTCTCTCATAAAATCATAAAAAAACGAGGAAGAGCGTAGTAGAACTTTCAGGTAAGTACAAAACAAAATGTAAGTTGAAAAGCAGATTTTTTAACCTTTTCTAAGCCATCGACTATATTTTATTCAAACGTTGGCAATTCAAGAAAACTACTATTGACATAGTATAATAACATAATAGCAAATTGAGTATACCCTTTTGGCCTATGGTCAAACAACTTATAGCCTTTTTATTCAGTTAATATTATTCGCCGGAACCCCACCATCGTCAACTCTATCGTCAAGGAGCACCAAATTGTCAAGAAGAACCACGTATAGAAAAATTAGTGATATAGTTCAAACTGTTTTGCAAACTGTTTTTTTAAAGTTATGGTTTCTAAATTGGTTAAGCAAACTCGACAAAACATATTTTTAAACATTCCCCTAATCAAAGAAGTTTTAACTACTTTCAAAAATTGGACTTAATTTACTTGTAAATTTTTTTTTTAACAATCGTCGGGTAGGCATGGATTAACAAATTCCAAGTCTGTTAATAGAGTGAACTCCATTCTCAAAGGGGAACACATATACAAAATTTTAAGTCAATCGGTTAAATCATTTCTAATATATAGCAAGGCAAAGAAAAAACCTATAAAAAGCTGTTGGGCCACAATGGGTGAACCGAACTCCACAAATATTTTTTTGATACTTTCTTTTTAACCAAAGTAGTACTTCAAAAAATTGGCTGAAACTTGCTCTTTTACAATTTGCACGCTCCGGGTAAATCTGCTTGTCTAATATAAAAAGGAGAAAATTTGTTTGTTTGTTCAGGATTCACGTGGAAACCACTGGTCCGATTGTAAAAAAATTTTAAATGAATAATTCAAAGAGCGCGGGGGTGACATAGGCTATGTCACATTTTTATAAGTCAACAGGTTGCGGATCCAGAGCCGTTTTAAGCTTTCTCATTTTTTTAACGTCGAGTCAAAACGGTTTGACCGATTGACTTGAAATTTTGCACAAATGTTTCTCTTAGCAACCGGAATTAATTGTATAAATTTGGTTGGAATGAACTAACCCATTTCGGCCTGGCGAGCTTCCAAAAAATTTTGTGTTTCCGATTTGTGTTCAATTTTATAAGTTGATTTTGCAGTACAAAGGAAAGGCTGCAAAAAGTTTTAGTTAAGTTCGATTAACCCTTTTTCCACGAGGATGCCATGAAGTTTTCTATAAATTTTATTTGCTTAAACGATTAAAAGAAATTTATTGAAAGTTTTGTACAAGAATTTTAATTATAAAAACCCACAGGGTTAATTTGGTTTTGAACTGTTTACGCGTGTTGCACAAAGATCCAATGAAATGTTTAAAATTTTTGGTATTAACGCAATTAATTTTTTGCTCTTCTTAAATAGTCTCAAATAGCGCAAAAGCTAAATGAGATAATATTAATAATAATAAAAATAAAGTTAATAAAGAATCCGAATAATAATATCTTTAAATTTAATTAACGTAACATTTTCCTTCTCTACCTTTTTTCGTAAGCCTTTGTTATACCCTACACCTATTGAATAGGTAACCACCTAAAGGAAGTGAGCTAGATATGGAAAAGTATATATATTTGTAATCAGCGTGACCTCCTGAGTCGATATAGCCATGTCCGTCCGTCCGTCCGACCGTAGGTTCGGTAACTCAAAAAATAATGGGGCTATCTTGATAAAATTTTAACTGTAGGTTACTAGGACTGAAAGTACGGCGAGAATTGCATACGGGCGAATTCGGTCCATGGGTTTGGATTCTGGACCTTTTAATCGATCGAAGGGCTAACGATCATATATAGAAAATCACGATAACTCAACAACTAAAGACGCTATCTTCATCAAATTTGTGTTGTAGGTTACTAGTAATGAAACTACTTCGGGGATTGCGTAAGTTCGGGATTGGACCATGAGTTCGGACCAATTTGGGCCAACCGGGCATAATTCCGAAACCAATGAAGATAGAACCTCCAAATTTGGTATCAGGGTGTCCCTTCGATTTCCTTAGTCTCCTTGACATTTGAGCCCAATTGGAGTAGTGGGTGGGGACCAGCCACTCAGTTCCGAGAACCTTAAAGCATATTTTCGAAATTAATAAAGAAAGTAACTTGAAACAAATGTAGAAGCTTCAAATTTGGCACATGGGTGTTCTTTACTATTTCCTGCGGGTCCCTCTAATTTTGGTACAATTGGAGTGGTGGTTCAGTACCTCTTTTGGACCCCCCAATGTGTAAAAGCTTATCATCGAAATTAATAAAACTAGTAACTTATAATTAAGATAGAATGTTCCAATGGTGTACAAGAGTTTACTAGTTTTGAAGTATGACGGGGACTACATATGGGCGAAATCGTACCATGGTTTCGGGTTCTGGAACCCTTGAAAAGTTCAAGGGCTAACAAACATATATCGTAAAAACACCATAACTCAAAAAATAATGCCGCTATTTTGATGAAAATTAAACTCTAAGTTACTAGTAATGAAAGTACAATGGGAATTGGTTGTGGTTGAGTTTAATTTCGAAGCCAAAAAATATATTTCCTATTTCCTATGTGTCCCCGAAATTTAGACTTAATTGTAGTGGTTCAACTTTGTTCAAAGGTACTTGCTGCAAATATGTAAAATTTATTTTTATATTTAAATGAATTATATGAAAAGGTCTAAATTTGTAATTGTATTTTAGAAATACATTTATTGCATATTTCGCGTTTATAAGCTTTTCTATTAGGTATATAAACTAACCATTTAAAATAATTGCAATTTTGAAAAATTTGGATTATTAAATATATTATGCTTTGATTATCTTTTTATCACAAAATTTAATAATTAGAATTTTTCCATTTTGTAATTGAATTGTAATAAATATTTTTTCATTTATTTCAAGTTTTTTTGTTTTTTAATATTTTTAAATAGATAAATTAGTAAGAATTTGTAATATTTTTTAATAGATAGTGTAATTAGAAAATGTTTTTAGTATTATAAAGTTAATTTGGTTAGCTATATCTTACGATCAAATTAATAACAGCTTTTATGGTGTTAAAATGACTTATGGATATGTCCTTAAATTTGAACCAAATAGGTGTAGGGTATTTCTAAGTCGGTTGCACCGACTGACTGTTTCTTTACTTGTTTTTTATCTACTTTGCAATTGTTTTTTTTAAAAATGGATTTCAGTGCGGTTTTTCAAAATTGCGGTTTAAATTTAACAGTGAAATAAGTCTTAAATACATAGTACTTTAAAACAGTTTTTGCAAAAAATAAGTCTGCATATGTCTTATAAAATCTTAGAAAACGAAGAAGAGCGTAGTAGAACTTTCAGGTATGGTTGCAACGCTGATTTTTTAACGTTTTCTAAGCCATCGAATATATTTTATTTAAACGTGGCAATTCAAGTAAACTACTATTGACATAGTGTAATGACATAATGGCAAATTTAGTATACCCTTTAGACCTTTAGTATTATATGTAAACTAGCTATTACTCAGTGCACGTTCGCCGTCTCTCAATGGAGTTTTAATTTAAGTTGCTGTTATTAAAAAGATAACACAAAAATTACACGTGGTGTACATATCGATTTTAAAATGTAATTAAGAAATTTTTTTAAAACAATTTTTTTAGGATTATTCTAGCAATTTTTCAGGAAATTTATCAAACTTCACTTGAAACTTTTCATAATTATTAAATATTAATAAAAAAAAAAGTTTAGTTCAGTTAACATTATTCGCCGGAAGCCCACCATCCTCAACTCTATCGTCAAGAAGCACCAATTTGTCAAAAAGCACCACGAATAGAAAAATTAGAGATAATCGTTCAAATTGTTTTGCAAACTGTTTTGTAAAGTTTCTGTTTCGCAATCGGTTAAAAGAACACGACAACATTTTTTTTTTAAACATTTCCCTAATTCGAAAAAGTCTTACCTACTTTCAAAAATTGGACGTAATTTACTTATAAAATTTTCTTTTCACCAATCGTAGAAATGACAAGTATATAAATGTACGCATAAAAAATTTAAAGTAAATTTGTCAAACCGTTTCTGATTAAGAGTAAAGTAACGAAAAAATCTGTAAAAAGCTGCTGTGCCGCAATGGGTTAACGGAACTCAACAAACCTGTTTTACAGATTTTGATTGAGCAATATTTCGCATAATTGGACGTAATATACTTCCAAAATTTTTTTTTGGAAAATAGGCTGGCGGCAAATATTAACAAATTTCAAGTCTGTTAACATAGTGAACTCTATTCTGAAAGAGGAATACATATACAAAATTTGAAGTCAATCGGTTAAACCTGTTCTAATTTATAGCAAAATAACGAAAAAAGCTATAAAAAGCTGTTGGGCCGCAATGGGTTAACGGAACCTCACAAATATTTCTTGAGGCTTTCTTTTAAACCAACGCAGTATTTCGAAAAATTGGCCAAAACTTGCTCGTTTACAATTTGCACGCTCCCGGGCAACGCCGGGTAAATCTCCTAGTATTTATATAAAATCCAAATTTAAAAATAATATTCAACCAAATTATAAGGATAATGATAGTTTTGTATATACTATACAGACCGAAGATTTTTATGAGGCAATTAGACCTGACCTCAATAAATATTTTGATACCTCAGATTATGAGATAAATAATCCATATAACTTTCCTTCTTTAATAAAAAAGTTTTAGGAATGTTTAAAAATGAAACGAGCGGGAAAATTATTACAGAATTTATAGGATTGCGTTCTAAAATGTATTCCATAAAAACGCTAACAAATGATACTATCAAGAAATCCAAAGAAGTTTGTGATAGATAATTTAGATATAGATGATTAAGGAATTGCTTGAAAAATAAAAAAATATTGTATAGAAATATGCGGGTTTTCAAATCTAAATTGTATACAATTTATTCGCAGATACTAAATAAAATAGCTTTAAGTTATTTAGATGATAAGAAGGACATTTTGCCTGATAATGTTAAAACTTACTTATGGGGTCATAAAAATATTAATGCTGATACCTTTATATAAAATAAAAATAAAACAAAAAAATAAAATAATACAAAGTTTTTTTATTTTTTAATATAAAAATTTTTTACAATTCATTATTAGAATTAATTGTAGGAACTTGCAATGGTTGTGAAGATGTGCGAAATAAAAATCTGCCACAATGGGATGTAAAGCACTTTACCAACCCCCTATGCCATATAATATAACCAGCAAAGTCTTCTTGATCTAGGAATAATTTGCGTTCTATAATATGCTCCATCTGCTCCAGTTATGTGTCGTGAGCCCTAAATTGCATTCCCAACACTCAAATGTTAATTCCATTGTGCTCATTTTTAAATTGTTAATTAATTTCGTTCTTAAAACACGAAAATGTTTTTTTATAATGAGTAGGTAAATTTTTTGGTATTATTATGAAGTAATGAATCTTGGTTTGTAATAGTTTTACCAAAAAAAAAAATAAATAAAAGATGTTATTTATTTTTATATTGAAACTTGAATTATCAGTTGACTCCAAACATCCTCAAAAAATTTTTTTATTTCATGATTAAGTAAATATTTTGTCTTTGGTATTATAATGAAATAATAAACATTGTTTTGTATTAGATTTAAAAAAATGTTATTCCTTTTTATATTGAAACTAGAATTAACAGTTGACCCCAAAAATCTTCAAAAAAATTTTATTTCATGATTAAGTAAATATATATTTTTTTTGTTTTTTTGATATTATAATGAAAAAATGAACATTTTTTTTTATTAGATTTAATAAAATGTTATTCATTTTTTTTATTGTGAAACTAGAATTATCAGTTGACTCCAAACATCCTCAAAAAATTTTTATTTCAAGATTAAGTAAATTTTTTTTTGGTATTATAATGAAATAAGGCTATTTGCTAACAATTATTTTCATATAAATACATGTAATTTCTTCAAGACATTTGTATTCAAAAGTTATCAAAACTGTACACTCAGAAGGGTTTAAGAAAAAAAAACAAAACAAAATTAAAAAAATAGAAGAAGGAAGTTTTTGCCGATAAAATCAACCAAAAATTCAGCATTGAAGAAGTGCCTACGAAAAAAATGTGCGAAGTAGAGAAAGGGAAACAAAATTAAATTTTTAAAACGTGTGATGACTAAATATGGAGGAAGAATTATTCTTGAAACCAACGGGTTTAAGGAATTCTTACCTATACGATATAATTCATTAAAGGATAAAGAAATTAAAGTTTTAAGTTCCGGAAGTTTCGATATTATAAATGATGAGGAAATAGGAAAATCTTATAAAATAAGATTTTTACCGATTCAAACAATAGATTTGGAGGAGAAGGAGGAGGAGGAAGTAGATTCTAAAGATTTAGAAGAAGAAGATATTATATAAAAAAAAAAATAAATATATATTGTTTTTTAGTTATTTAATTCAAGTATTTCAAACTTTTTATTTTTTATAAATATAAAAGTATATTTAAATTCAAATCCATCTATCCAGTTTCAATAATTACATATTCCATGTTTATTAATGTGCTTTTTCTTTATATGCAAAATCATTTGTTTTCATACATAAATTTAGACAATTTTGGCAACTTCTCCTGTTAATGGTTTAAATTCAACTAAGCGATCGTGGAAAATTAGACAATAAGCTGTAGTATTGTCTGGAATTTTTTTTAAAGTGTTTAATTCAATTTTAAAATCAACTGGACCCATTTTAAGATTATCATTTTGATAACGAGTATCAATTATGAAGATTGGAGAATCAGCTTTAAATTTTTTCCATGAAACTAAAGGTTCTGATATTGAGTTATTATAATAAAAGCTTCTAAAACTCAAATATGCTTCATATGATAAGGCATAACGATTTTTTGTAGAATCTAAATTCATCTCTTCATATGGATATGATTCTGAATTTAAATATACTTTTATATTTTCAATATCACAATAATTAAAAGCTGAAGGATCTTCATCCAGTTTATTTTGTTTACCAGTTTGTAGAGCAAAAATAATAAAACGGGTTTTTCAAGTTGTGAGGCTGTTTTAACATTCCAAATATGATGTGTAGTTCCTGCTGGTAATGTGGGATATTCATATAAATCCCAATTTCTAAAAGGAATTTTCATAACCGAACCATTTTCAATACTTTGTATAAATTTAAGTTAAGATTATAAGCTAAATTAATATATTGAACCTTCCATTATATTTTTGTAATAGTAAGTTTAGGTTTTTCACTTGCATTAGCACTGCTACATAATAATGAATTATCATTAGATCGAGAGTGAGTTAATATTAATTCATGTTTTTCATTTGGAATAATGATTTTGTAATCTTCAGCAAACCCTATTAATCTTTTTAGGGAAATAGAAAAGTTAAAATGTAAACTATTATTTTTAATTGATTCATCAGGTGACCAACTTCCATTGTATAAAGCTGTACTTTCATTCCGGTTGAGTGAAATATAGCTTTTTAATGTTTAAGTTATTCAAACATTATGATTATGATCAATTTCCTTACCATTCAGTTCATAGCGAATTTCATCAAATAGAAATGGTATAGCATTATTAACTAGTTAACTGTGAGTAACAGCTGTTCCATCATGTTTTGATACATAACCTTCAATGCAGATTAGACTTTTTGAAGGTAATACATTTAAGTTCTGATTTTATTTTTGGATTCGTATAATATCACTTTATCCGAATGAGTTTAAGAATGGAGAATAAAATGCCATTAAGCACTAGTTATAGTTTCACAAAAAATTGGATTATTAAAGAGATCCATTTTAATTTACTTTTAATAGATATCCAAAAGATTTTAGATATTCTTTATTTTCAAATGATAAACGTTTTAAATGGTGAGTTCTTCCTGCTTCGGTTGACTTTGATTAATTAAACTAGTGTGTATTTATATTGGATTGATGATTTTGATTAAATGCTAACATTTTGGGAGCTTTAAATGCAATCTAATTGTTATTGTTTCTCCGAGAAAATTAATTAAATTAACGTTTTGATCAAGTAGTTTTATAGTAAAAGGTCTTATCTGATTAAGGGTTACTGGTAAATAAATTACATTCTTAGGAAATTCAACTATTTTATAGCCAGGGCTGACATTAATAGAAAATTCAAGTAAAATGTGAGCTTCCTTTCCATTTCCATTAAGTTCATGAAATAATATTGCATTCTACCCTCACTATATTTATTTATTAATGTCAACAAAAAGATCTGATGTATGCCATTTATTAGCTGATAGTTCTTTCTGCTGAAACTTAATAATCAACCGATAGTACTTTCTCTTTCAAAATAAATTTCTCTATCACATTTTATTGTTATTATTTGCTCTAATAATTAACCATTCCTTATCGGTTTTAGTTATTTCCAATGTTTTTCTAAGAAATGATGCAATATCTTCAATTTCATATGAACCTGTTGGAATTGTAATAATCGTATCACCAATAATAAATTGATTATTCTCCACATCTATATTAGTAATTGGAAGTCTACTAAACCGCAAGTATAGGCTTTCTCCCTTTAATCTATAGGAGGGAAATAATTACTCGTTAATACCGAACAATTTCCATTTAATGTTAGTGTTATCGACATCTCCTTAATTTAAGTAATAAGATAATTTTATATTGATCATTGTTTTAATAGATTTTCAAGGTTAGTGCATCATCATCATCATTATTAACAGAATATATATAACATATACAAAAGTCTTTCGAATAATAAAAATTATTAATGTAGACCACTTTCAATAAAGCTAGACAAAGAATAAAACAACAGCACCACCTGAAAGTGCTCCAATAAATGATAGACCTGCTAATATAGGGATTAAAGGTAAAACTCCTCCAATTTTTGGTACGGGAATTATTCGAGGAATGGCAAAATTTTTTTTCTGTCCTTTAGAAATATTTCTGGCAGCATGTAAAGCAGTTTTTATAATATTCTTATCATTCATTGATTTTTTTTTTATATTTTTAACAGACATTTTAGCTTCTTTTATAACATTTTTCAAAAGCTTTTTCCTCTGAGTTTTCCTTTTTCGTAAAATTTTTTTTTTTAATCCCATACCGAGCTTAACTTTAGCTTTCATTGAGTTTGCAACTAGATATGAATTTAACCGTTACTCTTTGCCGAGCTTTATCTGCTAATATCTTATCAGCTATATGATGTTGATTTTGATCAGTATTTTGAGAATATACTATATCATGCTCTCGTCAAGCCTCATCTAAACCAATTCCTTTATCACCTCGTGCTAATCGTAGTTTTAATTTTGTCCCTGAACCGCAATAATTATACCCAGGTAAATGTGCTTCAAATGGTATCTAATTAATTACACCTTTTCCAATAACAGTTTTTTGTTACTAATCGAATATTTATTTTGAAGAGACCTATTAAAGAGTTTAGTTTTAGAAAGTCGCCGATACACTAAGTACCTTTAGGGAAATGAAATTTATAAAAGTACAAAACGTAGTTAAAGTTAAAAAAAAATTTAAAAAAGAAACTAAAAAGACATGGTGAATGCTTTTCGGATAGTATACGACTATCCGGAAAGCATTCACTAATGTTTGGACCAATAGTTGGACCTTCAAATTGCGGTAAGACTAATATTATGTTGAGTATGCTTTTAGATCGCAAAGGCCTGAAAATTAAAAACATATATATTTGCTCGAAATCATTACATCAACCTAAATATGAATATCTAAAAAAATTAATAAAACTAATCAAAGGAATGGTATATAACGAATTTTCAAATAACGCTGATGTAATTGAACCGTTAACCTAGCAACCAAACTCAATATTTATTTACGATGATGTAGCTTGTGATAAACAAGATAATATAAGAGCCTATTTTTGTATGGGACGTCATCAAGAAGTAAATAGCGTTTATTTATGTCAATCTTATACAAGAATTCCAAAGCACATAGTAAGAGATAATGCTAATTTTCTAATTATATTTAAGCAAGATGATCTAAATTTAAAACATATATATGATGATCATGTAAATTCTGATATGACTTTTAATGAATTTAAAAAATTCAGTGCATGTTGTTGGAATGATAATTATGGTTTTCCAATCATTGATAAAGATAGTGGTTTAAATAATGGACGCTATAGAAAAAATTTTGAAGCATTTGCTAAATTTTAGTTAACCCATCTATTAGCTTAAGACTTTTAATTGCATCAGAAACAGCTGGTAACAACAATCATCATAATGAAATTATATCTATAATTCAAGAGTTGAGAGAAGCAAATATAGTTCAATAAGTTTTTATATTGACAATCAGTTAAAATCATAATGCCGCTTGATAAATTTTGACGTAGTACAGTTTCTTCTTCTAAAAAACAACTATAAAGTCAAGGCCCCCCAGGTACAAGTTTTAAATAAACTTCTGAAGGAAATTATGATTTAGATAACAAAATTTTATCAAATGTCCAAGAACCAATTAATGGAAGTGACGCAGCAACACAAAATTCTGTAAATAAACATGTTTTCTTTCAGAAAGAACTATTACAAAACGAAATGCGAGAAATTTTTGATCATTTAGAGACAACAGTAGCTAAAGAACTTAAATTAGCAGAAGAATCAAATTCTCGGAATTGTAAAAATTTTCAAAGATGACTGTTGAAAAGCTGAAGCCCAAACTCAATCAGCATTGGATTTATTAAGTGGTTTAAAACTTATAAAAGAACAATTGGGGATCAGTTTTCATTTACTTTTCGAAATGGATAACATCAAATCGGATATTCTTTAAATAAGTCTTAGATAAATATCATGATATTTTATTGGAGGAACATTATGAACAATTAAAAATTCACTTTCCTTTTTTAAAATTATTAAAAATTCTATCCCAATTAAAACGAAAGAGTATGGATATAATTGTGATACATGTCCCTATACATCAGACAACATGACAACTGTTCCAGATACTTGTCCTTGTCATTCAGCAGAATATTATATGTTAAAATGTTCCAAACTAAAGGATTTATATAAATGAATAAAAAATAAATAATTATAATATAATGTTATATAAATAAAGAATATAAAATTTAAATACATTTTATTGTTTTGCTTTTTATTATATATATATAAGAATTTTATATAGGTGCATTTTATTTAAAAATGAGTAAAAGAGAGGTGGTTGAAGAGCTGCATAAGCCTGCACGAAGAAATTTTAAACGACGTAGAGTTATAATTAAAGGATTTGATGATCTTTGGAAAACTGATTTAGTAGAAATGGGTTCATATGCTAAAGAGAACAAAGGTTTTAAGTTTTTATTAACTGTAATTGATACCTTTTCCAAGTTTGCATGGGCAATCCCTATAAAAGCAAAAACTTCAGACAACGTCACAAAAGCAATGCAAAATATTTTTCTAACTTCTAAAAGACATTCTCAAAATTTGCAAACTGATGATCGAAAAGAATTCTTCAATAAAATATTCAAAAATTTAATGAATAAATATCAAATAAATCATTACTCAACATTTAGCATAAGCCTCTATTGTAGAGCGTTTTAATAGAACTTTAAAAGAAAAGATGTGGAAAGAATTTAGTTTTAACGGAAATTATAAATGGATTAACCTAATTCTAGAATTAACCAAACAATATAACAACACTAAATACCGAACAATTCAAAAACGACCGACAGATGTCAATAAAGATAATGCTGAAAATTTGCTGAAAACTGTATATAATCAAATAAAAATTGCTTCACCTGCAAAATATAAAGTTAATGATCCAGTTCAAATAAGCAAATTCAAACATATTTTTGAAAAGGGGTATACACCTAACTGGACAACTGAAATATTTAAAATCAGAAAAGTTCAAATTACATACTTATTAGAAGATTATCAAAGACAACCAATCCAAGGTAGTTTCTATGAATATGAGTTGTTAAAAACTAATAAAAAACAAGTGATGATAAAAAACCAAGGGTTTTTAAAAAAGCACATTTTCAAAATAATATAGTGTTTCATACTAAGTATTTTATCGGAATATAATGTTCAAGCTTCAATATTAACGTTTAATTAAGGAAATATATACGTTGGTGACTAAGTTACTGCTTACTTATAAAAACATTAACTTTTTTATTTTAAAGTTCTAATAGCCCTTCAATGCTCCCTCTCCATTTTTGTAGGTTCTAGGAATTGAATCAAAATTTGGAATTTTACTTAGAATTTTATTATCTAAGCAAAAATGAGTAAAACTGAGAGACACTTTCTTCAATTTAAGGAACTGCTTTTAAATTTAAGAATAACCTTTGACATATGTTAAAATATAATGTTGGACCTTCAAATTTTGTATATTAATAAAAAAAAAATTGGACAGGTATTTAAGTTACAGGTGCTTAAAAATAGCAAAATTAAATTTGCGAGCCCTTATAGCTTCTAAACAGTGGGCTTGACAAAAAAATTTTGTTAACCGACTCCTACTAATTTTTAAGGATCTAACTTCTCCCAAAATTTCAAGAGCCTATCTTAAACCGTTTAAGAGATATGTGGGATTAAAATTTTTGCAAAAATTGAGTTGTATATAATGCTAAATTTTAGTACCATATGGCAACCCTATACATTTGATCGACATATTTTTGTTAAGTCTATAAAAGCAGCTCTCTTATATCGTTTTTCGATTGAAAATAAACCTAATAGAACTCATGTTATATCATTTTAAATATAGGGCTTTTTTGGAATTTGCAGGGGCTGTAGCTTCGTAACCCTTCAAGATTAAGAAAAACCTTTGACACATGTTGTAATATAATTGTAGAGCTTTGAATTTTGTATATCACTAAAAAAAAATTTGGACAGGTATTCAAGTTACAGGTGTTTAAATATAGCAAAATTTCAATTTTCGAGCGCTCCTAAATAGGGGGCTTGACAAAAAAATTTTGTTAACCGACTCCTACTAATTTCTGAGTATCTAACTTTTCCCAAAATTTCAAGACCCTAGCTTGAACCTTTCAGAAGATTTGTGTGGTCAAAAGTTTTGCAAAAATTGAGTTTTGTGTAATGTTAAATTTTAGTAACGTATGGCAACCCTAAACATTTGCCTTTTAAAAATTTATAAAGTTTATGAAACCAGCTATCGTTTGCCGTTTTCGGATTGAAAATATATCTAACAGAACTCTTGTTATAACAATTTAAATATAGGGATTTTTCAAACTTTGGGGGGCTGTAGCCCCGTAACAGGTGGGACTACAGAAAAAAATTCTTCTACGAAATTATTTTTTTTGCAAAAACTACCCATAGTTAAAATTTCTTTACTCTATTTCAAACGGTGTAAAAGTTTTTGTAAACATACGGACGGACGGGCAGAGTGAAGCTATTTAGGCACATTTTTACAAAATTTTTTGAAAATGTGCTAACAAGTTTTTTTGATTGAAAAAATTCTTAAAACTAGTGATAATAAAATTTTTGTTAAATGGTTAGGGTTTACTTCTGATCATAACTCATGGATAAATAAAAAAGATTTATTATAAAAACAATTTTTTATTTTATTATTATTTTACAATTATTACAATCTTTCTTTTTATATTAGTTTTATATAATTTCCATTTGATATGATGACTTTTGTTTTATTGAACGCAAATCAAGTACAGTGTAATCAGATTTATAATTTATGTCTATTACAGGAATAGTTTCCACTTCTCCATTACTTAAATTTTTTTCAGCTTGCATTTCTCGATATTCAAACATTGTATTTTGAGAAACCTTTCTATAAAATTGCTATCATATTCACATCTTACGTTAATATCTTTATTATCACCATAAAATGTCTGTAAAATTTATGTTCACTATTTATAATTCCACCAATATTACGTTCTTTTAAAATTATCTCTTGCCTAAAAGCCTCAATAGCTTCAGCAATAGAAACATATTGCGGTACAGAGTCAGCCAGATCACCAGCTAATTGCAAATCTGATTTTAAAGTAGTGATTGGTGCTGTTGTTGTTATTGTTACAATTTTTGGTGGCGCAAAATAAGCCATACGAAATAAAGCCATAAAATGACATAATGGCTTTATTTCGCATTCAAATGCGAAATAAAGCCATATCGAGAATTTTTTTGCGTATGGCTTTATTTCGCATTTGAATGCGAAATAAAGCCATATCATTTTCTAAAATTTTATGAAATAAAGCCATATAGTAAAATTGATACAAATTCTAGTTTAATAGTAAACGGTATAAGAATTCAGATACCTAATTCATTCAAAAAATTAATAAGGTCCTAATTTTTTTTAATACACTGTAATAAAACATGTTAAATAATATTATATTTTCATTACGGGGCCTGCTGCCCCCGAACCCCCGCTAACTCAATTATTGAAGCTAGATTTTGAATCCAACACTAAAATGAAAAGAATGGTATAAGAATTCGGATACCTAATTCATTAAAAAAATTAATAAGTTTCTAATTTTTTTAATACACTGTAATAAAACATGTTAAATAATATTATATTTTCATTATGGGGGCTGCCGCCCCCGAACCCCCGCTAACTCAATTATTGAAGCTAGATTTTGAATCCAACACTAAAATGAAAAGAATGGTATAAGAATTCGGATACCTAATTCATTAAAAAAATTAATAAGTTTCTAATTTTTTTAATACACTGTAATAAAACATGTTAAATAATATTATATTTTCATTACGGGGGCTGCCGCCCCCGAACCCCCGCTAACTCAATTATTGAAACTAGATTTTGAATCCAACACTATAATGAAAAGAATGGTATGAGAATTCGGCATAGCTATTTCATACAAAAAATAATCAACCCTAATTAATAAATATAAATATTCTGGAAAAGGAGGCAATCCTGCTTTTGAATCCAACTCCAAAATCCCTCCTAATTGAGAATCCCACATATACACATATATATAAATATTCTGGAAAAAGCGTAAAGCCCTGCTTTTGAATCCAACTAACAATCCCACATATACACATATATAAATATTCTGGAAAAAGCGTAAAACCCTGCTTTTGAAACCAACTCTAAAACTCCTTCCTAACTATTTAAATAAAAAAGTTTGGAAAATTAAATTGCTTCTATTTTCACAAATAAAATTACATTTTTAAATGCGAAATAAAGCCATATGGCTTTATTTCGCAATTGAATGCGAATTAAAGCCATACGCGAAAAAATTGGCGATATGGCTTTATTTCGCATTTGAATGCGAAATAAAGCCATAATGTCATTTTATGGCTTTATTTCGTATGGCTTTATTTCACGGAGCCCAATTTTTGGTTCAATTGTTGTTGCTGTGCTTAATTCTGATGAAATTACATGTTTCAACAGTTGAACTGATAAATTTACTTTCACTGTCTCATTATTTGGAAGTAAAATATTAAAGTATGTACTACCATAAGCTGATTCATCTAATCTAATATTAGAAATTGCAGCTGAATTTGCTTGAATAATGAACAGACTAAATATAAATAACAAAAATGATTTCATTGTCACAAAAATATTGATCTATCTTCGTTCAAAGTGCATTTAGTAATGCACGATTGGAAATTATAAATATATAATTTAAACTTTTTATTTTCTAGAAATTTCTTTAATATGTACAAACTTTACTAGACTTATAATAGAACACACATACATAAAGAGCGGTAAAAATCTATCTCTTCCATCTGAAAAAGCTTCCATGTAATCTAAATATTCCTCTTTGAAACTTTCAAGTAATTTTCTAAATTTAATTAATTTTTAATTTTTTATTTTTTTCATTATATGTATTTTCTATTGAATATATAAATATAATTCCTTCATCGATTCGTTTCCTTATCATTGACTTTTTCAATTCATTCTGATTTTCTTCATATTCATTTCTTGTCAGTGGAAATAAATCAATATCTTCAGTAATTCCTTTATTCTTACCAGTTGGCAGAACATTTGAAATATTATTTTCAATCATCTTCTTCAGAAAATGGACAATCAGCATGAAAATGATTAGGTGCTGGCATTTTTTTATTTGTTAAACCTCTTATTTTACCAATAATAGATATGTCACCGCCACATACGAATTGGTTATTAAATGATTCACCATTTCTAATTTTAAATAAACAAATTTTTTCACCGCCTTCTGGAGTTATATATACCTCAAAAAAATCGTGAAATATTCTCCAATTAATTATTTTAATTGAAGCCCATTTCCAACCACAAATACAATATTTATATCCGTGTAAAATGTTATCAGCCCAAAACATTATGATGCTTATACTTAATAGTCTAATCAGATTATGCTATATTTTATGTTAGAATTAGTCTTTTATAGAATTTTGAGTATCAAATTATTATTAGAAAAAAAATATATATATTTTAAATTATTTATTTATTATAAATACCTAAATAATTGTTACATTTCGGACAATAATGATTCGCATTTTTCATGTTATCAGTACAATATGGAATGTAACAACAACACCAGAATCCTATCAAACACATTAGTAGAGCTGCTATATGAGTTTTGTTATCATTTTCATATTCAACTCTCGTTAAATTTCTTTCACCACAATTGAAACATATTGCAACTTGGGGATAAGGTCCAAATGATGTTTTAAATGTCGTACAAATACAGTTGAACCAATACATCCTTGGTTTGTGTTGTTCAACGATGATGAATCCATGAATGTCTTTGATTAACTAAATTCTTTAAAAAAATTAAAAAAAAATCTTCTCTGGGTAAGAGCATAGAATTAGGATTAAACCTTGTACTAATAAACTTACCTAATAGATTTTATCTGCACCCTAACACTACCCACAGAATATTTTGTTATAACTTGCTATTTTCATATTTTATTTCTAAATTAGCGTTTTAATTAGTATTTATCGCATAATGGAGTTCGCAAGAACAATTCATATGTTTAATAAATTTTATTTAGAAAATAATATGAAGTTTAGAAAGAAATACAAAAAGGAAATTAAGAACCATTTTAAGTTTCTGAGGAATTATGCTGATTCAACATTAATTCAATTTAATTCACTCAAAAAAGATCAAGAAGATAAATGGACGGATTTGGTTACACACAATTCAACAAAATTTTTTAAAATATCTTTGTTACGATTAGCTAAAATTGTAAAAAAATTTAAAGAAAATAATAATATAAATATCGGAACACTTAAAAGATAAATAAAAAAGCTTTGTAATACTAATATATTTTGTTTTTTTCTTTTTAAATTAACAAAAGGAATTCCCATCCCGTGAAATCATACAAGATTTTTTATTTTACAACTTTAAAAATTTCGTTAGATAATTTCTTTCACCACAATTGAAACATATTGCAACTTGGGGATAAGGTCCAAATGATGTTTTAAATGTCGTACAAATACAGTTGAACCAATACATCCTTGGTTTGTGTTGTTCAACGATGATGAATCCATGAATGTCTTTGATTAACTAAATTCTTTAAAAAAATTAAAAAAAAATCTTCTCTGGGTAAGAGCATAGAATTAGGATTAAACCTTGTACTAATAAACTTACCTAATAGATTTTATCTGCACCCTAACACTACCCACAGAATATTTTGTTATAACTTGCTATTTTCATATTTTATTTCTAAATTAGCGTTTTAATTAGTATTTATCGCATAATGGAGTTCGCAAGAACAATTCATATGTTTAATAAATTTTATTTAGAAAATAATATGAAGTTTAGAAAGAAATACAAAAAGGAAATTAAGAACCATTTTAAGTTTCTGAGGAATTATGCTGATTCAACATTAATTCAATTTAATTCACTCAAAAAAGATCAAGAAGATAAATGGACGGATTTGGTTACACACAATTCAACAAAATTTTTTAAAATATCTTTGTTACGATTAGCTAAAATTGTAAAAAAATTTAAAGAAAATAATAATATAAATATCGGAACACTTAAAAGATAAATAAAAAAGCTTTGTAATACTAATATATTTTGTTTTTTTCTTTTTAAATTAACAAAAGGAATTCCCATCCCATGAAATCATACAAGATTTTTTATTTTACAACTTTAAAAATTTCGTTAGATAAAGGTACTAATTTTTTATCCTACAAACGAATGAGAACAAAATTGAAAAATCAAAATTAAGTTTTTTTTTTAACTGATATGAAATTGTGATTTAAGATTATTCGAAAACAAATAACAACAACAACATTACTCTATAATTACTGTATAGTCATCAAAAAAACTTTAATTATACAGGAGATTCCCTGACATCATATTTCTTATAAAATTTTAAAAATACAATATTTCATGTCTACAACAAATTATTGTATATTTTTTCTCTTTTTTCACAATTTAAAATTGTAAGAACCACAAAAAGTTTTTATCACCAAAACATAATATTCAAAGTGGAAAAAAATTTATAAAAGCTTTTAATTTAATTCCTTAAAAAATATTTCAAATCTGCACGCCTGGTATTTTAAATTCCAAACTAACTAACTTATCTCTTATCATTTTCTTATCGTTAACATCAATCCTTATCTTTAACATTTGTGACGTCATCTCCTGGTCTAGAATCCGCTTAGGTATACTACTGTTTAGAAAAGGTTTAAAAATCTGCTTTTCAACTTATATTTTGTTTAGTACTTACCTGTAAGTTGTACTACGTTCTTCCTCGTTTTTTTATGATTCTATGAGAGAAATGTAGGCTTCTTTTTTGGAAAAACTGTTTTAAAATACTATGTATTTAAGCATAATATATACGAAATTGAATTTTTTGATTTTTAGATTTCATTTGAAGAAAACTACAATTTTACACTGAAATCTACTTTTATACCCTACACCTATGAAATAGGAAAAGCGTATATTAACTTTGGTATGGTGTTTGTAACCACCTAAAGGAAGCGAACTAGATATGGAAAAGTTTACATATATTTGTGATCAGCGTGACCTCCTGAGTCGATATAGTCACGTCTGTCCGTCCGTGCGTATGCACGATAACTCAAAAACTAATAGAGGTATCTTGATGAAATTTTAACTGTAGGTTACTAGGACTTAAAGTACGGCGGGGATTACATATGGGCGAAATCGACCCAGGGGTTCGGATTCTGGACTTTTTAATTGTTCAAAGGCCAAAGAACATATAAAAAAAATAAGGATAACTCAACAACTAATGGCGTTACAATTATGAATTTTATGATTTAGGTTACCAGTAATGAGACTATGGCGGGGACTGCGTACGAACGAGTTCGGACCATGGGTTCGGATCCTAGAAGTTTTTGATCGAATTTAGGCCAAACAAGCATAATTCCTAAACCAATGAAGATAAAACATATCAATGTGCCTCTTCCTATGTCCTTAGAGTCCTGGAAATTTAGGACCAATTGGAGTAGTGGGACGAGGACCATCCACACAGTTCTGAAGACCTTAAAGAAGACCTAATATCATTGAAATTATTTAAAAAAAATAGCTTAAAATTAATATAGAACGTTCCAATTGTGTACAAGTTATCAATAGTATTGAAAGAACGGCGCTTACTGCATATAGGCGAAATCCGACCATGGGTTCGGATCCTGGAATTTTTTCATCGAATTTAGGCCAAAAGAGCATGATTCCGAATTCAAAGATGTTAGAACCTCCAAATTCGGTATCAGGGTATCTCTTTTTATTCCCATAGGGTCCTCGAAAATTGGAACCAATTGAAATAGTGGGTCGGGGACAATCCACATAGTTTCGAAGACCTTAAAGCATATTTTCGAAAATAATAGAGATAGTAACTTCAAAAAAATGTAGAAGCTTCAAATTTGGCACAAGGCTGTTCTTTACTATTTCCTACGTGTTCCCTTAATGTATGATTGATTGGAGTGGTGGTTTAGCTGACTCTCTTAGACCTCTAAAGGTTGAAAGGCTTGTCATTGAAATTAATAAAAATAGTAAAAAAAAACAACTTTCAAAATTGATATATAATGTTCCAATTGTGTGCAAGGGTTAATTAGTATTGAAAGTATGACTGGGACTGCAAATGGGCGAAATCGTACCATGGTTTCGGATGCTGGAACCTTTGAAAAGTTCAAAAGCTAATAAACGTATATCTTAAATACACCAAAACTCAGAAACTAATTACGCTACTTTGATGAAAATTATATACCCCCACTACTCTTAAAACCTTAAAGCATAATATATTCGAAATTAATAAAGATAAAAAAATCTAATTTGATATATATACTATTTCCTATTTCTATTCCTATTTAACACTTTTATATTTTTAAAAGGCTAAGAGTTTTACTATTAAACATATTATGTATTATATTTTATAAATTAAAAACTAAATATTTTTTTAATTTTTATTATATCATATCAATATTTTATTGAATTATTATCATAGGTGATATATAATTAAGAAATTGTGTACGATACTTAAGTTGTAAAATTTATTATACCCGTATGACTATATAGTCAAAGGGTATAATAAATTTGCCATTACGTTTGTGACGCATAGAAGGAGGGTGGGTAGATATAGACTCAAGTGTATGGATCTGTTTACAATCGAAAAAAAATTTTTATTCGATTTATCTATGTATGTCCGTCCGTCCGCACGATAACTCAAAAACTAGAGGAGCTAGGATCTTGAAATTTTGGGAAATTCGTTTTTTTAATTCAAAGTTTCTGCAAAATTTGGTTGGTCTACTGTAGAGGATTAGAGTAGCTGCCATACAACTCCTTTTTAGCACATTTTTAAAAAATTTTGTAAAAATGTGACTAATGTTTACAAAAACTATTACACCGTTTGAAATAGAGTAAAAAAATTTTAACCATAGGTAGGTATTAGAAACTGACGAATTTCAACTCTCAGTAATTCGTGTTTAGTCCCTTAAACAGGATTTAAACATTGGGGCTTTATATTGCCCTCCTAATTACAATTTAAAGAATATGATCCTTAAAGACCTCTTGAAACGACTTGGGGATAGGTTCATCCTAGGAGGTGACTACAATGCCAAACATATCGATTGGGGTTCAAGACTTACCTCAACAAGAGGAAGAGAGCTAAGGAAAGCTATTAGAGAGTTGGGTTGCTATTTTCATTCTACAGGCGAACCAACTTATTGGCCTACTGATACAAATAAAACTCCTGATCTACTGGATTTCTTCATAACAAAAAAAATATCTCCAAATTTTATTAGCCTAGAAAATAATCAGGATTTAGACTCAGACCATTCGGCTGTCGTACTAAACCTGCATGAAAAAATTGTTAAGAAACAAAATAAGCCTACACTTGTTAATAAATCAGCAAATTGGTTCAACTTTAAACAAGAGATAGAAAATAATATAAATTTAAGGGTTAAAATAACAACTAAAGATGAAATAGATTTACCAATTGAAAATCTTAATAAAATTGTCCAAAATGCTGCATGGAATAATACAAAAGAATGTAAATACATGACAGCAGGACCTAATTATCCTAGAGATAATATATTAAATGCGATTAAACTAAAGAGAAGAGCTAGACGAAGATGGCATGAAACACGTGACCCAGCTGATAAAACTGTGTTGAATAGAATAACGCAGAATCTTAAAAGAAAGAATTCTTGAAATAAAAAACAAATCATATGAAAAATATGTTGAGAATTTATCAGCTAAAAAAGAGAGAAATTACTCTTTGTGGAAAGCAACAAAGAGTTTGAAAAAACCTGTAGTGCCAGTCCCACCAATTCGGAAAATGGATGGTAAATGGACAAAAAATAATAAAGAAAAAGCGGAAACATTCGCAGATCACCTGGAAAAAATTTTTCGGCCCAATGAAATAGAGTCAGACCTCTACATTGAAAATGATTTCAGAAAAGAAGAAAATGCCATTGAACTAATTACTCATATAGAAATGGTTCAAGAAATTAAAGCTCTGAAGTCAAAAAAAGCACCAGGTTTCGATCTAATTACTGCAGACATTCTAAAACAACTCCCGAAAAAAGGGATAACAATGTTAACATATATAATGAATGCTATGTTAAGGTTAAATTATGTACCTAACGTTTGGAAGGTGGCAGAAAAAATTATGATACTTAAGCAAGGAAAGCCTCCAAAAGAAACAAAGTCTTATAGACCTATCTCTCTGTTACCAATTATGTCAAATCTCTTTGAGAAACTGTTATCAAAAAGGTTGAAACCTATAATAGAAAATAGAAAACTAATTCCAAACTATCAATTTGGTTTTAGAGAAAAACACTCAACTGTTGACCAAGTACATAGAATTACTGATATAATTGAGAAAGCTCCAGAAGAAAAACAAATATGCTCTACAATATTTCTAGACGTAGCACAAGCATTTGATAAAGTTTGGCACGAAGGCTTAATTTATAAGTTGCGGCAACTATTACCTAAAAAATATGTAGATATACTCTCATCATACTTAACTGATAGACTGCTTAGAATTAAACAGGATGAAGAGTACTCTACACTGAGAGAAATTAAAGCGGGTGTGCCTCAAGGAAGTATCTTGGGTTCAATATTATACTTGCTATATACTAGTGACTTGCTCCAATTTCAAGAAATAACTGTACGATACTGCAATAATGGCAGAAGCATCAAATGTCGGCGAGGCTACAAATAAACTACAAAAAGCGAGTGATGAATTATATCTTTAGACCAAAAGATGGAAAATTAAACTAAATGAACTGAAATCAGTGCAAGTAAATTTTACAAATAAACCTATTCAAAATCCCCCAGCCGTACAATTAAATGGGGTAGATATTCCTCATGAAAACAAGGCAAAATTGAATTAGATGTCAAGCTGAAATGGAAAGAACATGTCAAAAAGAAAAGAATAGAATTAGAACAAAAATATAGAGAAATGTATTGGCTCCTAGGTCGAAAATCTAAATTGCCAATAGAGTACAAAATTTTGTTATATAACCAAATAATTAAGCCTATCTGGTTGTACGATGTATAACTTTGGGGCTGTGTCAAACGAACACATATTCAGAGAATTCAAAGATTTCAAAGCAAAGTGCTACGTAACATGGTGTGTGCTTCCTGGTACGTAGGAAATTCCGACTTACATAGGGATCTAGGAATTCCTATTGTTAACGATGAAATAAAAAAATATGCCATAAAACATAAACATAGAAGCGTCAAAACTTCTACTATCTTCAAATGTCTAAAATGTCTACTTCTACTATCTTCAGTAGATCATAAAAAGTTAGCGCAAAATTAATGGTTAGTCTCTAAGACTAGTATTAATATTTTAAAAAAGGGCGGGTGTTTTTAGTGTGCTAAAGTCACACATAACTGTGGTTGAGCTCAGTATCTTTCGATGATTTCCGCCATCCTTACGACAAGACAAAAAAAAAACAAAAAAATGGGTAGGTATTGCAAAAAAAATAATTTCGTAGAAGAATTTTTTTCTGTAGCCCCACCTGTTACGTGGCCAAAGTTAGAAAAAGCCCTATATTAAATTGTTATAACAAGAGTTGTGTTAGATATATTTTCAATCTGATAGCTGCAAACGATAGCTGGTTTTATAAACTTTGCAAAATTTTAAAAGGCAAATTTTTAGGGTTGCCATACGGTACTAAAATTTAACATTACACAAAACTCATTTTTGCAAAATTTTTGGTCACACATATCTTCTGAACGGATCAAGCTAGGGTCTTGAAATTTAGATACTCAGAAAGTAGTACGGGTCAGTTAACAAAATTTTTTTGCCGAGTCCCATGTTTAGGAGCTATAAGGGCTCGAAAATAGAAATTTTGCTATTTTTAAACACCTGCAACTTGAATACCTGTTTAAATATTTTTTCCTTAACATACAAAATTTAAAGATCCAACATTATATTTCAGCATATGTTAAAAGGTTTTCTTAAATTGATAAGGGGTTCTTTAAATTGAAGAAAGTGTCTCAAAGTTTTAACCATTTTTGCTTAAATAGTAAAATTCGAAGTAAAATTTCAAATTTTTTTGGGGGAATTTACAATTTAATTCCTAGAACCTAGAGCAGCTTGGGGGGAGGGGAGTATTGAGCATTATATCCTTGAGATATTTGGCAACCTTCCTCATGGAGGGGTTACTAGGACTAAAAATTAAAAATTTACTGTTTTTATAGGTAAGCAGTAACTTAGTCCCCAACGTATATATTTCCTAAATTAAACATTAATACTGAAGCTTCAACATTATATTCCGATAAAATACTTAGTATGAAACACTATATTATTTTGAAAAACCTTCGGTTTTTTTTCATCACATGTTTTATATGATTATACTACACCTAATGAAGCTGGGTGTCTGAAATTTTGCCAAAAATAGTTTAGTGTAATAATTTGGTTGGTCTACTGCAGAGGATTCGAGTAGCTGCCATACAACTCCTTCTTTTATATGAGTATTCCACTACAATTAATAAAGGTGTATGAATGAAATTTTGCCAAAAGTACACACAGTCTACTCTACTACACTCTTCCTCGTTTTTGTAATAAAATTAATTATATGAAATTTTTCAAAATTTATCATTGTATTTTAGAAATAAATTTATTGCATATTTTGATTATTAAATTTTGTGATAACAAGCTAATAAAAGCATTAATGGTTTTAACTAACACAACATGTTAAAAACCATGAAATTATATAAACTTTTATATTTATATTATTACAAATTAATATTTCGTTCGAATAACTTTAATTTTAATTCTATAGAATATTAAAAAATAAGTAAATTAAGAGAATAAATTTAAAAATGATTGAATATTGAAATAATTAACCAAGGGTACTAAATCATTCTACAGTAAATGAACTACTGCTTAAAATCCTGAAAAGGAGTAATTGCTGCATGTGTGTAAAATTTTATTGAATTGGATAAAATTTTTAAATATGTAATTTTTTAATTGCACTTAACGAATCCATTTATCTCAATTTAATTTGTTGTTTAATATTTTAAATAGATAAGTTAGTAAGATTTTTAATATATTTTAATATAGAAAAACGAGGAAAAGTGCGGTAGACTAGACTGTGTCAACTCTGGTATACTCGTAGACCGTAATATAAATACTATAATCCGGTTAATAACTTTTGACAAAATTTAAACATAAAACTTTATTAGGTGTAGGGTAATGCTCATATTAAAGAAGGAGTTATATGGCAGCTCTTCGAACCCTCTCCAGTAGGCAAAGCAAATTTTGCAGTAACTTTGGCCATTATACTAAACCATTTTTGGCAAAATTCAGACACCCAGCTTTAATAGGTATAGAGCAATGCTCATATAAAATAAGAAGTTGTATGGCAAGCACTCGAACACGTGGACCAAAATGGCTGGATTTCTATAGCGATGGCGGCTAATGCATAAAAACGAGTTTGTGAAAATTTCAAAATCCAAGCTCCTTTATTTTTTGAGTTATCGTGGTGACAGACGGATAGACGGACGGAGGGACATCCATAGCTAAATCGAGTTATTTTTCGATTCTAATCCGATCCATACACTTGAGTCTATATCTACCCCTACCCCTCCCCTCCTTTTCTGCGTTCCAAACGTAATGGCAAATTTATTATACCCTTTGACCTATAGTCATAAACACTGCAATTTTCGCTGAAATCTATTTTTAAAGAACAACATCTGCAAAGTAGATAAAAAACAAAGACTTACGAAAAAATGTAGAGAAGGAAAATGTTATGTTATTTAAATTTAAGGATATTATTACTCGGATTCTTTATTAGCTTTATTTTTATTATTATTAATATTATCTCATGTAGCTTTTGCACTATTTGGGAGAGCAAAAGAATTAGTCTTATAAATTAAGTGAACTTTTGGAGTAAAGGTTAACTTGCGTTTATACCAAAAATTTGAATATGCATTGAATTTTTCTGAAAAAACACGTAACAGGCCAAAACGGAATTAACCCGGTTAGCTTTTATAATTAAAATGGTGGTACAAAAAAATTTACCATGTAAAATTGGAAACAAATCGGAAACAAAATTTTTTTTTAAAGGTCAGCGGGCCGAATGCGTTAATATATTCCAACCAACTTTATAAGACTACTTTCGCTAGCTAAGAGGAACATTTAGGGAAAATTTCAAAGCAATCGGTGAAACTGTTTCGGCTCGACATCAAAAACATTGGAAAAGCTTACTTGCGCCCTCGTGCCCTAACGGGTTAACCGAACTCAACAAAAATTTGAGTCAGTCTCTCTTTTTGACTGCAAAACTCTCTTTTAACCGATTGCGTAACAAAAACTTTAAAAAAATAAAAAAACTGTTTGAACGATTATCTCTAATTTTTCTATACGTGGTGCTTTTTGACAATTTGGTGGTCCTTGACGATAGGTTTGAGGATGGTGGGTTTCCGGCGAATAATGTTAACTGTATTAAAATTTTTTTTTTATTATTATTTAATAATTATGAAAACTTTCAAGTGAATTTTATAAATTTGTTGAAAAATTGTAAGAATAATTCTAAAAAAAGCGTTTTAAAAAATTTGCCATTAAGTGGCAGGCAACGTGCTCCTGGTAATAACTAGTTTACATATAAGTATTATTATACCGGTTTGACTATAGGTCATTATGTCATTATACTAGGTACATCGTAGTTTTCTTGAATTGCCATCTTTTGAATAAAATATAGTCGATGGTTTAGAAAAGGTTTAAAAACCTGCTTTTCAACTTATATTTTGTTTTGTACTTACCTGAAAGTACTGCTACGCTCTTCCTCGTTTTTTTATGATTTTATGAGAGAAATGTAGGCTTCTTTTTTGGAAAAACTATTTTAAAATACTATGTATTTAAGCAAAATATATACGAAATTGAATTTTTTGATTTTTAGATTTTATTTGAAGAAAACTGCAATTTTACACTGAAATCTATTTTTAAAAAACAACAACTGCAAAATAGATAAAAAACAAAGACTTACGAAAAAATATAGAGAAGGAAAATGTTACGTTAAAAATATTATTATTCGGATTTTTTTTTAGTTTTATTTTTATTATTAATAATATTATTTCATTTAGTTTTTGCACTATTTGAGACTATTTAAGGAGAGCAAAAAAATTTGTCCTATTAATTAATTGAGCTTTTGGAACACAGGTGAACTTGCGTCAATACCAAAAATTTGAAAATTTCATTGAATTTTTGTGTAAAACGCGTAAACAGATCAAAAACAAATTAATCCTATGGATTTTTATAATTAAAATGCTGGTACAAAATTTTCAATAAAATACTTTTAATCGTTTAAGCAAATAAAATTTCTAGAAAACTTCATGGCTTCGTCGTGGAAAATGGGTTAATCGAACTTAACGAAAACTTTTTGCAGCCTCTCTTTTGGACTACAAAATCAACCTGTAAAATAGGACACAAATCGGAAATACAAAATTTTTTGGAAGCCCGTCAGGTCGAAATGGGTTAATTTATTCCAACCAAATTTATGCAACTAATTCCGGTTGCTTAGGGGAACGATTGTGCAAAATTTCAAGTCAAACGGTCTAACCGTTTTGACTCGACATCAAAAACATTGGCAAAGGGTCAATTCGTCCTCGTGCTCAAACGGGTTAACCAACAAAAATTTGTGTCAGGCTCTCTTTTCGACTGCAAAATCACCCTGTAAAATTGGTCAAAAATCGAAAACACCGACTTTTTAGGAAGCCTGCCAGGCCGAAATGGGTTAATTTATTACAACCAAATTTATACAACTAATTCCGGTTGCTAAGAAGAACATTTGTGCGAAATTTCAAGTCAATAGGTTAAACCCTTTTGACTCGACATCAAGAAAACGAAAAAGCTTAAAACGGCTCTGGAGCCGCAACCTGTTGGCTTATAAAAATGTGACATAGCCTATGTCACCCCCGGAATCTCAGAATTATTTCTTCAAAATTTTGTGACAATCAGATCAGTGGCTTTCACGTGAATCCTGGACAAACAAACAAACAAATTTTCTTCTTTATATATTAGATTTTCCAAACATGGCCAAATCATACCCTTAAAATCTAGAAATTGGAATGACTTAAAAAACGGACTGATGCATTATTGCTTCATTTGGCAATCCAAACAAAATTATAACTGACAGAGAAAAGGGTTTTAATAGTTATATTTTTAAAAACTTTCTACAAAATGAAGGAATAAACGTACATTTTACAGCACCGAACAATCATAGCAGTAATGCGGACATTGAAGGTTCATAACACCATAAACGAGCATATCCGAATTTTAGAGACAGTTGAGAAAGAATAGCGAACCCAGTCGGACGAGCATCCAGTTAAAAAGCGTTTAAAGGTTTATATTGAAACCACTCATTCGTCTACTGGTAGAAAACTATTAGATTTCCTAAACGGAGTTAACTCACAAACCGTATATCCTAAAATACGGAATATTTTGATACAAAAAAAAGAAAAATTAATAGGTACCCGAAATCTCAAAGGAAAAAATAATCAAACTTCCAACTATCTGTTATTAAATAGAATAGCAAAACTACAACCATACCACAAAAAGGTTGAAATAAAAGAAATTAACGGTGATCATTATAAAATTAATAATGAAACCCTTCCTCGATACAATTCTCAATTTAAAAACGAGTATAAATACCAAAACTAATTAATATATATCTTTTACAGAAATATCTTTATCATCCTCCTACTAACAGCCCCACATTGCATCTTATCAAAGTCCTCAATTGAAGTAACTGAGATACAATCAGGTAATGGTTATATCTTGTTCCAGAAATCTGAACTAAAAATCATTAGCGATTATAAAAAACTCTTGCATGTTATAAATTGAACCCATAAAGAAGTATTTATATAATAGAAACAAACGTTAATAATTTGCATGAAGAAACTTACATACCAACAAGTTTATTTTACAATCTTAATCATGTCAAAGCGGATTTTAACAGTTTAACTCCTCATCACGTAAGTAAAAGAGATTTAATTGATTTTGCCAGCAATGGACAGATAGGAAATCGAAACGCATATAGAAACAATAGAAATATATAAAAGAAACATTTTAGAAAATTTAAACGATCAAATAGTAATAAATAGTTGTCAGACCAAATAAAAAAAAATATTACAGATCATGTTAATGCTAGCAAAATCAAATGAGTATAACTATTAATAATCTTGACAATCATACAAGCAAAGTAGAAAATGATTTAGCTTTATTTACTATTAACAGATTGACAGAAATAAATGAAAATATTTATGAAATAAATGAAAATTACTATTTACAGAAATAAATGAAATAAATTCTATTAAAACAAATTTCAGACATTAAAGAAATTATTTTAGCAGGTAAGTTAGAAGTTTTATCTAGGAACATTTTGTCAAAGGAAGAGATTAAAAATAATAACAATTGAAACACTTACTTACATAAAAACTTGTGTACTTATAAAAGAAAATCTTTTAATTATTGTAATATCTTTGCCAATGAAATATATTATAAAACGTAAATCGAAAAATTCCTAGTAAAAACAACTCTTTAGAAATAAGTTTTGATACTGATAAAATTATTACATGTAAGCAAAACACTTATGTAAATGTAAATAAGATGTTTATTAAGAAAAAAGATTTAATTTTGTATAATGACATTTGTATTTCAAGTTTACTAAATAATAATAAAATGTATTGTAAATATCATAAATACTTTACAGCAAAAATTAGATTAGTATCACATAATATTATAGTAACGAAAAATTTAAAAGAAACTTCTTTACTTAATAATTGTAGACAGCAAAACATTATGAGAGTCAAAGGCAATAACATTATAAAATTCACGAATTGTAGAGTTTCTCTAGGATCTTTTCAAACGTAAAATCCCGAAGAAGAATACTTCCATCAAATCCTACCATATGTAGAACGTGATATTAATATCAAAAAATTACTAATCAATTTCAATTAGAAGATCTCCATTTTGAAAATTTATTTATTTATTTTACATATTTCAAGATTCTCATTTCTCGAGAATTTTTCTTGCTTTCTCGAGAAATATATTTTTTGACAAACAATAAATTAGAAAAACACATAATATACATACTTAGTAAATGTACACAATATGAAACGTAAACAAAAACCAGTCGAAGTCGGCAGTACGTCTAAAAAATTTAAAACAATGCATGACTACACAATAAAAATAAAACTGTTACAATTGAACAGATTGTATCAAAACCAGCCGCAAAAGATGGGATTCAGTATATACTATTTCTAAAAGTGAATTTATCCGCAATAGTACTCAGAAAGAAGGATTTTCATTACCAAAGCAGCCTTCTCATATTATGAATTTAATAAATAAATACTATGATATAAAGAAAGATGAACTTGAAAAAAAAATTATTACATTAAAAAGTGAAAATAAAAAATGTTCACTATCCATTGATGAATGGACTAGTTTCCGCAATCGGCGTTACATGGATGTGCATGTTTATTATTCTGATGGTGGTTCAGATAATTTAGGTCTGATACGGATTGATGGATCCTGTCCAGCGGAAAAGGCATTAGATTTGGTTAATATTAAATTAAAATCATTTGGGTTAAGTTTTGAAAATGATATTGTATCTACAACTAGCGATGGAGCCATGATAAAATTTGGTAAACTCTCACCAGCATATCAACAACTTTGTTATAATCATGCTATTCATTTAGCTTTTCTAAAAATTTTTTATACAAAGCAAAATCCAGTGATATTTGAAAGCGAAGAAGATGACGAGGACATCGAAGAAGATTGTTTCAATCAAGATAATGAGTGTGATTCTGAAATAGCAAATGAAACAGTCGAAAAATTTTAACTTCTAAATAAAATTAGGAAAATAGTAAAATTGTTTACAAACTCTCCAGTTCGGAACAATATATTACAAAATTATGTAAAAGCTATAGAAAAAAATGAGTTGCAGCTTCTTTTAGATGTTTAGTTTCGATGGAATACCATTGAAACGATGCTGGAAAGATTTCTTCGAATAAATGGTCCCATAGTTTCCGCTTTATGTGATCTTAAATTAAGCCATATGTGGGATGCTGATAATGATAAAAAAACAGACATTAATTATACTTATTGCTCTCAAACCGGTTAGGATAGCTGTAGAGGCACTTAGTCGAGCAGATGCTACCCTTTTAACCGCGGAAGGGATTTTGAAATTTATATTTAATGTTCTTAAAGAGAACAATTCGGAAAATAGTATTAGTATATCACTTTTACAAGACATAAAACTTGAAATTTTAAAGAGGAGAGACGTGACGTTAATTTCATTCACTTGACCAGCCTGAAATAAATGAAGACGATTTTTTTACTATTAGTTCGAAAAATTAAATCATCAAAAGAGCAAAAACATTCATGAAAAGATTATTTGGGAGCAATATTACAACAGGGAATGAGAACCTGCTACCAAATGAAATAATAGTGAATCAGACACTGGATATTACCATCGAAGAAAGTGAAATTGGTGAAAGTTTACATGAGCCGCAGAATTTGAACATGAAATTAAAAGAATATATAAAAAGAAGTACAAAACCAGAACCAAAAAGAGAAATTCACGTTGACTTTCGGACACTGACCAAAGAAATTAATATACTTGAAGCAACTGGAAAGTTAACACCAAACTTAGAGCAGCTTAAAAATGATTTAAGTTCCATAAGACCAACATCTACCCAAAACGAACGAAATTTTTCAATATCAAGCAATTTTGCTACAAAAAAAAGAGCAAGACTTTCAGATAGATCTTTAAACTGCCTTTGTTTTTTAAAGGCATATTTTATTAAATATGACTGATAGTTTTTCATTTATTTTTTGATAGTTTAACTCTGCCAATGCCGGTCCCAATCCCGGATGAGAAAGGAGGAGGGGGAGGAGTACCAACCTCGTTAAAAAACCTAGGCTCAGCTGGCCCGGCTGATAGCACCTTGTGAGGGCTCCTGACGAGGATACACGTGAAAACCGGTCAACGGCTTCGGAGGCGGATGAGATGTAAGTCCAACGGCGAAGAAGGCGGATGAGCCACCCATATGGGATGCGCAGCGAAAATAGAGGAGTGGGTTGTAGTGTTGGCCTGGTAGCATAGCTACCTAGACTCCTTCCTGGAACTCTCTTCTCAAAGTAACTGCCGATAGTGCTGCCTTGTACTACGTGGGATTGGATTCCCAAAAGCTAGGAGAGGTAAACTCCGAAATTAAACACAAATACGAGTAGCGTCTGTACTTCCAAGAAGCGGCTATGAAAGGCGTCTGTACCCACAGTGGGCGGCCTAAATTGTAGATGTATCTGACCGTCCGCAGGGCATGTGTGCCTGTCAGATCTGAGCTTATGGCGTTATCATCCATATCTCTGGAAACACAAGAAGGTCTACTTTCTAGTATTCAAAACATGAAATCTAAAACGTGGAAAAATCGGTCCTCACGGGGTAACCTTCAAAATGAAGGAAATCCTCCTGTAGCTCCTAGAACTGCAGTAAATCGCACATCGGATGTGGGGGTGCGAAGAATTTCATGCAAAAATAGTGGAAATAAATCAAAGATAAAAGAATCAAAAACAAACGAAAGAAATCGCTCGCAACAGCCGACCTTCAATTATAAGGTTCGCACATTGATTGGGGCATGGAACGTCCGTACCTTGCTAGATCTTGGAAAATATGAGCAAGCAGAACATGAAATGCTTCAAGCTAACATCCAAATAATGTGCATCAGCGAAACCAAATGGAGAGGACTTGGAGAACATACATCCTCTACAGGGAAAACATTCATGTTATACTCTGGCGAAGATGAACACCAAACTGGACCAAGAATAGGTGGTGTTGGTATCATGTTGACTACTGGCGCAAAGCACAGTCTAATAAGCTGGGCTCCTATTTCCAAAAGATTGATATCAGCACGTTTCAGATCCAGAGTAAGAAACATCACGATCATCCATTGTTATGCTCCAACCGAAGACGCAGAGGAAGAAGCGAAACTTAATTTCTACACCCAATTGAGTAATGCTTATGACAGCGCTCCAAAAGCCGATATTAAAATCGTCATAGGCGATCTAAACGCCAAAGTCGGCACGGAAAATGTAGGATTAGAGCGTGTAATGGGCAGGCACGGGCTGGGAACAAGGAACAATAATGGCGAAATGTTAGTTGATTTTTGCAACGAACGACAACTAACAATTGGCGGAACCCTGTTTCCACACAAAACTTGTCATAAAGTTACATGGGTGTCTCCGAATGGTCAAGTTCAAAACCAAATCGACCATTGCATTATTCAACAAAGGTGGAGAAAATCCCTCTGCGATGTTCGAAACAGAAGAAGTGCAGACATCGGAAGTGATCACCATTTGGTAGTAGCCAGTCTACAGTTACGCACAGCAGCTGTCCAGCGTAGATTGTTAAACCAAACCAGAATACCGAAATTCGATGTCAACGGTTTAAAAGACCCATCAACTTGTCGCAATTTTGTAAATAAACTTCGTGACAGAACCGCAACATCGAACAACTTAATATCTATAAACGACAGATGGGATCATATCAAAAAAGCGTTTATTGACACTGGTTTGGAACATGTGCCGAGTGCGATGCGAAGAAGAGGGGATCAATGGATGTCTCAAGCTTCATGGGATCTTATAGACCGGAGGAAGCAGCTGAAGAATAACATTAATCACCAGCAACAACAACACCAAAGAGACATCCTTCGCACTCAATATCAAGAAGCACATAAGTTAACACAGCGCAGTGTAAGACGAGATAGAAGAAAACATATGGAAGACCTTGCAAAGAAAGCGGAAACTGCTGCTGCCAGAAATGATGCTGCAGAGCTCTACAAAATCACACGGCAAATTTCTGGCCGTAAAAATAGAGCGCAAAAACCAATTGCCGACGAAAATGGCAAACTACTTGTAACAATGGAAGATCAACTGCGAAGATGGAGGGAGCATTTTTGCAAACTGCTCAATGATCAGTTTGTCGAACAGTCAACACCCGTGAGCCCCCAAAACCGCAGATCTTTTCGAGGCATTGACACGGGCAATCCAACCGTACAAGAAATCAAATCAGCAATCAGCTCATTAAAAAACAACAAGGCAGCAGGAATAGATGGTATACCAGCAGAGTTCTTAAAAGCAGACCCAGACACAACGGCATCTATACTTCTTCCCTTACTTCAGGCTATATGGGAAGAAGAAATATACCCGAGTGACTGGAAAGAAGGAGTTATTGCTAAAATACCTAAGAAAGGTAGCCTGACCAATTGCAATAACTGGCGAGGTATATCACTATTATCCGTTTTCTCCAAGCTTATGGCGAGAATAGTACTAGAACGCATCAAAGAAAGAATTAACTCAACGCTCAAAAAGCACCAGACAGGATTTCGTAGCGGCCATTCTTGTGTTGATAACATAAACACCCTACGTATCATTATTGAGCAATCTACAGAACTAAACTCACCATTACACCTAATGTTCGTAGATTTTGAGAAAGCCTTTGATCGCGTAAAGCAGGAGTACATCTGGAAATCCTTAAATAGGAGAGGAATTCCAGAAAAGATAGTAGCCATCATAAAAGCTTCCTATGAAAATGCAAGGAGCTACGTCTTGCACTGCGGACAGCTGACTGAACCCTTCGAAGTGCAGCAAGGTGTGCGTCAAGGATGCATTTTCTCACCAATATTGTTCTTAACGGTAGTTGATGACGTTATGACTACCGCTGTTGGTGAAAATGAGAGAAATGGCATACAGTGGCATACATTCAAACGCCTAAGCCACTTAGATTATGCCGATGATGTGTGTCTAATGGCACATTCAAGTAGCGCACTCAACGAAATGTGTCAAGCCCTACATAACAACGGGATCAAAGTTGGGCTAAAAATCAATGTTGAAAAAACAAAGATTATTAGGACGAGCCGCAGCACACATCAAGCCATACTTTTCAATGAAGTAGCAGTAGGAGAAGTAGAGCAGTTTAAATACCTGGGTAGTATATTGACACCAGATGGAGGAGCTGAGCTTGACATTGAAAACAGAATCAGCAAAGCCCGTACTGCATTTGGCGCTCTCTCTAGGGTATGGCAATCGAACGCAATTACCATGCGCACTAAGCTAAGAATTTTCGAAACAAACGTCAAAAGTGTCCTTTTATACGCCTGCGAAACATGGAAAGTCACCGCAACCATCACTAAAAAACTGCAGGTGTATATTAACCGATGCCTTCGTCGCATATTGAAAATCCGCTGGCCACGCATTATTTCAAACAGAGCACTGTGGCAGCAAACTAACCAAGTCGCGATCGATGTCGAGATCCGAAAACGGAAATGGCGGTGGATCGGACATACCTTGAGGAAAGACAATACAGAAATTGCAAAGCAAGCCTTGGATTGGAATCCTCAAGGGACACGACGAGTGGGAAGGCCAAAGAAAACATGGAGGACAACCGTCTTAGCTGAAGCAGGGTCACAACAGAAAACCTGGCTGCAAGTGAAGCGTCTGGCTAAAGAACGCGAGCGATGGAAGGAGTTTGTTTCTGCCCTATGCCCCAATAGGGGTTAAAGGAATTAAAGTAAAGTAAAGTAAGTTTTTCATTAATTTTTTTATTTATTTTAAGTCATAAATATTTTTTTTTTTATGAATTACTTTGTTATATTTATTTTATTTTGTTTTTTTTGTACCATGAATTACTTTTTTTGTTATACCATTGTTTACTTTGTTTTTAAACTTTTATTTTTTTATATTAATAGAAAAACATTATAAAATAGTTGAAATATTTTTTTAATTTTTCTCGAGAATTTATTTTAACTATTCTCGATTCTCGAGATTGAAAAAAAAGAGAATTCTCTTTTCTCGAGAAATTTCAAAAGGCCAAAAAGCTTAATCGCTAATCCGTAGTACCTATAAAATGAACAAATTAATGTAGCTGAATCTTATTTTTAGGCAATTTATTTTAAAGCATTTATAATGCAATGACCATATCATGCTTCTATATTATTTTGTTGTCACACACATTTGTTTAACAGATGTGTTTTTATAATTTGTAAAAAGTTAGAAAAAGCAATATTTAGAAAGTAAGAAAAATTGCAATTAAAATTAAATTAAGAATGTTTAGAAATGAACTGATGTATATATATATATTTAAATATACACGCGAAATATATTTTTTATAAAAGTCTTTTTTATATTTATTACGAAAATAAAACGACAAAATTTTAGATACTAATTAAAATTATTTTTAATAATGTACTTATATTCTGAACAGTTATAACCAACTAACTTTTATGTATTTTACTGTTTTTATAATTACTTAAACTAAACTTAAAAAAACTAAAACTAAGCATTTCTTATTAATTAAGTTGCTAATGTAAAATTATTCATTTAAACAACATTGAACTTGAAGAGTTAAAGGTTTTTGTCATTTAAAAAAAAAAACAAAAAAACAAAAATAATGTAAATTCAGCATTTTTACATATTATATTTACGAATTTTCTATATGAATATAAATATTTAATTTTAAGTTAAATTTTGCAATAAGAAAAAATCAAAATATACTTTTTTTTGTGGCTGTTGATTTAGCTTCTATGACAACTTCAGGTGTAAAACTTGAAGTTGACTCAGTTAACGTTATATTAGGAGGTTCATACATAACTCCTCCTCCATTACAATTTTTATTTTGGTTCCTTTGTTCTTTAAATATAATATTATAAAAGTAATACTTATTACTAATACTACAATAATAGAAATATTTATACCATATGAAATGGTTTTATGATATTTTAATTCGTTTATTTCTTTAATATTTTCAAAGTTTTTTAAAACAATATCGTCAAAATTAATTGGCTTTATATAGGTATAATTAAAATTATTACTAGAGTAAAAATATTTAACTTGAATAATTTTCTTTTGGTTATAAAATATTTCATTCTCTATTTTAATTTCACAATTATAAAAATTAATAAAATAGTTTTTGTTCAATGTTAAATTTCTATCGTCACAATTTTGTATTAATACGGTTTTTTTAGCATTTTTTATTAATAAAGTTTTATCATCTAATATTTCAATTTTAGTTTTGTTATTATATCTAAATTTACATTTATTATTCAAAATACAGTTTTTACTAGCTTTTAAATCTTTTAACATAACAACATCTTGATAAGTTAAAATTTTATTTTCAATTTCTACAATATATTCATTGTTTTCGTCAATTTCTATGTTTTCTTTATTAGGCAAAGGAGTAATAAGTTTTAAATCAGTTTGAATATATAGTGGAATTTTAATTGCAGTTACTAATAATTCGTCTTTATAATTCATAATTCCTATTTTACTTAATTTAAATTTATAAAAATCAATTTTATAAAATTCTATTTCCTCTGCAGTTAATATGCTAGGATGCATTAAATTATATTTAGCTGATGCAATATTGTCTTGAATTTGGTTTATCTTATTTTCTAAAAATCTTAACTTTATTATTTGATATAAGTATAATGAATATGCTATAATTTGTTTATTGTTTTCTTTTATTTCATTTAAGGTTTCTGTCTTTTTAATTCTGTCTTGTTCTATTGTCTGTTTAAGAATGTTTATAGTTTCATTAAAATGTGAATTTATTGAAATTTGTTGATTCAGTGTAGTTATTGCGTTGTGATCGTTTTCTTCAATAGTTTTTAAATGCTCTAATATTTCTTCTCGATCTTCATCGTCTATTGTTCCGAATATCCATTTTTCAGTACTACCTATGAAATTTATTAGATCTCTCCTTTTTCTAGTTTTAGTTGGCATTATAGATCTGATTTTTGCTCTAATTGTATTAATTTCCGCTTTTAATAAATGTTTGTTATGTATTTCTTGTTCTTCTATAGTATTTTCTATTTGTGTAAGCATATTATCTATTTGTTTTGGATTTATGATATGTAAAATTGTACTAGTTTTATTTACTATTTCTACCTGTTGAAGTTTTATTTGAATGTAACCGGCTTCTTCGTGAATTGGGTTGACTTGAAGAAGACCTACAGTTAGTTGTGTTGGTAAGATTATTAACAGCAATATTATGATGTTGGCAACCTAAAAGTTTTAAAGGTCTTTAAATATTTGAATAATGTACATTTAATAATGGTTTATGTCTGTAATATGGTTCGTCCTAATGTCTAAATCTCTTATAATTTCTAATAGCTCCTACTGATCGATTTTCTACATAGTGTTCTCTATAACAGTTTCTTTTATTTATAATTTGAGTTTTCATTTTATCTATATTTATTTGCAATTTACTAACATCTACATTTTCTATAGCTTCTCTAGGTGTGTATTTTATTGTTGAATGATAGCGATCGTTATAGTTTCCTATAGCCATCCGTATCTTCATCTCAACTGAAAGTTCCCTATCCTCAATTCCTGTTATTTTTTATAAGAGGGTTGAGTATAGTCTCTCTATATCAGCATTTCCAGTGTGATTATTTGCTTTTGTTAGATGAATTTCAACATTTTCACTATTTAAATACTCAATTAGTTGTTCAGCTCTTCATTGTCCATAATTATTTTTTTTGGTTTCCAAATTTTGCAAAATGTTCCATTATAATTGTTTTCTTTGCTCTCCAGTTGCGATCTGTTATACCATATGCTGAGGCAAATTTTGTTAATTTATCAATTACTGTAACAAAGGATTGTTTTTTAAAATGAAATATGTCCAAATGTATAATTTCGTTTTTTTCTTTAGGTGTTTTTGTAAATGCAAATTTAGGTTTTAATGGTTTTCGATTATACTTAATTTGTTGACATTTTTCACAATTATTGATAATTAAATAAATATGATCTTTTAACTTGGGAAAATAAATTTTGTCTTTTAAATTATGGTAACATTCATTTATTCCACTATGCATAGACTCTTTAGTGTAGTAAAGAGATAATTGTTTATGTAATTCTTCTTCAGTTTTTATTTCTTTAGCTCTTTTTGTACTTCGTATAAATTTTATTTTTGAATCAAATGAAAACATCGATATTAAAATTAGTCAGTATCAGATACTTCCGAATAAATGCTTATATATCCTTTCTTGATATAACGTTTTAAAATATCTTTAATGAAATTTTCATTTTCTAACGGATTTATTTCAATAATTCTGCTATTGTGAAGTGTTATATTCTCTTCAGGACAGTAAGTGAGTATGATTTGTGTTTTATATTTGTTTACTATATCCTCTTTTATTCCTATGTAATTTAATTGATTTTCATCTGCAGAATGTATCGTATCATTAGATAACTCTAAATTTGAGGCTGTATCATTTTCTTCATTAATTTTCTCTGTATTTTCTAATCTGCTTAAATAATCAGCTACCTTATTTTCTTTACCCTGCAAATATTCAATCTCATAGTTATATTCTTGAAGTTTTAACAACCATTTTTGGTGTCTTTGTGAAAATTCCTTTCCTTTGTATTTGTTGTTTAAATATTTAATTGGTACATGGTCTGTTATGATTTTAAACTTATTACCATAAAGATAAGGTTTGAAATAATTGACTGCATACATAATTTCCAAAAACCTTTTATCTGTAGTACAATAATTTTTTTCATGGTTGTTTAGCGTTCTCGAAACATAACAAATTGGATGCCCTTGTTGAGCAACACTGCACCTATAGCATGACCACTTGGATCTGTGGTTACAACAAACGGTTTATCGTATTCTGGAAATTTTATAATTGGATGTGAAGTTATCAAGCTCTTTAAGTTTTCAAATGCTGCTATATAGTGTGGATCATTTATATTAATTTTGTTATCTTTTTTTAAATATTTAATCATAGGATATGCAACTTTAGAATAATCTTTGATGAATTTTCTATAAAATCCAGTTGCTGCTAAGAAACCTTTTAATTGTTTTTCAGTTCTTGGAATTTGTAACTCTTGAATATTCTTTATTTTTTCAGGGTTAGGTTTTATCCCATCCTTTGTCAAAATATGTCCTAGAAATTCTGTATTTCTTTTAAGAAAACTACATTTATCAACTTGAATTTTCAAATTGTGCTCCTGTTTTAATTTCATGTACCACTGTATTCGTACTGGTCAAAATATCTCCTTCTTTATATAAGAGCTTAGTGAATTTCGAAACTAATTTTTCAATTATACGCTTTTCTTTTTCATTTAAATGATCCAATTGTAGATTTTGAACTTCACTTACTTCTAATACATTAACTTCTTCTTGAATAGTTTTAGTTAAGAATGGAAGACTCACTTCATTGGTCAAATTAATTTGTTGATTTTCTACGTTGATATCTTTCACATTTTTTGTTATCCAATCCATACCTAATAATAAGTCATATGACTTGTCTAATTTCATTGCAATCCATTGCTTGCATTTTCAGGATATTTAAATTCTGCTGGCGATAAGGTAACAACTGTTCTATTAGGTTAGCTTCATTCTTGCATTTTCAGGATATTTAAATTCTGCTGGCGATAAGGTAACAACTGTTCTATTAGGTTAGCTTACCTCTTCTTGAATTGTATTAATAGATATTGAAGTTGAATTTATTACAGTAAACTTAGAACTACAAACTTTATTTTCATTTAAAATGCTTATTGTTGAGCCTGTATCTAACAAGGCTAAATATTTTTTTTCTTGTATTGTTAAAATAGTAAAAGTTTTATTTTGGTCCGAGGCTAGTTTATAAAAAAAGTTTCTTCAATTGTATTAGTTTCATTGTTTTTACTTAAATTATCAACATCCATTGATCGAGTTTGTCTATTTGGATTAACTTCCATTGGTCTAGTCTGTCTCCTTTCTTGTCTGTCATTGTATCTATTATAATATTGGTTAAACTGAGAAGGCCTATTTCTATTTTGATAAAAATTATCGTTTGCTCGAATGGAAATTATTATTATTTTTAAAATTCGAATTTTAATTGTAATTGACACTTTTATGGTTAAATCTATTTCTACTTTCATCATTTTTATTACTAAATTTTTTTTGTTATTATTATAATTGTAATTATTTTTATTATCATTCCTAAAAAAATTTTTACTTCCACTATTTCTATTAAACTTTTTGTGAGATAAATTAAGGTTACCATCGTCTAAACCTATAAAACTCCTTACTATATTTCTAATTTCCGTCAAATTATTTTTCGACATTATTGCATAAGCTAACGGTCCTTAAGAAAGTTCTTTAATTTTCTGAACTAATATTCCACTAAATATATCAATTACAGTTTGGCTATCTTCAAAAAAAGCCGCATATTCTGTTATATCTTCTATCACAAATCTTAACTTATTATCTAAATCTTTAATGCTACTTACTTTTAAAGCTCCAATTTCTCTTGTGATTGTCATCTGGTCTTTTGATGCTCTGTAATGTTGTTTTAATTTTATTTTGCAATCATCCCAATTTGCTGGAGGGCTGACCTTAAGCACTTCCTTGAATTTTAATGTTGTAAATAATATTGAAAACCTGGTTAGCTTCCGCCACATGATCAGCTAATACTCTGGTCACTGAATCGATGAAAGATGGTAAAGTACCTGGCTCACCATTAAAAGTTGGAATAAATTGAGTTTCCTTTTTAATTTGTGATCTTCAATTTTGTGGTTAGTTGTTTTGCACTAATAGCTGAGTTAGAGCTACTAAGCACTGTTCAATACGATTGTCGTTTTATTCGTTTGCCATATTACGGTATTGATCAAATAAATTTCTTCTGTTTATTTGACGATTTTGGTTTATTTATTTATATATATGCATAATATATATATTTTTTTTTGTTTTTTTATACCCTACACCTATAGAATAGGTAAAGGAGTATATTAACTTTGGTATGGTGTTTGTAACCACCTAAAGGAAGCGAGCTAGATATGGAAAAGTATGTATATTTGTGATCAGCGTGACCGCCTTAGTCGATATAGCCATGTCCGTCCGTCCGTCCGTCCGTCCGTCCGTAGGCACGATAACTAAAAAAATAATGGAGCTATCTTGATGAAATTTTAACTGTAGGTTACTAGGACTGAAAGTACGGCGGGGATTGCATATGGGCGAAATCGGCCCATGGGTTCGGATTCTGGACCTTTTAATCGGTTTCAGGGCTAACGAACAAATATAAAAAATCACGATAACTCAACAACTAAGGACGCTATCTTCATCAAATTTGTGCTGTAGGTTACTAGTAGTGAAAATACTTCTGGAATTGCGTAAGGTCGGGATAGGACCATGGTTTCGGAACCTAGAACTTTTTGATCGAATTTAGGCCAAACGAGCATAATTCCGAAACCAATGAAGATAGAACCTCCAAATTTAGTATCAGGGTGTCCCTTCCTATTTCCTAAGTGTCTTGTGAATTTGGGTCCCATTGGAGTAGTGGGTCGGGGACCAGCCACACATTTCCGAAGACCTTAAAGCATATCTTTAAAATTAATAAAGATAACAACTTGAAAAAATGTAGAAGCTTCCAATTTGCCACAAGGGTGTTCTTTACTATCTCTTGCGTGTTCCCCTAATTTGGGATCAATTGGAGTGGTGGTTCTGTACCCCTCTCAGACCTCACAAGTTTTAAAGGCTTATAATCGAAATTACTAAAAATAGTTACTTAAAATTAGGATAGACCGTTCAAATTGTGTACAAGGGTTAACTAGTACTATAAGTACAGCGCGGACTATATAAGGGCGAAATGAGCCCAACGGTTCGGATTCCGGATCTTTTAATCGATGTCAGGGCTAAGGAACATATATAAAAAATCACGATAACTCAACAACTAATGAGGCTATCTTCATGAAATTTGTGCTGTAGGTTATTGGCAGCGAAACTACGGCGGTGATTACGTACGGTGAGGATTGGACAATGGGTTCGGAACTTAGAACTTTTTGATCGAATTTAGGCCAAACGAGCATAATTCCGAAACCAATGAAGATAGAACCTCCAAATTTGGTATCAGGGTGTCCCTTCCTATTTCGTAAGTGTCTTTGAAATTTGGGCCCCATTGGAGTAGTGGATCGGGGACCAGCCACTCAGTTCTTAGGCCCTTAAAGCATATTTTCGAAATTAATAAAGATAGTTACTTGAAACAAATGTAGAAGCTTCCAATTTGCCACAAGGGTGTTCTTTACTATTTCTTGCGTGCCCCCCTAATTTGGGATCAATTGGAGTGGTGGTTCAGAACCTCTCTTAGACCCCCGCAATGTGTAAAAGCTTATCATCGAAATTAATAAAACTAGTAACTTAAAATTAAGATAGAGCGTTCCAATTGTGTACAAGGGTTAACTAGTATTGAAAGTATGACGGGACTGCATATGGGCGAAATCGTACCATAATTTCGGGTCCTGGAACCCTTGAAAAGTTCAATTACTAACAAACATATATCTTAAAAACACCATAACTCAAAAAATAATGCCGGTATTTAGATGAAATTTAACAGTAGGTTACTAGTAATGAAAGTACCATGGGAATTGGTTGTGGTCGAGTTTAATTTCGAAGCCAAAGAATATATTTCCTATGTCCTATGTGTCTCCGAAATCTAGACTTAATTGTAGTGGTTCAGCTATGTTCAAAGGTACTTGCTGCATTTATGTAAAATTTATTTTTATATTTAAATGAATTATATGAAAAGGTGTAAATTTTTAATTGTATTTTAGAAATACATTTATTGCATATTTTGCGTTTATAAGTTTTTCTATTAGGTATATAAACTAACCATTTAAAATAATTGCAATTTTTAAAAATTTGGATATATTATGCTTTGATTATCTTTTTATCACAAAATTTAATAATTAGAATTTTTTCATTTTGTAATTGAATTGGAATAAATATATTTTCATTTATTTCAAGTTTGTTGGTTTTTTAATATTTTTAAATAGATAAATTAGTAAGAATTTGTAGTATTTTTTAATAGATAGGGTAATTAGAAAATGTTTTTAGTATTATACAGTTAATTTGGTTAGCTATGTCTTACGATCAAATTAATAACAGCTTCTATGGTGTTAAAATGACTTATGGATATGTCCTTAAATTTGAACCAAATAGGTGTAGGGTATTTCTAAGTCGGTTGCACCGACTGACTGTTTCTTTACTTGTTTTTTATTGAGTTTGTTTCTGCATAAAGCACTAAATTTTGCTTTGAATTACTTTGTTGCCCACTTTAAAAAAATGTTTTTGTAATATTATTTTTAATAACACTAATTAAATTGGTTTCACTAGATCTCTTTTCTTCTGATAGAGATCTTACCGACTGCGCCAAATATATTTTTTATAAAAGTCTTTTTTATATTTATTACGAAAATAAAACGACAAAATTTTAGATATTAATTAAAATTATTTTTAATAATGTACTTATATTCTGAACAGTTATAACCAACTAACTTTTATGTATTTTACTGTTTTTATAATTACTTAAACTAAACTTAAAAAAACTAAAACTAAGCATTTCTTATTAATTAACTTGCTAATGTAAAATTATTCATTTAAACAACATTGATCTTGAAGAGTTCAAGGTTTTTGTCATTTAAAAAAAAAGTAAAAATAATGTAAATTCAGCATTTTTACATATTATATTTACAAATTTTCTATATGAATATAAATATTGAATTTTAAGTTAAATTTTGCAATAAGAAAAATTAAAAATCAAAATATACTTTTTTTGTGGCTGTTGATTTAACTTCTATTACAACTTCAGGTGGAAAACTTGAAGTTGACTCAGTTAACGTTATATTAGGAGGTTCATACATAACTCGTGTAATATATTTGGCCTGTACGCGTAATCGCGTAATCAACTGTGTAATAATTGCGCAAACAGGAATTACTCCTTCTTTTAAAATGTAAAAAACCATTAACATAAAATTTCGGGATAAACTTTTTTTTTGTATAATATCCCAAATGCTGTTTGAACTGCCCTGTAAATTGGTTTCGTCAATTTGCACTTCCATATCATTTGCAGATTTAGCTTTATTAAATGCTGCGTTTAGTGTCCATGGGTGAAAACAGATTGAGGTAAATAAATCCCGTTTTTGTCAAAGGTTTGTCCTTGTGCTTTATTTATTGTCATCGCAAGAGCTAATCAAAAATAAAACCGCTTTCTTTTAAAGTGAATTGGATATTTAAGTTAGCACAAAATAATTCTATTCGAGAAAGAAAAACTACTTTATCAAGGGAATTCTTTGTGACAATTTCTAATTTTAGAGAATATTCTAACATATCTCTGACAATTAATCGAATTCCATTTACTAAACCAAAACTTATATTCATATTCCTAGTTAAAATGACTACAGACCCTTTTTTTAATTTGAAGCAATGAAGGGGTAATCCTCTGGGTGTCAGAGAATTAAATTTCTGCCGGCAAAATAATATTATTTGTTGAATCTGATATGACGGAATTCACACTATAACAAAATTTTTCAGGTCCGTCAATTAGTTTTAAAATCTCTTAATTTATTTTAAAAAAACTTTCTTTTAAACATAATAACTTTTAAAGCAACGTTCTGAAAACCATCAATCGTTTCCCCAAAAACATGATTTATTATTGAACCGATACAAACAAATTTATCAGCTATTTTAATAATCTCTTCACTCAATTTAATGGGAGTCTCATTATTACCAAATAGCAGAAGCCATTTTGAAAAGTTTATCTCATTTGGATTTGATCTCATATTATTTTTCAGGTGAATTAAGGTTACTTTAGGGGAGATTACACTATTTTGTTCACATGCTTCAACTTTTCTTACTCTGTTTCCATGGAAAACAACTGGAAGGATTTGTCGAAAACCGTCACTAAATACAATTAATTTTCCACCCATTGGTTCATTAAATTGACTTATATCTTTCAACAAACGATCGACACAATTAATTGCTAAAGCAGGAATTTTTGAAACCTCATCAATTAAAATGAGATTTGCTTGTCGAAGTACTTTAGCTTTTTGAGAACTTGCTTTTATAGAAGAAACTAAAGTATCTGTTATTGGAACTGGTAAACCAAACTTTTTATGTACAGTCTTTCCCTCGTCTATCAGTAACGCTGTAATTGCCTTCCACGCTGCGGCAAGAACAATTTTATTACTTCCTCGTAAACTGTTTATTAAATTTGAATTTTCATATGTACCCCCACATCCTCCTGGAGCTTATGAGAAAAATTTTATAAACAGATTATCTTCTTACAGATAAAAACTTGATCTACAACCCACTTTTGGTCTTCATTCATATTTGCCAACATATTTCGTTCATTTATAGATTCAATTCCTAAATGTATTTCAGAAAAAGGTAACAGAGGGAGAAGGCAGACCTAAAATTGTACAACTGAAACCATTATTACAAAAATTTTTATACCCTACACCTATAGAATAGGTAAAGAGGTATATTAACTTTGGTATGGTGTTTGTAACCATCTAAAGGAAACGAGCTAGATATCTAAAAGTATATATATTTGTGATCAGCGTGACCTCCTGGGTCGATATAGCCATGTCCGTCCGTCCGTCCGCCCGTAGGCACGAGAACTCAAAAAAATAATGGAGCTATCTTGATGGAATTTTAATTGTACGAGGGGGATTGCAAATGGGCGTAATCGGCCCATGGGTACGGATTCTGGACCTTTTAATCGGTCTAAGGGCTAACGAACATATAAACAAGTAAAGAAACAGTCAGTCGGTGCAACCGACTTAGAAATACCCTACACCTATTTGGTTCAAATTTAAGGACATATCCATAAGTCATTTTAACACCATAGAAGCTGTTATTAATTTGATCGTAAGACATAGCTAACCAAATTAACTGTATAATACTAAAAACATTTTCTAATTACCCTATCTATTAAAAAATACTACAAATTCTTACTAATTTATCTATTTAAAAATATTAAAAAACAAACAAACTTGAAATAAATGAAAATATATTTATTCCAATTCAATTACAAAATGAAAAAATTCTAATTATTAAATTTTGTGATAAAAAGATAATCAAAGCATAATATATTTAATAATCCAAATTTTTAAAAATTGCAATTATTTTAAATGGTTAGTTTATATACCTAATAGAAAAGCTTATAAACCCAAAATATGCAATAAATGTATTTCTAAAATACAATTAAAAGTTTACACCTTTTCATATAATTCATTTAAATATAAAAATAAATTTTACATAAATGCAGCAAGTACCATTGAACATAGCTGAACCACTACAATTAAGTCTAGATTTCGGAGACACATAGGACATAGGAAATATATTCTTTGGCTTCGAAATTAAACTCGACCACAACCAATTCCCATGGTACTTTCATTACTAGTAATCTACTGTTAAATTTCATCAAAATACCGGCATTATTTTTTGAGTTATGGTGTTTGTAAGATATATGTTTGTTAGTCCTTGAACTTTTCAAGGGTTCCAGAACCCGAAATTATGGTACGATTTCGCCCATATGCAGCCCGTCATACTTTCAATACTAGTTAACCCTTGTACACAATTGGAACGCTCTATCTTAATTTTAAGTTACTAGTTTTATTAATTTCGATGATAAGCTTTTACACATTGAGTCTAAGAGAGGTTCTGAACCACCACTCCAATTTATCCCAAATTAGGGGGGCACGCAAGAAATAGTAAAGAACACCCTTGTTGCAAATTGGAAGCTTCTACATTTTTTTCAAGTTACTATCTTTATTAATTTCGAAAATATGCTTTAAGGACCTAGGAACTGAGTGGCTGGTCCCCGATCCACTACTCCAATAAGGGGCCCAAATTTCAAAGACACTTACGAAATAGGAAGGGACACCCTGATACCAAATTTGGAGGTTCTATCTTCATTGGTTTCGGAATTATGCTCGTTTGGCCTAAATTCGATCAAAAAGTTCTAAGTTCCGAACCCATTGTCCAATCCTCACCGTACGTGATCACCGCCGTAGTTTCGCTGCCAATAACCTACAGCACAAATTTCATGAAGATAGCCTCATTAGTTGTTGAGTTATCGTGATTTTTTATATATGTTCCTTAGCCCTGACATCGATTAAAAGGTCCGGAATCCGAACCGTTGGGCTGATTTCGGGTTTATACAGTCCGCGCTGTACTTTAAGTACTAGTTAACCCTTGTACACAATTTGAACGGTCTATCCTAATTTTAAGTAACTATTTTTAGTAATTTCGATTATAAGCCTTTAAAACTTGGGAGGTCTGAGAGGGGTACAGAACCACCACTCCAATTGATCCCAAATTAGGGGAACACGCAAGAGATAGTAAAGAACACCCTTGTGGCAAATTGGAAGCTTCTACATTTTTTCAAGTTGTTATCTTTATTAATTTTAAAGATATGCTTTAAGGTCTTCGGAAATGTGTGGCTGGTCCCCGACCCACTACTCCAATGGGACCCAAATTCACAAGACACTTAGGAAATAGGAAGGGACACCCTGATACTAAATTTGGAGGTTCTATCTTCATTGGTTTCGGAATTATGCTCGTTTGGCCTAAATTCGATCAAAAAGTTCTAGGTTCCGAACCCATGGTCTAATCCCGACCTTACGCAATTCCCGAAGTAGTTTCATTACTAGTAACCTACAGCACAAATTTGATGAAGATAGCGTCATTAGTTGTTGAGTTATCGTGATTTTTTATATTTGTTCGTTAGCCCTGAAACCGATTAAAAGGTCCAGAATCCGAACCCAAGGGCCGATTTTGCCCATATGCAATCCCCGCCGTACTTTCAGTCCTAGTAACCTACGGTTAAAATTTCATCAAGATAGCTCCATTATTTTTTGAGTTATCGTGCCTACGGACGGACGGACGGACGGACATGGCTATATCGACTAAGGCGGTCACGCTGATCACAAATATATATACTTTTCCATATCTACCTCGCTTCCTTTAGGTGGTTACAAACACCATACCAAAGTTAATATACCCCTTTACCTATTCTATAGGTGTAGGGTATAAAAAAATCACAATAACTCAACAACTAATGACGCTATCTTCATAAAATTTGTGTTGTAGGGTACTAGTAATGAAACTACTGCGGTGATTGCGTACGGTGGGTAATGTACAATGGGTTCGGAACTTAGAACTTTTTGATCGAATTTAGGCCAAACGAGCATAATTTCGAAACCAAAGAAGATAGAACCTCCAAATTTCGTATCAGGGTGTCTCTTTCTTTTTACTTATTGTCCTTGAAATTTGGGCCCCATTGGAGTAGTGGGTCAGAGACCAGCCACACATTTCTGAAGACCTTGAAGCATATCTTTAAAATTAATAAAGATAGCAGCTTGAAAAAATGTAGAAGCTTCAAATTTGGCACAAGGGTGCTCTTTACTATTTCTTGTGTGTGTCCCTAATTTGGGATCTATTGCAGTAGTGGTTCCGTACCCCTCTTAGACTTCCCAAGATTTAAAAGCTTATAAATGAAATTACTAAAAATAGTAAATTAAAATTAATATATAACGTTCCACTTGTGTACAAGAGTAAACTGGTATTTAAAGTACAGCGTGGACTGCATATGGGCGAAATCACCCCAAGGGTTCGGATTCTGGACCTTTTAATCGGACTAAGGGCTAACGAATATATATAAAATTTACGATAACTCAACAACTAATGACGCTATCTTCATGAAATTTATGTTGTAGGGTACTGGCAATGAAACTACGGCGGCGATCGCGTGCGGCGGGTAATGTATTATGGGTTCGGAACTTAGAACTTTTTGATCGAATTTAGGCCAAACGAGCATAATTCCGAAACCACTGAAGATAGAACCTTCAAATTTGGTATCAGGGTGTCTCTTTCTATTTCCCAAGTGTCCTTGAAATTTGGGACCAATTGAAGTAGTGGGTTGAGGACCAGCCGCATAGTTCCGAAGACCACCTTAAAGAATATTTTCGAAATTATTAAAGATAGTAACTTCAAACATATTTAGAAGTTTCAAATTTGTTACATGGGTGCTCTTTATTATTTCCTGCGCGTTTCCCTAATTTTGGATCAATCAGAGTGGTGGTTCAGTACCCCTCTTAGATCCTCTAAGGTTTAAAAAACTTATCATCGAAATTAATAAAAATAGTAACTTAAAATTAAGATAGAACGTTCCAATTGTGTACAAGGGTTAACTATTATTGAAAATATGACGGGGACTACATATGGGCGATATTTTACCAGTGTTTCGTGTTCTGGAACTTTTGAAAGTTCAAAGTCTAACGAACATATATCTTAAAAGCAGTATAACTCAAAAAATAATGCCGCTATTTTGATGAAATTTAAACCCCAGGTTACTAATAATGAAAGTACCATGGGAATTCGTTCTGGTCGAGTTCGGTCAATCAGTTCGGATTCTAAAAGCTTTTGATCGATCTGAGGCCAAACGAGTATAACTTCGAAGCCAAAGAATATATTTTCTATATTCTATTTTCTATTTTCTATACAAAATTAAAAAGCTTATCTTCGAGATTCATGAAGATAATAACTTTAAATTTGATACACGAGGGTTCTATCCTTCATCCGTTTTTATTTAACACTTTTTTATTTTTAAAAGGCTAAGAATTTTACCATAAAACATATTTTGTATAATATTTTATAAATTAAAAACAAAATATTTTTTTAATAAACGATTAAATTCCTTTTTTTTAATTTTTATTATATATTATATTTTATTGAATTATTACCATAGGTGATATATAATTAAGACATTGTGTACAATAATGAAGCTATATTCAAAGGTACTAGCTGCATTTGTGTAAAATTTATGGTTATATTTAAATGAATTCTATGAAAAGTTCTAAAATTGTAATTATACTTTAGAAATATATTTATTGCATATTTTTCGATAGGTACATAAACTAGCAATATAAAATAATTGCAATTTTGAAAAATTTTAATTATTAATTTTTTATCACAAAATTTAATAATTCAAATTTTTTTACTTTTATAATTGAATTGAAATAAATATATATTGATTTAATTCAAGTTTTTTTGTTTTATAATATTTTCAAATCGATAAATTAGTAAGAATTTGTAATATTTTTTTAAAGATAGTCTAATTAGAAAATGTTTCTAGTATTATAAAGTTAATTTGGCTAGCTATGTTTTACGACCAAACTAATAACAGCTTTTATTGTTTTAAAATGACTTATGGACTTCCCATTAAATTTGAACCAAATAGGTGTAGGGTATTTCTAAGTTGGTTGTACCGACTGACTGTTTCTTTACTTGTTTTCTAATTCTGACAATACTGAAATGGCATTATTGTCTGCTTCAAATTCATTATAGATTCTAATTATACTTCAACCATTTGTTCTCTAAGCAAGACCCACAGAGAAAGAGGTTGGCTTGCTCAAAAAAACAACAAATATATGCAAAAAACCTACGAAGTTGTTTTGGCGATAATTATTATACTTTTGTTTAACAGGGTGGTGCCTTAAGGAATAATAAGGATATATTTGGATTAAAAATTTACAAAACAAGTAAAACCGGTGCAACCGACTTAGAAATACCCTACACCTATTTGGTTCAAATTTAATGGGAAGTCCATAAGTCATTTTAAAATTATAAAAGGTGTTATTAGTTTAATCGTAAGACATAGCTAACCAAATTAACTTTATAATACTAAAAACATTTTCTAATTACTTTTTTAATTTATTTACAAATTCTTACTAATTTATCTATTTAAAAATATTAAAAAACAAAAAAACTTGAAATAAATGAAAATATATTTATTTAAATTCAATTACTAAAGTGAAAAAATTTGAATTATTAAATTTTGTGATAAAAAACTAATCCAAGCATGATATATCTTTATTAATTTCGAAAATACCCAACTAGCAATTCTAGGTCACCAAAACATTTCCACAGGAAAAGTTCTCAGCTATTTAGCTATTTTTACTAGGTCCAAAAATTATGAAAATGTTCTTATGACGTGATCATGATGTTGCGGTGACCAAAGTGGTGATCATATTTTGGCTTTCTCGACGTTTTGAAAACATAACAAAGCTAATTAGCTGTGTGACTATTGTGATCATAGAATTACTAGTAATGGCAAAAGAATGTTCCCGACTCTTTTCTTCTAATGTGATTTCCTATCCAGAGGTATTCAGACAAAAAAATACACATGCAATTTCGTATGCGTATACAAATGGTACGGCTACTAGGTTACTAGTAATGAAACTATTTCGGAGATTGCGTAAGGTCGGGATTGGACCATGGGTTCAGAACCTAGAACTTTTTGATCGAATTTAGGCCAAACGAGCATAATTCCGAAACCAATGAAGATAGAACCTCCAAATTTGGTATCAGGGCGCCCCTTCCTATTTCCAGAGTGTCTTGGGAATTCGGGCCCCATCAGAGTAGTGGGTCGGGGACCAGCCACACATTTCCGAAGACCTTAAAACATATCTTTAAAATAAATAAAGATAACAACTTGAAAAAATGTAGAAGCTTCCAATTTGCCACAAGAGTGTTCTTTACTATCTCTTGCGTATTCCCCTAATTTGGGATCAATTGGAGTGGTGGTTCAGTACCCCTCTCAGACCTCTCAAGTTTTAAAGGCTTATAATCGAAATTACTAAAAATAGTTACTTAAAATTAAGATAGACCGTTCAAATTGTGTACAAGGGTTAACTAGTACTATAAGTACAGCGCGGACTGTATACGGGCGAAATCATCCCAAGGGTTCGGATTCTGGACCTTTTAATCGATCGAAGGGCTAACGAACAAATATAAAAAATCACTATAACTCAACAACTAATAAGGCTATCTTCATGAAATTTGTGCTGTAGGTTATTGGTAATGAAACTACGGCGGTGATTACGTACGGTGAGGATTGGACAATGGGTTCGGAACTTAGAAATTTTTGATCGAATTTAGGCCAAACTAGCATAATTTCGAAACCAATGAAGATAGAACCTCCAAATTTTGTATCAGGGTGTCCCTTCCTATTGCGTAAGTGTCTTGGAAATTTGGGCCCATTGGAGTAGTGGGTCGGGGACCAGCCACTCAGTTCCGAGGTCCTTAAAGCATATTTTCGAAATGAATAAAGATAGTAACTTGAAACAAATATAGAAGCTTCAAATTTGGCCCAGGGTGTTCTTTACTATTTCTAGCGCGCCCCCCTAATTTGGGATCAAGCGGAGTGGTGGTTCAGTACCTCTCTTAGACCCCCCAATATGTAAAAGCTTATCATCCAAATTAATAAAACTAGTAACTTAAAATTAAGATAGAACGTACCAATTGTGTACAAGGGTTAACTAGTATTGAAAGTATGACGGGACTGCATATGGGCGAAATCGTTCGATCGTTTCGGGTTCTGGAACCCTTGACAAGTTCAAGGACTAACAAACATATGTCTTAAAAACACCATATCTCAAAAGATAATGCCGATATTTTTATGCAATTTAAACTCTAGGTTACTAGTAATGAAAGTACCATGCGAATATGTTGTGATCGAGTTTAATTTCAAAGCCAAAGAATATATTTCCTATGTCCTATGTGTCTCCGAAATCTAGACTTAATTGTAGTGGTTCAGCTATGTTCAAAGGTACTTGCTACATTTATGTAAAATTTATTTTTATATTTAAATGAGTTATATGAAAAGGTGTAAATTTGTAATTGTATTTTAGAAATACATTTATTGCATATTTTGGGTTTATAAGCTTTTTTATTAGGTATATAAACTAACCATTTAAAATAATTGAAATTTTTAAAAATTTGGATTATTAAATATATTATGCTTTGATTATCTTTTTATCACAAAATTTAATAATTAGAATTTTTTTCATTTTGTAATTGAATTGGAATATATTTTCATTTATTTCAAGTTTTTTTGTTTTTTAATATTTTTAAATAGATAAATTAGTAATAATTTGTTATATTTTTTAATAGATAGTGTAATTAAAAAATATTTTTAGTATTATAAAATTAATTTAGTTAACTATGTCTTACGATCAAATTAATAACAGCTTTTATGGTGTTAAAATGACTTATGGATATGTCCTTAAATTTGAACCAAATTGGTGTAGGGTATTTCTAAGTCGGTTGCACCGACTGACTGTTTCTTTACTTGTTTTGTTTACATTTTTACATAGAAATACATTTGGATTGGGCAGTTTGTATATTGTAAGTTTTTTTGAATAAAGATATTTGCTATTTGATTTAATTTACTTTTATTTTAAATATTCACTTTTTAATATTAAATATATAATTGAACAAAACATCAAGAAAAAAATTTGAATGATATTAGAAGAAATTGCAGTCAATTATTTTTAAAAATAATAGAATCTCCAACAAGTATATTTTTAGTTTAATAATTCTATTTTGATTTATCTTAAGGTATTAATTCATCGTGGAAATGAAAATAAGTAAATCAAAAACAAATCATAATTTTTTGAACAAAACAAAAAGTATTTATAGTCTTGTGAATATATAAACATTGTTAGCCATTTTTAAATATGAACGAACCTTTTGCAAATATGAAATCTACATTTATGTTAACCGTAAGGAGGGTTTTGATTTCTGTTTCAAATAACTTAACGTTTCCGAATAAAGAATTAAAAGGTTTTTTCTTTACCCTTTTTATATTCAATAAAAATTTTACTTATTATTTAAAAATTTTAGCATTACAATTTGATTTTCAAATTCAAAAAAAATTTATTATTTTCAAATTGATTCTATTCAAAAATAGACAATATTTTGGTAAATTCACAGAACGGTCACTTAATAATAATGAAAAATGGAAAGCAGAAACAAAAGGAAAATACCTTTAAAATAATTTTAAAAAAAACGGCTGAAATTTGTAAAACCTCAAGAAATAAAAAAATTTCTTTAAGCAACAAGTTTCTTCTCATCTTAATAATCCTTTATTTATCCTTTATTTAATTACCTATCTTTACTTAATTTAATGTTTTTTAAAAAACTTCAAAGAGCACAACAACACACAATATTTTTTGAATATAATATTTTCTAATTTGTTTTCATTTACTTTAACTTTGAAGTATGTACTTAAAAGTTTCTTTTATATTTCACTTTCAAAATGAAATGATCGCGGAGAAACTAGTAAATACATACAAACGGTACACGTACACGTACCAAATTTTGAAATTTGTCTGAAAATTTTTTCTCTATTGCCATTCTAGTACTAGTAATTCTATGATTGTGATACTGAAACTATAAAATAGTTATAAAATAGCAATACCTACCTGTCATGATAACCAAATAGAAACCAAATGTAAAAGTTACCAAATGTAACTTTGATAAGTAAGATAACCAAATGTAAAAGTTACGGCAAATGCAAAGATGTTTCATTTTCGTTGTCACTTACATGACAGCTTAATAGAATATATGATAGAATATATGCTATTTCTATTAAGCTGTAAACATATATTTCTATTAAGCTGTCATGTAAGTGACAACGAAAATGAAACATCTTTGCATTTGCCGTAACTTTTACACATCCGTTGCTATTTGGCTATCATGACAGGTACCGTAAAGTTCTGAATACAATACCCGGGTACTCTAATTGGAAAATGGCAATATTCTGAAAAAATAATAATATTTTTCATATAACATATATAACATATATAAGCTGTTATAATGTCAAAAATTATAAATAAAGTTAAATTGTTTGAATATAAAAAAAAAATTTAAAAATTACAAAGTTCTTATAATTTTTCCGAATATAAACTTTGTAATAATGTAATTTATATCTTGTCTAAAGGTATAAATTATAATTTTTATATGAACAAATATGATTTTCCCGAAGATAAGAAAGGTTAAATTCACTTGCGAATTAAATCAAAGGTTAAAGTTGTAACAATTGATAGTAATAATTTAGTAGGGGTTTTAAGGGCAATAATCATTCTTTCATAATTTATAAAACTTAAATAATTTTGGTAATTTTTTCTGCCATGTTTTTTTTGTACCATGTTTATTTTTGCCGTTATTAAAAAGCTATATATCTTTCATGATAGCAAAAAAATCAGTTTTTCAAAATAAATATTCTGATAGCGAATATTTTAAGTATAAAATCAAAAGGTCACAAGAATATATTAATTAGAATTTAAAGCAATTTAGATTTGTAGGCAGCAAAATATTATTTTTTATCAGGGATTCATATTAAGTATATTTGCTAAATTGCTTGCACTCACAGCTATTATGCTGTACATAAAATAAAAAAAAAACGAGGAAGATTATAGTTGCACTTGTCAACTTTTAGATATCCATGTGCACCTTATTTTATGTTGTAAAATATAAAAAAAAAAAGAATAAAAAAAAAAAATTTGACCCACTCACCCCATAATTTTGGTTAAAAAAAACAATGAAAACAAAACAAAAGAAAAAATAAAAAAATATTTGGCCTACCCTTAAAGTTGGTCCGACAAGTAACTTGCCCTTTACCTTTACTAGTTCAATTTTAATTTTTACTTCGTAGCTTTAATAGATTCACAGATATCGAATTGACAACTTTATATGGCAGCTCGCCGAAAATGAAGCCTTAACATTGTGAAACTTTATAAAAGTGCTTACTGTATAATTATATTCTATAGTCTTTGATATTATCTCCTTTAATTTAAACCTTGAAAAAATAAACATCTTATTATATAATAAACAACATATATTAAGATTATCAAGATAGATAATAATCATCATATTCATAATGATTATTATCTATTAATCTAAAATACAAACTACACATACACATATATATATTATACAAATACATATAAATTATTTATCAAGCCATTTACCTACTTAAAAAACATATTTGTGTTAATTTTACCTTATCTTAAATTTTTTAAATACGCTTCATTTGAATTATATGAAATCGTAAATTGATAGATACCTACAAAACAAACACAACAATAACAAAAGCAAAAACAAACAAACAAAAAAATTCTTATAACTGCATATTGTATACAAGTTGTACTGCAAAATTTAAAATTTTTATATGAAAAATTTGGAGTTATAAATGTTAGTTGTTCGAGAGTTATCCGAAATTTTGGTCGAATCTTAACTACAGACATAGAGACAGAAAATACAGACACACATAGCTAGATCGATTTACTTTTCGAAACTGATCCGATACGTATCTTTGACATTATAACTAGCTCGTCTAGATCAATGCGTTACAAACGAGGAGCAATATTAATATACTCGTGGTCATAATATCATGTATGTATGTATGCAAGAGTATAAAAAAAATAATGATAATCAAAAATTATCTAGGTATTGTAATAAGATGAGCCACTCCAACCACTCCATTTTGGTTAAAAACAATACTTAACAAATAATTTAAAAATGTAAAATATATAAGAAAGTATTTATAAGAAATTAAAATTAGATTTCATATTATGTTTTTATATGTATTTTACAATACTTCTTTTATCAATAATTCTTCACATTTTTATTAAAAATTTTATTTATTTATAATAATTCTAAATCTAGTTATATAATTTAATAAAATTGAAAAAAATTATTAACAATTTTAAACACTTTTTTATTACTTTTTGCCACTTTGTGCCTACATGAATAAGAAAAATTAAGGAATACTTTGCAATTCAATTTCAAATATACTTTATATTATACCAATACAAAAAAAACAAAGAAGTGGTTTTGAAAGAGCATTGCAAAAATATCGTTCTGTTTCTCTCTTTGAAAGGTTTTGCAACATACATATATTTTACCTAATTGTACAAATGAAATTTTTTTTCTTTGGTGTACAAAATACATTAATATTTGTGAATGACAGTGGCACATCTTATTAATAATTGACATTTTTTGTTGATAATAAAATAGCTGCGGCAACAACCAATTACATTTTATTAAAATTAGCTTTGTACATATCTAAATGTTTAAATTAGCTGTCCATGCATAACTATTTAGTTTTGTACAAAGCAAAATAGCTTTCCATGCATATCTATTTAGCTTTGTACAAAGCTAAATTGTTATGCATGCACGTGGTGACATTATTAAAGTATAAAGGACAGTTTCTGAAAATGTTTTTACACATTATTCTCATGCTTATTACAAAAAAAATCTCAAAAAACTAAAGCAACATACGATATACTTCCTACAAACACAAGTTTTTACAAAAAAATTAATTTGAGTACATCAATTTCGCTGTCAAATAATAGTGCGAACAAATGGTTCTTAACAATGGATGTATGTATATTACAAACAAATTGTGAACAAATGGTTCTTAACAAACATATATTCTTGGCCATTCATTGAAATCAAAAATAGATTTTTGCAGCCTGCGTTATCATCAGATCTCAACATTTATATAACAGATAGTGCTACACAAAATAATGATGCATATCTGTTATCGAAAAAATTAAAGCAAAATTTTTATGTCTATCACACAAAACCGATTCTGTTTTATACCTTTGCTACATTCTTTAAAATCGTTTTAAATGAATTTTGTCTATGAACATTATATTATACCTACATAAATATTTTAATAAAATTATATTTTAAAAATTAAAAACGTTTTTTATTCTATGAAATTAAATAAACTTTTCATTTATATATAGTATTTAAATATCTATATAAATAAAAGCGAAAGTTTGTTTATTTGTTTGTTTGTTTGTATGTAGCGAATAGACTCCTAAACTGCCCAGCCGATTTTCATGAAAATTTGTATATAGGGGTTTTTGGGTACGGAAAGAAATCGTAGCCCAAAAATTTTGCTCTAACGGACCGCCAAGTTGGGGCTGTGGTGCAAGTATTTAAACTTCTTTGTTCTAAAATGAAAACGGTTTGACAGATTGACTTCAAATTTTGTATACGTGATGCTTTTTGAGAATTGAGTAGACACTATTAACAGTTTTGGAATTTGTTAAACCATGCCGGGCCGACGGGTGGTCAAAAAAAATTTTGGGTCCAAATTTTGTCCAATTTTACGAAATTCTGCTTTGGTTTAAAAGAAAGCCCCAAAAAAAATTTTGTTGAGTTCCATTAACCCATTGCGGCCTAACAGCTTTTAATAGGTTTTTTCAATATTTAACTCTAAATTAAAAACGGTTTGACCGATTTCTTCACATTTTGTATACGTGCTCCCCTGTGAGAATTGAGTTGACACAATTAACAGATTTGGAATTTGTTAACTCATGTTGGCCCGACGGTTGGTCAAAATAATTTTGCAAGCTAATATTGTCAAAATTTGCGAAGTATTGCTTTGGCTTAAAAGAAAGCCTCAAAAACATTTTGTTGAATGATTTGGAAGCAAATTACGTCCAATTTTGCGCAATACTGCTTTGCCCGAAGAGAAAGTGTAGTTCCGTTAACACAGTGGGGCACAGTGGCTTTTAATAGATTTTTGCGTTACTTAACTCTAAATTAGAAACGATTTGACCGGTTTACCTCAAATTTTATATGTGTGAAGCAACTTGAAAATGAAGTTGAGTCTGTTAAAAGTCGGTCCTACGATTTTTCAAAAAAAATTTTTTGGAAGTAAATTACGTCAAAATTTGGAAAGTAGTTTATACTGCTTTGAATTACAGAAAGTTTCAAAAATTACTAGAATAATCCTAGAAAAATCATTTTAAAAAGATTGCTTTCATACATTTTAAAATTTACATGTGTAAACCGTGTGTAATTTTTGTGTTAACTTTTTGCAGTAATATCAACTTCAATTAAACCTCCATTGAGAGCCGCAGCAACGCGCAACAGGTATTAGCTAGTTAATAATTTTTGTTGAAAATAAGCTATTATTAACATAGATCGAAAAAAGCTATGATAATCTAAAATATGGCAATTTTGTCAATTCGACTATATTGCCATTTTTGTAGCTAATGCCAAAATTAGGCAGTATGGTAATTAAAGTAAAAACACTTTACTTATTGCCAGTTTACTAGAGTAACAAATAAATTTTCCAAAAAGCTATTTTTCTGTTATTGAAAAAATAATAAAAGCCAAATAGCATTATGGTAATAAAAATTACTTTAGCAGCTATTTAGCTGTCATTTTTATATTTGCGTATATTACTCCTTTGCTTATAAAAAAGCATATTAGTCGCAAAAGCTATTTAAATTTATTTTTGGTTGTGCTAACGTTTTCATGACTCGAAAACTTGTAAATTAGCATTAGTTGCAAAGTAGCTATTCTAGTCCATTAGGATGACGTTGTAACTAAAATTTAGCTGCGAAAACTAATTAGAATATAAATGTTAGTTGGGTATGCTTTAAGGTCTTCGGAACGGAACGAACTGGTTTTCGGAAGGGAAACTTTGAAGTTTGAACCCTTGGGCCGATTTTGTCCATATGCAGTCCGCGATGTACTTTAAATACTAATTAACCCTTGTAGACAAGTTGAACGTTCTATATTAATTTTAAGTTACTATTTTTAGGAATTTCGATTATAAGCTTTTAAACCTTCGGACGTCTAAGAGGATTACTGAACCACCACTTCAATAGATCCCAAATTAGAGAGACACACAAGAAATAGTAAAGAACAACCTTGTGCCAAATTTGAAGCTTATACATGTTTTCAAGTTGCTATCTTTATCAATTTTAAAGATATGCTTTAAGGTCTTCAAAAATGTGTGGCTGGTCCCCGAACCACTATTCCAATGGTGCCCAAATTACAAAGACACTAAGGAAATAGGAAGGGACACCTTGATACCCTTAGAGTTTGGAGGTTCTATCTTCATTAGTTTCGAAATTATGCTCGTTTGGCCTAAATTCGATCAAAAAGTTCTAGGTTCCAAACCCATGGTCCAATATCGATCGTACGCAATCCCCGTCTGAGTCTCATTACTAGTAACCTACAGCATAAATTTGATAAAGATAGCGTCCATAGTTGTTGAGTTATCATGATTTTTTATATATGTTCGTTAGCCCTTGAACCGATTAAATGGTCCAGAATCCGAACCCATGAGCCGATTTCGCCCATTGGCAATCCCAGCCGTTCTTCCAGTCCTAGTGACCTACAGTTAAAATTTCATGAAGATAGCTCCATTGATTTTTGAGTTATCGTACCTACGGACGGACGGACGAACATGGCTATATCGACTTAGGAGGTCACGCTGATCACAAATATATATACTTTTCCATATCTAGCTCGCTTCCTTTAGGTGGTTACAAACACCATACCAAAGTTAATATACCCCTTTACCTATTCTATAGGTGTAGGGTATAAAAAAATACAAACTCAGTCGTATTAAAGTTATTTGAAATTTTTCTAAATTGGTAAAAATCTAAAAAATTTTTCTAATTCAGATAATGTCATTTCAGTCGCTTCAAATTCATTATATTTTCTAATTAAATCTTCAAGCATTGGTTCTTTAAGCATGACCCACAGAGAAAGAGGTTGGCTTGCTCAAAAAAACCACAAATATATGCAAATAACCTACAAAGTTGTTTTGACGATAACTGTTATACTTTTATTCAACAGGAGAGCGCCTTAAGAAATAATAAGGATATATTTGGATTAAAAATTTACAAAAAACAAATACAAAAACAGTCGTATTAAAATTATTTGAATTTTTTCTAAATTGGTAAAAATCTATTTTAAAATTTTGTACAAACTTAATTAAAAATAACTTAAAAAATCTTTTTTTGTAAAATTATTTCAATAATTAAAATTAAAAGTTTTTCCTTAATACTGATATTAAACATCTGTAATTTTTTTAAAAATTTTAGATAGCTTAAAAATGTTTGTTTGCAGGGTATCCACTTATCAATCAGTCAATTCACTCAGTCGTCAGTAATGGAACCGTCAGTTTTAACCAAAGTTTTTTGTTTGTATGGTGAAATTTTATTATTTTATAATGACGACTCAAGACTCAAAAAAGATTTAACATAAAGCAAATAAAGGAAATTTATTATAATACGAACCAGTGTTTTTTATATTTCGAATAAAATTTTATATTAATAATGTCAGTCATCGACTAACCTTTGCTTAGCATAGACGTGCTTTCTACCATACTAATTTTCCGTTTTCTTTATTACTCCTTTCCTTTTTTTTTTCTCGTTGAATTTTTCTTCTATCTCTTTCCTTAGAAAACTGTGATTTAATTTTTTCCAATCATTCATAAAAACATAACCTAAAAAATTAATACAATAAAAATATATTTTATATAATCTAAAGTGCAAGTGTAACTAAATCCTGAGTGTATAAGTGAGTGAGAATACCAGACCGATCCTTTCGCGGAGTTGGTTTGCCGGGTTGCCTGACAATGACACCGGCCAGCCCAACGATGTTTGTCAGCCAGGTCCAAGACCAAAGAGAGGAAGAGCTACAGATATCACAAACGACATTTTCCCAGCTTTGCCACAGGTAAATATAAAGCAAAACTGTCCTAAATTCGTCGTAATAAAGTCCACGAATAAGAACAAAACACTTTCTTCCTTCAGCGTCTTTGCTTAAAAAAAAAGCTCTCGATAGTATAAGCAAACAAATTCAATCCGTCAGCCTCCTTCGAGATGGAAATCTTCTTATACATGTTAATTCGAAAAAGTAGTATATGAATTTCAAAAAACAACAAATTTTGGCGGTTTATGTAATATTTCAAAGCAACTCATACGGACCTGATCCTTCTTACTTTTAATACCTACAAAGTGCCAGAAAAATTTGATATAGATTGGTACCAGGTAAAAGTAAAAGAATATTGCCAAAATCCTATGAGATGCAAAACTTGTCAAAAACTTGGTCATAGACGCAATAATTGTAAAAATTCCTCAATCAATGTACAAGAACAATGTGTACAAATTGCCTTGGAGAGCATCCATCTTCTTTCAATAAATTTTAACAATAATCTAACCTCTACTTGAAACACAAAAGGCTTGTCCTCTTCCAAATATAACAACAACATAAATTTAAACGAAAAAAAACCACTAATTAATGCAATTTGCACTAAAAGAGAAAACAATAACCCAACAAAAAATATTCTTATCAATCAAACCTCTTCTTCCAACCCAAGCTAATTTTCTCTCAATTTTTTTAACGCAAACGAACATTCCAAACAATCAAACATAACAGCTGACACAATTAATGCATCCAATCAAACCACAACATTATTAAACATAATAAACACAGATTCCTTAGAAATTTCAGATTCTTCCGACTGTTCATTTTAAGTCCTTTTTGTTATTTGTAATTAAATTACAATTCAAGTTTGTTTCAATTTTAACAAAAAAAAAGTAAAGAAACAGTCCTACACTTGGTTCGAATTTAATGGGAAGTCCATAAGTCATTTTAAAACAATAAGAGCTGTTATTAGTTTGGTCGTAAAACATAGCTAACCAAATTAACTTTATAATACTAAAAACATTTTCGAATTAGACTATCTATAAAAAAATATTACAAATTCTTACTGATTTATCGATTTAAAAATATTAAAAAACAAAAAAACTTGAATTAAATGAAAATATATTTATTTCAATTCAATTACAAAAGTGAAAAAATTTGAATTATAAATTTTGTGATAAAAAGCTAATATATTTAATAATTAAAATTTTTCAAAATTGCAATTATTTTCAATTACTAGTTTATGTACCTATTAGAAAAGGTTATAAAGGCAAAATATGCAATAAATGTATTTCTAAAATATAATAACAAATTTAGAACTTTTCATATAATTCATTTAAATATAACAATAAATTTTACATTAATGCATCAAGTACCTTTGAATATATCTTATGTACTGTACACAATGTTTTAATTATATATCACCTATGGTAATAATTCAATAAAATATATGATATAATAAAAATTAAAAAAAGGAATTTAATCGTTTATTAAAAAAATATTTTGTTTTTAATTTATAAAATATTATACAAAATATGTTTTATGGTAAAATTCTTAGCCTTTTAAAAATATAAAAGTGTTAAATAAAAACGAAAATAGAAAAGAACCCTCGTGTATCAAATTTAAAGTTTTTATCTTCACGAATTTCGAAGATAAGTTTTTTAATTTTTGGGATTTCTTACGAGCCACCTGAACCACCAGTACAATTAAGTCTAAATTTCACGGACACATAGGAAATAGGAAATATAATTCTTTGGCTTCGAAATTATACTCGTTTGGCCTCAAATCGAACAAAAACTCATTGTCCGAACTCGACCAGAACCAATTCCCATGGTACTTTCATTATTAGTAACCTAGAGTTTAAATTTCATCAAAATAGCGGCATTATTTTTTGAGTTATCGTGATTTTTTATATATGTTCGTTAGCCATTAAACCGATTAAAAGGTCCAGAATCCGAACCCCTGGGCTGATTTTACCCATATGCAGTCCGCGCTGTGCTTTAAATACCAGTTAACCTTGTAACAAGTGGAACGTTATATATCAATTTTAAGTTACTATTTTTAGTAATTTCATTTATAAGCTTTTAAACCTTGGGAGGTCTAAGAGGGGTACTGAACCACCACTCCAATCGATCCCAAATTAGGGGGACACACAAGAAATAGTAAAGAACACCCTTGTGCCAAATTTGAAGCTTCTACAATTTTTCAAGCTTCTATCATTATTAATTTTAAAGATATGCTTCAAGGTCTTCAGAAATGTGTGGCTGGTCCCCGACCCACTACTGCAATGGGGCCCAACTTTCAAGGACACTAAGGAAAAAGAAAGAGTCACCCTGATACCAAATTTGGAGGTTCTATCTTCATTGGTTTCGGAATTATGCTCGTTTGGCCTAAATTCGATCAAAAAGTTCTAAGTTCCAAACCCATTATACATTACCCACCGTACGAAATCGCTGCCGTAGTTCCATTGCCAGTACCCTACAACACAAATTTTATGAAGTTAGCGTCATTAGTTGTTGAGTTATCGCGAATTTTTATATATGTTTGTTAGCCCTTAGACCGATTAAAAGGTCCAGAATCGGAACCCTTGGGCTGAATTCACCCATATGCAGTCCGCGCTGTACTTAAAATACCAGGTAACCCTTGTACACAAGTGGAACGTTATATATCAATTTTAAGTTACTATTTTTCGTAATTTCATTTATAAGCTTTTAAACCTTAGGAGGTCTAAGAGGGGTACTGAACCGACACTCCAATCGATCCCAAATTAGGGGGACACACAAGAAATAGTAAAGAACACCCTTGTGCTAAATTTGAAGCTTCTACAATTTTTCAAGCTTCTATTTTTATTAATTTTAAAGATATGCTTCAAGGTCTTCAGAAATGTGTGGCTGCTCCCCGACCCACTACTGCAATGGGGCCCAACTTTCAAGGACACTAGGGAAAAAGAAAGAGGCACCCTGATACCAAATTGGGAGGTTCTATCTTCATTGGTTTCGTGATCGTTCGTTCAACCTTCGTCGTGATAACACCGGTTTCGGTGAAATTTAATCTTTTTTTTAAAAAATTTTTTTAAAATTATATTGTTAACTTTTGTTTCTTTCTTTTAAACTTAAATTAATTTCTAAAAATTTTCTTTAATTTTTCTAACTTATCTAAATTTAAATTTATTTGTGGTGGTTCTAAAAATTAGTTTTTTTTTTTTTTTGTTTTTTGTTTTGTGTGAATTTGTTTGGACTACATTGCCGCATTTTCAATGGCGGCATTTCATAGATAAGTATTATTTTTTTTTTAAATTTATTTGATTTATTAATTTTTAACTATAGAACAATTTTACATTCACAAAATTCTTTTTTTTTTTTTACTTTTATTATTATAATTTTTTTTTAAATTTAAAATTTTTCTTTCTTTAATTAATTAACTAATAATGAATTTTTTTTTTAGTTTCTATTTTATATAAAAATATTCAAATATTTATAAAATTCACGTCACGCGCCGGTTTGTTTTGTTTACATTAAACTAAATTAAAATAATTATTTTTGTTTTTTTGGAAGTAATACTTCCTTTAATCTTCCCCTAGTGGTAAACAAAACAATATATCCATCTCTCTCCTTCCCGTTGATAGATGTTAATGTTTCTAATAACTATAATAACTCTCTCCACTCTCAATATACCATCATAAAAACACCGTAACTTAATTAATAAATTTTGATGGTATATGTCCAATAATTTTTTAAATTTCTATTTTGTTTTTGTATTTTATTTTTAAATATTACCACAATTACAAAGGTTTATTTTTAATTAGATGTAATTGTGTATTTGTTTTATTTTGTTTGAGTTTTTGGTTGTACCTACTACAATAAGGGCACATATAGTTTCTATATAGATTCTATATCGTGCAAGTTAAAAACTGTTGGACGTAGTTATAAACCATTTTCTCACTCGAAATAAGACTTTTAAATTTTAAACCTTAAATTTTTTTTCTTTATTTTTTTTTCAAAAGGTGTTGTCGATAGGTTGATAAGATCGTACTTAAATAAGCATTTTTGTTTTTTTGTTTTTTTTTCTCTTTCTAATTTCTAGCAAAATTATCAACTTTAACCTCAATTTTTGTAATATTCGCGGTTTCCAAACGAACTTCCATGCCGTTGAAGGTCATCTTAATTTAACTAAACCGGCAATCCTCGCTCTATGTGAAACGCAAGTTAGTAGCCACAATGTTAACTTCGATATTAACGGCTACTTACTCATTTCACACTTCGTTCCCAAAAGAAGCATCGCCATCTACATAAAAAAAGACATTGCTTTTAACACTCTTGACAAATATAAATCTTCAAGCCCAACTTTCAATTACGTTTGGGTCAAAATCCATGTTGAAAAGCATGTTATACATTTCTGTTTTCTATACAGATCACCCAATTCAAGTGAACAAGAAACTGTTATGGAAATTGAAAACCTTTCAAACCAGATCAACGAAATTCTCGATTGTTTTCCTGAGACCGAAATTGTTCTGGCGGGGGATTTCAATATTCATAACAAAGACTGGCTTCACTTTTCCAGTACCTCTTCTCCGAGTCAGAACTCGATTGGGAAACAAGTTGAATTATTTTCTACTCTATTCCACCTTTCTCAACTTGTTAAAAATCCCACTAGAATCCCTGACCGTGCTGATCAAGAAGGTCACCTCTTGGATCTGTTTCTAACCACACACCCTGAAAAGTATGTGGTTTCAGTTGGTTGCCCTCTGGGGGGCTCGGATCACTGTTTGGTCAATACAAGCTTCCGGGCAGGCTCAGTGTCCAATCAAAGGTCCCTTCCCAAAAAACTGGTATGGCGTTATAACCATGCAAACTGGGAAGGTCTGAACAATTTTTACAAAACCTTTGATTGGTCACTGTGCTTCCGTGGTAGGAATGTTGACTTTGCTGCAAATGCGATTAGTGAAACTATTCTACTTGGAATGAGATTATTTATACCTCACTCCATGAAATCTATCAAACGGAAACCCAAAACTTGGTTTAATCGCATTTGTAAAGAAGCCATTCTAAAAAAAGAGGAGGCCTTCAAAAAGTACCGGGACAGTGGTTTAGAGGCTCACAGGACCAACTATATAGTGGTTCGGAACAGATGTAAGAGAGTTATCAACAAGCAAAAATTCTTGTTCAACCAAAAGTTGAAACGAAAACTTATACACATGCCAAAGAATCGCAAGTCCTTTTGGACTTTTGCAAAAAATCTAAAAGAGGATAATAGCGGGTCTTCTTTTCCTCCACTTGTTGATATAAACAACCACATCGTATCAGATTCAAAAGAAAAAGCGAATTTGTTTGGCAAACAGTTCGCTTCTAACTCATCACTGCCTCAGTCAACTCAAAGACCTCCATCTATTCCAGAAGTTGGCTGCTCCTTTGGTAGAATATACTTTAGGACGCGAGCAGTGATGAAAATCTTGAAGAATCTTGATACAAGAAAATCAGCCGGTCCGGACCGTATTACAACTACCGTCCTCAAAAACACATATATTTCCATTTCAAAACCTCTGCGCAACCTTTTCCATCTTTCCTTCACTTCGGGTATTCATCCTACCCAATGGAAGGTTGCTCATGTTTTTCCAATTCCTAAAAAAGGCGATAAAAGCGATCCCTCTAACTACCGACCTATTGCTATTACTTCGGTCCTATCCAAAGTAATGGAAAAAGTTATAAATTATAAGCTTTTGAAATATCTAGATCGTAAAGGTTTGCTTCATGATCGACAATACGGGTTCAGAGCCCATCGTTCAACTGGTGATCTCATGACTTACATGTGCGAAAAGCTCAATATCAGTCTTCACCATTCTGGTGAGTCTGATGTTGTGGCTTTGGATATTTCTAAAGCTTTCGATCGAGTTTGGCATGATGCTTTATTGGCAAAATGCAAGGCTTTAGGTCTAGGTAGGGTTTTTGTTAAATGGATTGGAGATTTCCTTTCGAATCGCACGATTCGTGTTCTTATCGATGGATATTCATCCAAAGATTTTAAAATAAATGCTGGTGTCCCTCAGAGATCTGTTTTATCCCCCAGCCTTTTTCTAGTATTTATAAATGACCTACTATCATAACCTTCAATCCAATCCATAGCTTCGCAGACGACAGTACCCTTGTTGCTTCCTATGAATTTCATAGCCGCTGTAACATTAATCATCAGATTAACTCAACAGCAAAAAATTTCACTATAAGTGAATTAAACAAAGATTTAATTAAAATCCAAAAATGGGGTGAAATCAACAGAGTTGACTTCAACACCAAAAAAACCCAATGCTGTCTAGTCTCGCGAAAAATAGCAACAACTATTCCAAACCTTTCTTTTCAAGGAGAGGCTTTGCAGCATACGGAAGACCTAAACATTTTGGGGATTGAGCTAAACCAAGAATTGACTTGGTCAAATCATATTTTTGGAGTAGCTAAGGACGCTGCTAAATGTTTGGGTTTCTTGTATCGATGCAAAACTTACTTCTCATCCTCTGATCTCCTCAATATCTATAAAACTTATATTAGGCCGAAAATGGAGTATAATGCACATATTTGGGCTGGTGCTCCCATTACAGCGCTGGGATATCTCGATAAAGTGCAAAACAGAGCTATTCGTCTTATAAATGATCCCAGTGTTACCTCAACGCTCACTCTACTCAGCCATCGTCGCACTGTTGGGTCACTGACCTTGTTTTATAGATATCTTGTAGTGTACTAACACCTGTTCTAAAGAAATCAAACAACTTATGCCTCCATTCAAGATTTTCCAAAGGGAAACAAGGAGGGCAACAGATGCTCATCCCTACACAGTTGAACTAGCTAGATGGTGTAACACGGCTTATGGAAATTCGTTTGTCATGCGCTCTTCTCGTTTATGGAACCATATTCCATCAAATGTGTTCCCCAAAGTTGATAATGTATATATGTACGATTTGAACAAATTTAAGAAGAACATTAACATCTTTCTTCTAAATATCCCATCCAATTTTACCCATTCCCCATAATCCAAATATTCCAAATAACTTCCACCATAATCCTAAATCCTTCCATATCCTCATCCCTGTAACCAAACTGTACATTTGTATTACAGGTTATCTCCTAAAGTTTGGTTCAAAAAGGGTGGGGTTTTGGTGTATTAAAATCATACACTACCCAAAGAAACATCGCATAGTTTCAATGGGTGGCTTTCGAGCTTTCCATTCCCTCGTAAAAAAAAAAAAAAAAAAAAAAAAAAAATTATGCTCGTTTGGCCTAAATTCGATCAAAAAGTTCTAAGTTCCGAACCCATTGTACATTACCAACCGTTCGCAATCGCCGCCGTAGTTTCATTACCAGTACAAAATTTTATGAAGATAGCGTCATTAGTTGTTGAGTTATTGTGATTTTTTATATATGTTCTTTAGTCCTAAGACCGATAAAAAGGTCCAAAATCCGAACCAATGGGCCGATTTCGCTCATTTGCAATACCCGCCGTACTTTAAGTCCTAGTATCCTACAGTTAAAATTTCATCAAGATGGCTTCATTAGTTTTTGAGCTATCGTGCCTACGGACCGACGGACATGGCTATATCAACTCTGAAGGCCACGCTGATCACAAATATATATACTTTTCCATATCTAGCTCGCTTCCTTTGGGTGGTTACAAACACCATACCAAATTTAATATATCCCTTTACCTATTCTATAGGTGTAGGGTATAAAAAGGTGTCTTATTCATTATTACATAAAAAAAAAAAACATACTATATAATATAACAATATTCAAACAACAATTACAATTTAAACTTCCTCTTAATATTATAGACTACATAATGCTTATTATTCTTAATTCGAATAATAAAGACTATTATAAGAAAGAGATGAACAAGAAACTTCCCATATACAATATAACACACTTTCAACACGCTCATCTATCTCTCTACTTTCTAGGTTTTCCGTCCATTTTTATATAAATTAAATTTTTATACACTTTAGCCAAAGTCAGTGGTCATCAGTCTCCTGCAATAGAATCTAAATGTCTACTACAACAACTTAGACGAGCTTCAACCGATAATTAAAAACCAAAATCTAAACATCATTGCTTTACAAGAAACTCACCTACTGTCATCCCCTAATGCATTGAAAATCCCACGGAACTTCTCCTTCTATCATAAAAACGATATCACAGCAAACGACAAAGGAAGTCGCGGGATAGCCCTTTTGATTTTAAAACATATTAAACACAAATTAATCAACCTAAATACAAATATCGTTGCAGTAGCCACCGAAATCAATACTTACTTACCATTCGCGGTTATCAATATTTACAGCGCTGCCAACGAATCAATAAAAGAAAAAGACCTACACAATCTTCTCTTAAATTTCAATCAACCGACCCTAATCGTCGAAGATTTTAACTCCTGGAGCCCTATGTGGGGTTCCCCTAACTGCAATAAAAAAGGCAAAATTATTTCCAACTTTATAAAAAATTTGCAACTTTATTATTTTAAACACAAATACACCGACACATTTTTCAACTCACTCTACTTCCACTCATGTCGATTTAGCTTTCTGCACCCGTCCTTTAAATCTATACTCTTAATGGATTGTCGATCAATTTCTACATGGAAGTGATCACTTCTCAATAACAATTAAACTCTTCAACTCCATCCACCTCCCAGCGAAACCTAAACACAAACCCAAATTCAAAACAGACCAGGCAGATTGGTCAAAATTCAAAATTTCAATTAACAATAAACTTAAACATTTCCAACTTAAAAATATCAACCAATCCGTAGGTCAATTCCAAAAACTAATAATCAGTAGCGCTAAAGAAACTATCCCAAAAACACAAAGCAAAAAAATTTGGAAATATACCTGTTGGTGGAACAATTCATTATCGCTGCTACAAAGGGAGAAACAAAAACTCTGGAAAATCCTGAAGAGACTCCCAAATAACGAAAATGTAAGTAACTATAAAAAAGCAAAAGCAAAAAAGAGAAGTCAAACGTGCCAAACGCCAATCCTTCATTAATTTCACAAAAGACATAAATCCCAACATCATCAAAAGTTCTTTGGTCAAAAGTTCGGTTGCTTTCCAACAAAACTGATAACCGATTCCGATAACTCGCTAACACAAGATCCCGTAAAGATAGCCAACACTTTGGGTAATTTCTGGTCACAATATTCAAGGGATGAAAACTTCTCTAACTCATTTATAAACGGGAAAAACTCGCTTTCAGCCCGGATTACTCCGCCGTACATACCCAGCAAGCGCTCTAAACAGATCGAACAACCAATTACAGTATTAGAGATACAAGCTTGCTTGAACTATTTTGGAAAACATTCCTATTGAAGCCAAATCTAAATTATGTGAACTATATAACATCATTCTCCTTCAAGTGCTATTCCCCAACAGTGGAAAATCGCAACAATAGTTCCCATAGCCAAACAAGGAAAACACCAACACTGTCCATCTAGTTACTGCCCGATATATATAGTGTATTCCACCATTAAAAACTTTGCACAATTTAAAATCAAACTTGAAGACCTAGTTAAAGGACTCACAAATTGGGGAAACTTCAGTGGCTCAAAAATATCTGTAACAAAATCAAAACATTTACATATTTGTAAAAAGCACAATTGTAATAATTTTGTAATAAACACTAATTCCTTAACTTTCAAAACGTGAATTATGGGTTTTTAAAATAAAAACACAATATTTTAATCTAAATTGTTTAAATTTTATTTTTCTCAACTTTATAGTTTGAGTTTGGTCTTAAGACTGGCTTTTTTTAACAAATCAATTTTTTAATATTACAATAATCATTATTTTTATTTTACAAAAACAATTTGCTTTATCTTACTTAATACTAATTTTAATTTATTAGTCGAAAATATCTTTCGAAACAAAATTCAGTATCGAATTACAAAAAGGAAATTTACTTGAGTTTTTACTTAAGTATTACAAAATCAATATTAATATAATAAATGTTCGTACTGAATTTTGTGTACAAAATTATTTCACCATATGTTGGGTTTCATATTACATTTATAAAGTTAAATTATTTTAAGTGCAATTACATATTTAAAATTAGTTCAAATGCAATTGACCGTAATAATGCTTAGTATACAAAAATGTGGCTAATTACATTTTTGTATAAAATTGAAAAGAATAAAAGGAAAAACAAAAATTAAAAATGTTTTGTCTTACAAATTAATATTTTAAATTTTATAAACGTGAAATTGAGTTTTATCTTTTATTGGAGGTTCATTAATTACTATCTTGGTTGGGGTTACCAACTGTAACGTAACTCCTCCCTCCTTAAGATTAAGACTCTCCTGAGTCGCAAATTTAAATATTTTGAATTTTTTGAATAATATTAATAGAAATATAATTATGCTTATTACTAATAAAATTATAAAAATTATAAAACTTAAATAAATATAATAATTATTTTTATGATATTTTATTTCTTTTATTTCTTCAATATTTTTTACTTGTTCTAGTATTATGTCGTTAAAACTGATATTTTCATTAATTTCTTGATTCATATTTAGATAATCTGATATTGTAAAACTTTGTTTGAATTCTCTTAGATTACTATTAAAAACTTTTCCATTTATATTTATTGAATAATCATTAAAATTGAATATGTGATTTCCATTTATTTTGAACTTTCGTTCATCACAAGTACTATTAAAATTTACATTTATCTGATTTTTTACTAAAATTAATCCTATTTTTAAAATAATTATTTCTGATACATTATTGAAAATTTTTAAGCAGTTTTTTGAAATTATTAAATCTTTTATATCTTTTGTATTTTCATGATTAATATTTTTGTTATCATATTTTACAATTTTTTGTTGTTCAAACATTAGTTCATTATTAAATCTATCACCTATTGGAATTAACATAGTTGTTGGTACACTGATTGTTTCATTAAGTATTTTAATAACAAAAACAATGTTCTCTTTACTATCAATTAATGTGGCTAATTTAATATTTTGTAATTTATTAAAATCAATATCGTACATATTCTAAAATTTCTTCATTTGTTAATATATTGCTATGTATTATTCCTAGTCTAGCTGATGCTATGTTGTCTTGAATGTGTTCAATGTTATCTTGTATAATTTTAATTTTTAGTGCAAAATCTGTGTAAAGTAAGTATTTATAAATTGTTGTGTATTGAGTGTTTATGTCGTTAAGTTTTTCATTAATTAAGGATCTGTCGTTTTCAATAATTTGTTTGAGCTTAATAAAAGTGTTATTAAAATTGTTATTAATTGTTATTTGACTGTTTAAATTTGTTATCGCATTATGATTATTTTGGTCAATTATTTTTAAATGATCTTCGATTTCTTGTCGATCAGAATCGTCCATTGTACCATACAGCCATTTTTGAACAGTGCCAATGAAATTTACTAGACCCCGTTTGTGTCTGTGTGGAATTAAAGTTTTAATCTTATTTTTCGCGACATTTAATTGTTGAGTTAAGATAAGTTTATTTTGTATTTCTGATAAATTTATATTATCTTCTAATTTATTTAGTATTTCTGAAATTCTTTGGGGTTAATCATATGTAAGATTGTATTATAGTTTTTTACTAATTCTATATCCTCCAGTTTGATTTCTGTATATCCCAAGTCTGACTCGATTTTTTCAAATGTGAGATGGGCCTGGATTTTCATTGGTATTGTTGATAGCATTAGGAAGATTGTTAATATTAATTTTACCTGAAAATTTACAATTTCTTTTAATATTTGATGGATGTATATTTTCTAGCTTAGATTTTATAAATTTGGGTTGTTCCTTATGTCTAACACTTTTATAGTTTTTAGCACATTTTCAAAAAATTTTGTAAAAATGTGCCTATATAGCTTCACTCTGTCCGTCCGTCTGTCTGTCCGTCTGTCCGTCTGTCCGTCCGTATGTTTACAAAAACTTTTACACCGTTTGAAATAGAGTAAAGAAATTTTAACCATGGGTAGTTTTTGCAAAAAAAATAATTTCGTAGAAGAATTTTTTTCTGTAGCCCCACCTGTTACGGGGCTACAGCCCCCCAAAGTTGGAAAAAGCCCTATATTTAAATTGTTATAACAAGAGTTCTGTTACACATATTTTCAATCTGAAAACGGCAAATGATAGCTGGTTTCATAAACTTTATAAATTTTTAAAAGGCAAATGTTTAAGGTTGCCATACGGTACAAAAATTTAACATTACGCAAAACTCAATTTTCGCAAAATTTTTGGCTACACATATCTTCTGAACGGTTCAAGCTAGGATCTTGAAATTTTGGGAGAAGTTAGATACTCAGAAATTAGTAGGAGTCGGTTAACAAATTTTTTTTGTCAAGCCCCCTATTTAGGAGCTATAAGGGCTCGAAAATTGAAATTTTGCTATTTTTAAACCCCTGTAACTTGAAAACCTGTCCAAATTTTTTTTTAGTGATAGACAAAATTCAAAGCCCTATAACTATATTTCAACATGTGTCAAAGGTTTTTTTTAATTTTGAAGGGTGACGAAGTTACAGCTCCTGAAATTTCCAAAAAAGCCCTATATTTAAATTGATATAACAAGGGTTCTGTTAGGTTTATTTTCAATCGAAAAAGGGTATTAGAGAGCTGCTTTTATAGACTTTACAAAAATATGTTGCCTAAATGTATAGGGTTGCCATACGGTACTAAAATTCACCATTATATAAAACTCAATTTTTGCAAAATTTTTGGCCCCACATATCTTCTAAACGGTTCAAGCTAGGATCTTGAAATTTTGGGAGAAGTTAGATCCTAAAAAAATAGTGGGAGTCAGTTCACAAAATTGTTTTGTCAAGCCCCCTGTTTAAGAGCTATAAGGACCCGAAAATTGAAATTATGCTATATTTAAGCACCTGTAACTTGAATACCTGTCCAATTTTTTTTTTATTAATATACAAAATTTAAAGGTCCAACATTATATTTTAACATATGTTAAAGGTTTTTCTTAAATTTAAAAGGGGTTCCTTAAATTGAAGAAAGTGTCTTTCAGTTTTACCCATTTTTGCTTAGATAATAAAATTCTAAGTAAAATTCCAAATTTTTGTGTAATTCACAATTTAATTCCTAGAACCTAAAAAATTAGAGGATAGGGGGGGGGGGAGTTGAAGTTAGATTCTTGAGAATTTTGGCAACCTTCCCCATTGAAGGGCTATTAGAACTTTTAAATAAAAAATTTATTGTTAGCAGTAAATTTTAAAAGTAAGCAGTAACTTAGTCACCACGGTATATATTTCCAAAGTTAAACTCAGTATGTAATACAATATAATTTTGAAAATGTGCTTTTTTAAAAACCCTCGGTTTTTTTCATCACTTGTTTATATAACCTTCAGTTCTAGTTTCAGTATAGTTTTCTCTTTTTAAATTAAGTTTGTTTACATGTCTAGATTTTTCTGTCAGTAACAAATCATAAATTTTGTTTTTATTACAGTTTCCTTCTTGAATATTAATTGGTTTTTCTTTTGTCACTGAGTGGTAACTGTTGTTATACCATTCAATTGCTTTATACATTTTTTCGATAACATTAAGGTCTTTATTAACAATACCTAAAACTCTAATTTTTTCGCTAATAGTATTGTGAAACCGTTCGATGTCTGAATTTCCAGTGTGATTGTTAGATTTTACTAAGTGAAATTCAATTTGTTCGTCTTTAAGGAAATTTTTTATATTAATACTCTTAAATTCATTATCGGTAATCAATTTTTTGAAATGCCCTCTGTTTGATTTGAATTCTCTAAGTTTTTCTATTATAGTTTGATTATTTCTATCATTTAGGTGAAAAGCGGTAGCATATTTAGAAAAACGGTCAATAAACGTCAAAAAGTTTTGTTTTGAATTAGTATATATGTCCATATGTATAATTTCTTTAATGTCTTTAGGTGTTTCTGTCAATTGGAATTTCTTTTTTATTGGTTTTCTGTCATATTTAACTCGGCTACATATATCACAATTATTAATATATTTTTGAATATAGTTTTTTAATTTTGGAAAATATATGACTTTTTTTAGACCTTCATAATTTTCGTTTATACCGGTATGTCCTGTTTCGTTTTTATGATATTTATGTATCTGTTTAAAGGTTTCATCTTCTGTAATCATGTCTTTTGCGAAATAACTACACCTAACAAACTTTATGTTTTGAAAGCTTCAATATAGGTCAATTAGCTTTCTTTGTACTATATTGTATTTTTGGTCGTTTAGTTCAGAGAAAATGCCTATTCTACCTGTTTTTATATGTCTTCTACATATATCACTAAGATTGTTTTGTATATTGTCTGAATTTATAAATATCCTTTTATTACCAAACGTTATTTCTATATCCTTATTTTTATTATCAGTGAGAATTATTTGGGTTTTGAATCTGTTCACGACCGTATCTAAAATTGGGAAATGGTCATTTGCCTCTTCTTCTTGAGAATGTACAGTCTCGTTGCTCAAATTTTCGGAAACAAAGTCAGAAGTATTTATATTATTTTGCATTGAATAATTTGTATTATTACTTAATTGAGATAGAATTTCATCATTGTAATCTGTATCTTCGGATACAGCTTGTAGATCAGATGGATCTATGTTATTTTCCATTGAAATATTGCTACTAAATTGAGATTGAATATCGTTATGATTTGTATCTTCGGATACATTTTGCAAATCAGAAGAATCCACATTATTTTAAAGAGAGTAATTTGTACTAGAGTTTATTTGAGATTCATTATCAGAACTATTAAAATTTTCTATATTTTCTAAGAGATTTATTTCGTGTTTATTTGTATCTATTCGGCTAAGGAAATCTGCCACTTTATTTTCCTTGCCTTTTATATATTCAATATCCATGTTATACTCTCCTAATTTTAATAACCATCTATTTAATCTAGGATTTATGTCTTTTCTTTGAGATTTTGTATGTAACCATTTTAACGGTTGATGATCTGTAAAAAGTTTAAACTTGTTACCATATAAATACGGCCTAAAATAATTGGTTGCCCAAACAATGGCAAGCAGTTTTTTTTGATAGGAGAGTAATTTTTTTCATGGTCATTTAAATTTCTGCTAGCATAACATATTGGATGTGAATCCTGTTGTAAAGTTGCACCAATGGCAAAGGCACTAGCATCTGTTACTAATTGAAACTTTTTGTTAAAATCGGGATATTTGAGTATAGGGTCTTCGGTAATTACTCTTTTTAATTTTTCAAAGGCATTTATATAATTAGAGTCCTTTATGTTTATTTTACTATTTTTTTTCAGAAAGTTTGTCAATGGTTTTGCTAATTTGGCATAGTCCCTAATAAATTTACGATAATATCCCGTGATTCCCAAAAATGATTTTATCTGTTTTTGTGTAGTGGGAAGTTTTAATTTTAAAATGTCATCTACTTTTTTAGGATTGGGTTTTACTCCTTCTGGAGTTAAAATATGACCCAAATATTCGGTTTCTTTTGCAAAAATTTTACATTTATCTATTTGTATTTTTAAGTTATTTTCTCTAAGTTTGTTAAAATTTTTTTTATATTGATTGTATGTTGTTCTAAAGAAGTAGAAAATATAAGTATGTCATCCAAATAACATACACATATTTTATTAATATATTCCTTAAGAACATTATTCATAAGGCGTTGGAAAGTTGCCGGAGCATTCTTTAATCCAAACGGCATCCTTACGTACTCATAATGTCCAAAAGGTGTGGAGAAGGCTGTCTTCGGACGGTCTTCTTTTTTTTGGATTTGGTGGAACCCTTTGGCCAAATCTAGTGTTGTAAAATATTGCGAGTTTCCTAATTTATCCAATATATTTTCTATATTGGGTATAGGAAATTTATCATCTATGGTTACCCCATTTAGTTTTCTATAGTCCACAACAAGACGCCATTTCTTCTTTCCAGAATTGTCTTGTTTTTTGGGCACTATCCATAGTGGACTGTTGTAAGGAGAACTACTTTCTTTAATTATTCCTTGCTTTAGCATATCTGAAATTTGAGTAGATATCTCTTGTTCGTGGATACGAGGATATCTATATATTTTAGAATATATAGGTCTATCGGTCGTGACTACGATTTGATGTTGAATATTAAAAGTACTAGTTAATTGATCACCTTCTTTAAAGAAGAGATCTTTATATGAGTTTATAAGATGATTTAGTATTAGTAGTATACACTCTTCTTTATTTAAAGATTGAAAAAGAATTTTAAATTTAGAATCGTTTAAATTAGTTTTTTCTAATTGATAAATTTCTTCGAATTTATATGGACAACTATCAATAAATTTGATTTCATTATTATTGATTTTTAAAATTTCATTTTCTAAGTCAATAATAGCACCTAATGGTTTAAGTAGGTTTTGACCTATTATAGCGTCAAAATTCTTATTTTGGAGATTTGTTAATTTCCAAATCATGAATGCATTTTCTTTAAATTCTATAGGAAAATCTGTCTTAATTTCTCTTCTTACTGATATTTGGTTATTAAGTGTATTAAAATATATAGGTCTTATTAAATTATTTCTTTTATACTGTGGTAACTGATTTTCATGGAGAAGTGAAGTGGAAGACCTGGTATCTATTAAACATTTTAATTTTGTATTGTCAACAGTGAGTAAAACTATTGGTAAGTAAATTTCCGAGGCTGTAAGAGAAAATTTACCTCCTCTTTTGGTGGTTCGTAAGTATCCATCGGTTCTGATCTTTCAAAATTTATATTATTATTAGTAAACCGACTATTTCTACTAATTCTTGACTGTCCAGAGTTTGTAGGGTTTCGTTCAGTATTTTGAAAATTATTTCTAGAAGTATTTTGATAAGTACTTTGGTTGTTATTATTTCTATAGTTATTTTGGTAAATATTCTGATTGTTATTTCTATAATTATGAAAAGAATTTTGATTATTTCTATACGTATTTTGTAGCTCTATGTTCTGTCGAAATTGTCCTGTTCGTCTATCATTATTTTGATATTGATTATTTTTTTTATTTATATTTTTAAAATCGTTATAGTTATTACTAAATTTATGCCTATCTCTAATCATACCTAAATTTTCTAACGAGTCAAAAGCTTCCCGTATTTTTTTAATATCTTTATTTATTATTATTGATGCCAAATTTGCATCTATGTTATTTAAAAATATATTTAAAATGAATCTTTCGTTATTCTCAGCAGAGAATTCTGTTGGCTTATTACTATCATATTCGTATTTTTCATTTAACTTACTTAAAACTATTACTAAAGTATTATAATATTGTCTAACCTGATAATTTTTTACTGCAAGGGCTTGCTGGTATAGTTGATGATAACTCTCTTTGATCCCAAAGTTGGTTATTAAAGCTGCTTTTATCTCTTTCCAGTCTGCATTTGCACCTAGTGTTCTAATAACGTCCAACGCTGGGCCCTGGATTTTGTTTACAATTATCCTCTGGTAAATGTATGTTTTTGCCTGTTGGCATGTAATTAGAGGAAGGATTGTATCAACTTCCCTCAGAAATGACGTTAAGGCGTATTCGCCATCACCACGGAATTCGTGAATCCGTTGTGCATCCTTCAAAATATCGAATTTATTAAAGCACCTTTTGGACTAACTACCTCACCTACAGTATTCTTGAGGTATATACAATATGTATTTAAAGACCTGATTGGGAATAAGATATGCAGCATCTATACGGATGATGTTATTATTCCGGGTGCAACGGAGGAGTAAGCATTAAAAAATCTTGAAAAAACGTTAATAACCGCGACCCAAAATAATCTACAGATAAATTGAAAGAAAAGTATATTATTAACGCAGCAAATAGAATATTTGGGATATGAAATAAGTGATGGGAAAATTCGTCCATCATCAAGGAAGACGGAAGCTGTAAGAAATTTTCCAGACATTAAAACAATGAAACAATTAGAAAGCTTCCTAGGTTTAACGTAATATTTTAGGAAATTTATCCCTAACTATTCCTTAATAGCCAAACCACTGTCGGATTTGAAGAAAGAAAAATGCAGTATTTTTCATAGGGAAAAATCAGGAATTTGCGATAAGGAAATTTAAAAATATATTATTCAACGAGCCGGTACTAAGTTTGTATAAACCGGGTCAGAAAATAGAATTACATACAAATGCGTATAAATTAGTCTTAGCGGCAATATTGATGCAGTACTACGACAAGAATGATTTCATCCAATATATTATTGGAGTTAGAAAACATCAGAAATAGAACAAAGATATACGAGTTATGAATTCGAAGAATTGGCTATATTGCAAGCTATTAAAAAATTTAGGGTGTATCTAGAAGGAGTTCCTTTCAAAATAGCATCAGACTGTGACGTATAAATAGGTGGGCGATGGTATTAGCTAACTTCAATTTTACAGTGGAGCATAAAATTAATACAAGCATGAAGCATGTAGATTCACTCAGTCGCCATATATGGTGGTCGAGGTTAAAGAAGGAGTAACAGAAAAAGTAAAGGTAATGCAAAACAAGCGATGAAAAAAACCAAGGGCTTTTAAAAAAGCACGTTTTCAAAATAATAGAGTGTTTCATACTGAGTATTTTATCGGAATATAATGTTGAAACTTCAATGTTAAAGTTTAATTTAAGAAATATATACGTTGGTGACTAAGTTACTACTTACTTATAGAAACAGCAAATCTTTCAATTTTTAAGTTCTTGATTTGGAATTTTACTTAGAATTTTACTATTTAAGCAAAAATGGTTAAAACTGAGAGACACTTTCTTCAATTGAAAGAACCGCTTTTAAATTAAGGAAAATCTTTTACCATATGTTAAAGTATAATGCTGCACCTTCAAATTTAGTATACTAACGAAAAAAATTTGAACAGGTATTCAAGTTACACAATTTTCGAGCCCTTATAGCTGCTAAACAGGAGACGTGACAAAAACATTTTTTTTAACCGACTCCAACTAATTTCTAAGGATCTAATTTTTCCTAAAATTTCAAGACCCTAGCTTTAATCGTTTCGAAGATATGTGGGGCAAAAGTTTGCAAAAATTGAGTTTTGCATATTGGTAAATTTTAGTACCGTATGGCAACCCTGTACATTTTAGTGATGTATTTTTAAAAAGCCTAAGAAAGTAGCTCTCTTTTGCTTTTTTTAAATTGAAAATATACTTAAAGAAATCTTATTATACCAATTTAAATATAGGGCTTTTTTGGAATTTGCGGGGACTGTAGCTTCGTCACCCTTCAAAATTAAGAAAAACCTTTGACACATGTTGAAATATAATGAAAGAGCTTTCAATTTTGTAAATCACAAAAAACAAATTTGAACAGGTATTCAAGTTACAGGTGTTTAAAAATTGCAAAATTTCAATTTTCGGGCCCTTATAGCTGCAAAACAGGGGACGTGACAAAAAAAATTTGTTAACCGACATCTACTTATTTCTGAGGATCTAACTACTCCCAAATTTCAAGACCCTAGCTTATATATATATATATTATATATATATATATTGTAAAAATTTTGCATAATGGTAAATTTTAGTAGCGCATGGCAAAAAATTTATAAAGTTTATGAAACCAGCTATCTTTTGCCGTTTTCAAATTGAAAATTCACCTAATAAAACTCCTGTTATAACAATTTGAATATAGGGCTTTTCCAACTTTGTGGGGCTGCAGCTCCGTAACGGGTGAGGCATGAGAAAAAAATTCTTCTACGAAATAAATTTTTTTGTAATACCTACTCGTGGTTAAAATATCTTTCCTCTGTTTCAAACGATGTAAAAGTTCTCGTAAACATACTGACAGGCGGACAGACGGACGGACGGACAGAGTGAAACTATATAGGCATTATTTTTCAAAAATTTTGGAAAATGTGGTAAAATTGATAAATTCTTTTTAAAAGTTGTAGATAAATTGAATAAAGGGGAGAAATATAAAACTTTTTTAATGAAGAATAACATATTGTACAAAGAAGAAAAGGGCAAAGAACTATTAGTAGTTCCGGAATTAATGGAACAACAAATTATTAAATACGCACATGAAATGGGGCATTTTGGAGTACAAAAAATGAAAGATCTCATTGAAAGAAATTATTGCATCCCTAAAATTTTTTTTTTTTTTTTTGTCTTGGGGTAAGGATGGTGGAAATCGTCGAAAGATACTGAGCGCAACCACAGTTATGTGTGACTTTAACACACTAAAAACACCCGCCCTGTTTTAAAATATTGAAACTAGTCTTAGAGACTAACCATTAATTTTGCGCTAACTTTTTATGATCTACTGGAATTACAAACCTCCGTTAAGGTGATCTGAATTTATCGCTAGTTGGAGGGGCCTAGTTCTTTTAAGCCTTCTATTGACATTTGAAAATAGTAGAAGTTTTGACGCTTCTATGTTTATGTGACCTTCTAAGTGGGTATTATGTTTTATGGCATATTTTTTTATTTCATCGCTAACAATAGGAATTCCTAGATCCCTATGTAAGTCGGAATTTCGTACGTACCAGGGAGCACTCACCATGTTACGTAGCACTTTGCTTTGAAATGTTTGAATTCTCTGAATATGTGTTCGTTTGGCACACCCCCAAAGTTGTACGCCGTACAACCAGATAGGCTTAATTATTTGGTTATATAACAAAATTTTGTACTCTATTGGCAATTTAGATTTTCTACCTAGGAGCCAATACATTTCTCTTTATTTTTGTTTTAATTCTATTCTTTTCTTTTTGACATGTTTTTTCCATTTTAGCTTGACATCTAATGTCATTCCTAGGTATTTTGCCTTGTTTTCATGAGGAATATCTACCCCATTTAATTGTACGGCTGGAGGATTTTGAATAGGTTTATTTGTACAATTTACTTGCACTGATTTCAGTTCATTTAGTTTAATTTTCCATCTTTTGGTCCAAAGATATAATTTATCACTTGCTTTTTGTAGTTTATTTGTAGCCTCGCCGACATTTGATCCTACTGCCATTATTGCAGTATCGTCAGCAAAAGTCGCTACAGTTATTTCTTGAAATTGGGGCAAGTCACTAGTATACAGCAAGTATAATATTGGACCCAAGATACTTCCTTGAGGCACACCCGCTTTAATTTCTCTCAGTGTAGAGTACTCTTCATCCTGTTTAATTCTAAACAGTCTATCAGTTAAGTATGATGAGAGTATATCTACATATTTTTTAGGTAATAGTTGCTGCAACTTATAAATTAAGCCTTCGTGCCAAACTTTATCAAATGCTTGTGCTACGTCTAGAAATATTGTAGAGCATATTTGTTTTTCTTCTAGAGCTTTCTCAATTATATCAGTGATTCTATGTACTTGGTCAACAGTAGAGTGTTATTCTCTAAAACCAAATTGATAGTTTGGAATTAGTTTTCTATTTTCTATTATAGGTTTCAACCTTTTTAATAACAGTTTCTCAAAGAGTTTTGACATAATTGGTAACAGGGAGATAGGTCTATAAGACTTTGTTTCGTTTGGAGGCTTTCCTGGCTTAAGTATCATAATTATTTCTGCCACCTTCCAAACGTTAGGTACATAATTTAACCTTAACATAGCATTCATTATATATGTTAACATTGTTATCCCTTTTTTCGGGAGTTGTTTTAGAATGTCTGCAGTAATTAGATCGAAACCTGGTGCTTTTTTTGACTTCAGAGCTTTAATTTCTTGAACCATTTCTATATGAGTAATTAGTTCAATGTCATTTTCTTCTCTTCTGAAATCATTTTCAATGTAGAGGTCTGACTCTATTTCATTGGGCCGAAAAATTTCTTCCAGGTGATCTGCGAATGTTTCGGCTTTTTCTTTATTATTTTTTGCCCATTTACCATCCATTTTCCGAATTGGTGGGACTGGCACTACAGGTTTTTTCAAACTCTTTGTTGCTTTCCACAAAGAGTAATTTTTTTCTTTTTTAGCTGATAAATTCTCAACATATTTTTCATATGATTTGTTTTTTATTTCAAGAATTCTTCTTTTAAGATTCTGCGTTATTCTATTCAACACAGTTTTATGAGCTGGGTCACGTGTTTCATGCCATCTTCGTCTAGCTCTTCTCTTTAGTTTAATCGCATTTAATATATCTCTAGGATAATTAGGTCCTGCTGTCATGTATTTACATTCTTTTGTATTGCATTTTGGACAATTTTATTAAGATTTTCAATTGCTAAATCTATTTCATCTTTAGTTGTTATTTTAACCCTTAAATTTATATTATTTTCTATCTCTTGTTTAAAGTTGAACCAATTTGTTGATTTATTAACAAATGTAGGCTTAGTTTGTTTCTTAACAATTTTTTCATGCAGGTTTAGTACGACAGCCGAATGGTCTGAGTCTAAATCCTGATTATTTTCTAGGCTAATAAAATTTGGAGATATTTTTTTTGTTATGAAGAAATCCAGTAGATCAGGAGTTTTTTTTGTATCAGTAGGCCAATAATTTGGTTCGCCTGTAGAATGAAAATAGCAACCCAACTCTCTAATAGCTTTCCTTAGCTCTCTTCCTCTTGTTGAGGTAAGTCTTGAACCCCAATCGATATGTTTGGCATTGTAGTCACCTCCTAGGATGAACCTATCCCCAAGTCGGTTCAAAAGGTCTTTAAGGATCATATTCTTTAAATTGTAATTAGGAGGGCAATATAAAGCCCCAATGTTTAAACCCTGTTTAAGGGATTTAACACGTATTACTGAAAGTTGAAATTCATCAGTTTCTATTTTACACTCTTCGTGATGTAGTAAAGAGTTTTTCACCAAAATTGCACTACCTCCTCGCGGTTTATTACTAGGGTGTGTCGCATTATAACATGTGAAACCTATTGTTTTTAGTTTTGACTGTCTTGTCATATGAGTTTCTGATAGGAGACACACATCAATGTTTTTGGTTTTTAGAAATAGCTCTAATGCTAGTTTTTTATTTAGTACGCCGTTTGCGTTCCATGTAGCAATACTAATTTTATTTTGGGCCATTATTTAGAAATTTTCTCGGAGTACCACTATAGCTTTTGCTTTGCGCCGTTTGCAGAAATTACGAATGCTGATGCAGTTGAATTAGTCATGTTTCTTTCACTATTAATTTTTTTTTTCGTTGGTTTCACTAATGTCTTCTAGCTCTTAACTAATAGTATATAAATTCAATCTATTATTTATTTTTTGTTGTTTAATTTTAGGCATTAATTGTTTTTTTTTTTTTTTATTAGATATATTAAAGTTTTTTTTTTTTTTTTTTTGTATTGATATTTAATTAATTTAGTTAATTAAATACTCATTAAAATGTATATGTATTCTTTTTTTTTTTTTCTTTTTTTGTTTTTATTTATATACTTAGGTACTTAAATGTTAGTATTTTTCAACTTAAAACTTTCCTTTTATTTTTTTTTTTTAAATGTTTTATTTTTTTTATTTATCAAATTCGATTCGTATCACTAAATTTACTATCTTTGGATAGCAAAAACTACACGACTGCGCCAATTATGGGTTTTTAAAATAAAAACACAATATTTTAATCTAAATTGTTTAAATTTTATTTTTCTCAACTTTATAGTTTGAGTTTGGTCTTAGGACTGGCTTTTTTTAACAAATCAATTTTTTGATATTACAATAATCATTATTTTTATTTTACAAAAACAATTTGCTTTATCTTACTTAATACTAATTTTAATTTATTAGTCGAAAATATCTTTCGAAACAAAATTCAGTATCTAATTACAAAAAGGAAATTTACTTGAGTTTTTACTTATTACAAAATCAATATTAATATAATAAATGTTCGTACTGAATTTTGTGTACAAAATTATTTCACCATATGTTGGGTTTCATATTACATTTATAAAGTTAAATTATTTCAAGTGCAATTACATATTTAAAATTAGTTCAAATGCAATTGACCGTAATTATGCTTAGTATACAAAAATGTGGCTAATTACATTTATGTATAAAATTGAAAAGAATAAAAGGAAAAACAAAAAAAATTAAAAATGTTTTATAATAATAATTAACAAATTAATATTTTAAATTTTATAAACGTGAAATTGAGTTTTATCTTTTATTGGAGGTTCATTAATTACTATCTTGGTTGGGGTTACCAACTGTGACGTAACTCGTGTCAAATTTAAAAATATTAGTTCTTGTTTTTAACTCTAGATAATTGTGAAACAGTCATATAGAAATGTTATGTAGTTCATTAAATAATAGACTTAATTGTATGAAATGTTTAGGTAGCAACTATCTAGAAAGCAACACAAAATCTTTGGTAGATGTAATTAAGGCGGTTATTCTCTCCAAAATCAAATATAGACTCCCATCTACAGCAGCAAAAGCGGAGCTACAAAAAATTAAAACAATATATCATGCATCAGTACGCTCAGCACTAGGGGCTTTCCGATCCAAGCCAATACACATCATCCTTGCAGAGGCAGGACTTCCGACCTTAGAAGAAAAAATTAAGCTCCCTACCAGGAAGCTAATAACCAAAATTTTTTTTTCGGAGGGAGTTGAACTATATGACAAATGTAAAAGAGTCATAGCAAGAAAACGTATACCTAAAAGACCATCTATATTTCTACAAGTCATTCTCTTTTGAAATGAGAACAACTTCAATTTCAACCCCAGCAGCAACCCGAGACTACACTGTCCTCCATGGGAACTGAAGCTAGATAAAATCAATTTAAACCTCAGCAACTGGGACAAAAAAGAAACAAACTCAGCCTTATTTCAACAGGAATTTCGGTCCTTGAGAAAAAAATATGCCGACTGGAATTTCATATTCGCCGACGGTTCAAAATCCCACTTTGCAAAAGCATTCAGTATAGTGGATGAGATAAAAATATTTTAAAGATTGGTGCCCTGCCCCCATACTCCACAGCCTACTCTGCTGAAGCACTTGCTGTACTCAAAGCAGTAAAAATAAAACAAAACGCAAGAGAAAAACATATAATTTGCTCTGACTCCCTTTCAACAATGAAAGCGGTCATTATCAACACCGAAAAGACTTTAGAGGAAATACGGGACACCCTAATAAAAAAACAGAAATTTTTAAAACTTATGTGGGTCCCAGGACTTGCGGGCATAGAAGGAAATGAGTTAGCCGATAAAGTAGCAAAAGAGGTGACAAATTCGCCTCTCGTATCACGCAACCCCACAAACAAATCAGACCTAATCGGAGAAATAAAAAAGGTTACGGAACAGGAATCTTTACTTAGCTGGGCAAACTTCACTCATTTCTACAAATACTTCAACCCCAAGAAAGAACCATCATTCTTTCCAACGAACTCTAGGAGAAGGGACCTGACGGTGTACACAAAATTTAGAACTGGGCACACTATACTGACCCACCAACACCTTTTCAACAAAGAACCACCCCCAATTTGCACATTTTGTAACAATCAAGTTATCACAACGAAGCACATAGTTAATGAATGTACAGCAATTGATGCCATAAGAATCCAACAAAATGTACAACCACTACACTTACTTTTGACTGAAACCACATCGCAAAATATCACAACGTTCTCAAACTTTCTAAACATTTTCAATAAAATATAAAAATAGACATTAGATATACTGTTACAAATTAAAATTTGTTTTATAAAAAAAAAACATTCAATAATAGAAAATAACTTTAGAAAAAAAAACAATAATAAGAAGTAACTTAAACTAATTAATTATAAATTTTGGTTTAAAAAATATCTCTTATAATGTACTTTGTAAAAAAAAAAAAAATGAAAAAAAAATGGCCGAAGGCCTCCACTTGCTACTGCCACTAATTGTGTATATAATAAAATAAGTAATTAATTTTAGTTATTATATAAGTTAAATAAATAAATAAATAATATTAATAATGTAAAACTTAAGAATATAAAATATTCCCCTAAAAAGTAAGAATAGAATTTTTATTGAATTTTTTTTTATCTAATTTTACAGAACTTATATTTTGTAATTTATATTCAAAAATTTAAATTGTTTAAACACATTCAAAAAAGTGACATGTATTAATTTACTTGGTATTTATAATATTTACTTATGATGGTTCACAAAACTTAGGCGGCAGAACGCAGCCCATCAATGAAAAAAAAAAATTATTCCAAACAAACCTTGAACATTGTGTTCATTTCGCGCTAAGTTCAAAATAATCAGTTACTTTTTTTAATTTAAAAATATTTTAAAACAAATTTTTTGCATTTCGTTATTTCATATCAGTCATTTTAGTTTTTGTTAAAAATTTTCTTTTAATAATTCTTTTAACTAATTATAGTTATACATTTTATTTTCTTTTAACTTAAACTTATATTTCAATATGTTCCTCCCAAATTAACTATTGCACAGAATAACAAACTTGACGTTACGCTTGCCAGCAACGTTGCGTACAAATCATCGCTTTTCGTAATATTCAGTAGAATAAACATTTTTAGAACTGAGTATAAAAAATAAATTTTTTCTTAAATCTTAAAGTCTAAAATTGTTCTTAAAAAAATTAAAATCATATTCCAATTCAAAGTTATTTTTTTAAGTCAAAAAATAGTAGGTATGTAATAAGAGGGTAGACAGAAAAACATACAGAGGCAATAATACTCAATAAAAATTTTATGTATTACGGCCTTAAAGTTTTAAGTAGAAATTTGCAAATTGTTAATTTTTGATACGTATATTTGTATATTATAATTTTTCAATAATTTATTTTAGAGTGCGTTTATTTGAATATAAAAATTTTGAGAAAAAACTCAGTTTGCATACCAAATGTCTCGCATATGTGATACTATTTTCAAATAATCGAGGTATCATTATTTTTTATATGGATATTTCTAACTTGTATAAGCCGATGTTACGTCATTTGAGCGCTTTTCAAAAATGTCTATTATTTTTTAAATATTTTTCTTTAGTATCGATAAAAATAGAAAAATCTTAAAAAGTTTTAAAACAAAAATAATTTTTATATAGAGTTTTGTTATACTTTCTAAAATTTTAAGGAAAATACATAGAAAACCGTGCATAGAACTCGGTCTAAGAAAAATTTCAGTTTTAAAATCTACATCACATCGTTTTCAGTAGTTAAAAATACCACTGATCGACAGAGCATTTCCATTTTTGGTTAAGAAATTATTTCATTATTCATTAATGAACTACATATTCCATGCTTCTTTAAGAACTGATACAATTATTTCTGTTAAACTGTTTATTCTTTAACTATTTCATGTTAGTTCACTCTGTAGGCATTTAATAACTGTATAAAATATTGTTAATTATTTCTGAAAAATTTTAGTTGTATTTATATGTATGTTTGTACCTACTAAAATAAGTTTCTTTTATTTATGCAAGGGTTGTCGATATTAAACAATATGGTTTTAAATATTTTTAAGCATAGATTTGCATATTAATATGTGTATTGAGATACAGATTCTTTTAACATTGTTCTATATTTAAAATTTATTTGTATTTATTTTAGTACAATACCATGAAATAAAAATAATTTTATTTGAGTAACTTATAACTTGAGTAACTGATATTATTTTAAAACTTGTAATCGTTACTTCGGATCTTCTCAAGTAACGAGTACTAAAGTAACGAGTAGTTACTATTCGCACATCACTAAGTTTAAGCACAGACTATATAACTATACAGACATTTATTTCTGAACAAATTTTTTACGATTTTTTTCCTAGAACAAAATGCAAAAATTTATTGGCTCCCATTTATTGGTATAAGAAAAAAAAACAAACAAATACTTTTGCATATAATATAAAACAGAATTACTTTTGTATTGATAATATGTCTATATTAACAGAACAAAGTATGTACAGACTATGCAGATTGCAGACACATAGTTAATATAGTATGTATGATCAAATAATATGTAAATTTGGTACAATCACACACAGCTATAATATATAGTTAATATAGAGTATAGTATAGACGTATAGACAGTAATCTTTGTTTGCTTTGTATGGATACATATTTAGCACATGTAGGTAAGGTATAGAAATTAATATTTAACTTTAAAAAAGATAACCGAATTGAAATGCAATAAAATGATCTACATCTTTACATGTAAAAAATTAATGCATAACTGTTGTAATTTTTTTAGATAGGTAATCATTGTTTTAAAAATTAATTATTATTACATGCTATAAGTAACTAGTTCAGTTATTCCATAAGATTTTATTATTTTTTTAATAAAGCGGTGAAATATTTTTAGAAAACTTGTAAAAAAAATTTAAATGTTCTATCTGGTTCTATCTAAGGGTTTTTGAAATAAATAATCGTAAGGTAGGTACATGTACATGTTTTAATAACTGTTTTACTATATTTTAAAATTACCCTTATTCTTCTAAATAAATAAGAAATAGTATGAATAATCCAGAAAAGAATAAGAGGGAAATGGGCAATAAATGTTGCATTTTGTCTTGTGGGTTAAGTAAACGAGTTATAAAAAATCTCAGATTATTTAAATTTCCGCAAAATGCGGATTTACTTCCTTACTGGTTATCTGCATGTAAGATAATTGCTACAGATGCTCCAAAAAAGAGAGTTTGTGAAAAACATTTCGAAAAAAAGTGGTTCGGAAAGAAAAAATTGAAAAAAGATGCAAGACCTACATTACTGTTGGGAGATAGCGTTGTTCATGAGTCAAATAATGATGTTTATGACTTTAATGTGACTGAATTGGAAGAGTTAGGAAATAGTGTAATCAATTCAAATAATGATGTATATGACTTTACCTTCACTGAATTGGAAGAACTTAATTATTGTGAAAGTCGATTTTCTCCTCAAGTTGAAACAGATAATTGCCTGATAACAAATGCCGATTTTTGCAATAATTGCATTAAGAGAATTAAAACAGAAAATATTTACCAAAAGCTTTTAGCAGAAAAAGCCGAGTGCGTCAGAAAATTGAGCAAGAAGATTTTGAATTACAAAAGGTTTATAATTGCTTTAAAAGCTAAATTGAAAATTGGAAAACAAAAGAACATAAAAAAATATAATCTTCAACATCAAATTAATAACTTGAAAAACATTTCTTCTAGCAGCAAAACATTCTGCAATATGGTTTTAAAACAAAAAAAAAGTAAATGTTCAGAAGACGAAAAATCTTTAGCTCAAAGCATAAATTTAAGATCTGCTCGTACATATAATTATCTTAGAAACACATTACGTTTTAAACTTCCTTCAAAGTCTTCTTTGTATAATTGGGCCCCAATAAAGTTTCTGAAACCAGGACTAAATGATTGCTTAATTGGAAATTTGAAAAAGATCGTCAATGAAATGGACGAAAAATCTAAAAGTGCTGTATTCATGTTTGATGAGATGATGATTAAAAAAAATTTGAGCTACAATATACATCATGATGAGATTCAAGGTTTTGAAGATACTGGCCTAAAAAGCGAGAACGAATTGGCTAAATATGTCTGCGTTTTCCAAGTAAGAGGATTATTTTCTAATTGGAAGTATGTACTGGGCTATTCTGCGTCAGAAAAAGGTTTATGCTCCGATAAACTAGAAAAGATAATTATAAATTACATCAATTTGGCAATAAGTATAGGCCTAAATATAAATATAATTACATGTGACCAAGGTTCAAGTAATAGAAGTTTGTATAAAAAACTAGGTGTTTCAAAGGAATTTCCTTTTTTTTTTCCTTGGTAATCAAAAAATCTATGCCATATATGATTATCCTCATTTAATTAAATCATTTCGAAATACTTTAATGAAAAATGATATTGAAACACCTGATGGAAAAGTATCTTGGAATATAGTAAAACAAATGTTCAATTTGGATTCAGTGAATACTACCAGAATGGTCCCTAAGTTAACACTAAAACATATTTATCCCAACACTTTTGATAAAATGAGAGTGAGTTATGCCACACAAATTTTTAGTCAAACATGTTCGGCTGCGATTAAAACTATGATACAAGCTGGAAAATTTAATAATAATGAAAATTCTGCTGACGCTACGGCGAAATTTTTTGGAAAAATGGATAAATTATTTGACGGATTAAATAGTAAAGGATTGTATAGTTCCAACCCAAACTGCAATGCCTTACAATTGAACAATAGTATCTACAAATATTTTGAGGTATGAAACAAACCCATTGTACATTTTTTTAAATTTTTTTTGAAACATTATTTAGGAAATGATATTATACTTAGAAAGTATCGCTCAAAATTTAAATAATTCTATTTATTGTTTTAATGGTATGATACAAACAATTAGGGGCATCACATTGTTGGCGAATGATATTTTAGAAAAGAACGATTTGTTTTTTATTATTGTTTCTAGAGTTAACCAAGATGCAATAGAAAATTTATTCTCATTAGTAAGGTCTAGAATTCCTAATAACATAAATCCAACCTTATATGAATTCAACAACATCATAGCTAAAATTTTAACCATAAGGGCTTTAAACGAACATTCAGACTCTGCTAATTGTGAAGAGGATTCTGCTGATTTACTTTTTCCTATGTCAATTGAAAATTTAAGTATTAATGGCGTACCCCTATGATTGTGTTAATCTAAAAAGCCAAAAATTTACAACAGTATATGATGATGATGAGCTAGTTTATGATATACCAGTTAATATTGCGAATAATATAATCGAAGAAAACTCAATGAAAAACGTTTGTGGGTACATAATTTTTAAAATATTAAATAAAATAAATTGCGAACATTGTAAAAACGTATTAACAAAAGAAAATGAAAATTATGATCTCAATTCAGAATGGTTTCTATTCAATAAAAATTATTCAAAAACCAAATTTTCGTTACAAGTACCATCCGAATTCTTTTTTGAGGTATATTATTATATCTACATACATTTATATATACATACTTTTTATACAAGGTGTTTTCTAAACAAACACTGCTAAAAAAAAAAAAATTTTAAAATTCAGTAGGGTACCATATTTTGAAAACTAGCAGACTTTTAGCTTAGCCCCTATAAAAAAATTTACCTACTCATAAGTGTCTATGAAGTGGTACACAGCAGTTTAGTTAATTAGGAAACATCCTGTATATGAAATTTTTATTACAAAATTTTTAACAAATTAAAATTAATTAGGTTTGTAAATAAGTATAATTTGCGTCTTTCAGGTATGTAAATATCATGTAGAAATATTTAATAAATTTTTTGATACAAATTCGTGTACAACGAGGATTAAAAAACAAATTGTAGATCATTGCGTACAGGCGACAAACAACAATAAACAATTTTATTATTGGTTTTCCGACAAGATTTGTTCAAATCATAGAAAACAAATTCTAGAATTTTTAATCTTAGTTTTGTTAAGAAAACATGCTACATGGCTTACCGAAAAATTAAATAATGAAGAGTTTAATAAAAAGAAAAACGCAAGAACACAAAGAAAATACAAAGAACAATTTCTCAAAAACTCAAAAACCAAAAATGATAGAAAGCTAAAAATTATAAGTTAGTAGGTAGTAAGTTAAAAATTATATTAAATTAAAAATTATCAATTTAAAATAAAAAATTAAATTAAAAAAAAATTATATTGAAATACAAATTTTATTTTTTCCAAACAAACTATTTATAATAACTATTTATAATAAACCATTTATATAATTATATAACTTAGTATTTAGTTAAAAATTAAATTTACAAAGAAACTACATATTTGTATCAATACCATTATTTTATACCTACCTACACAAAATAAATTTAAATAGATAAATAACATAGTGACTATGTTATCTCTTTAATCATAAAATTTCTAGTTTACTTACAATATCTAGTTTACTTACAAAATGGTACTGTGTACGATATGATCGATTATTTTTTGTGTTTCATAAGTATGTGTAACACTGCACTGTACAGAGTATATACAGAATACAACAGAATACAATACAGATTAGCAAAATATGATAGTTTAGTGTACCTACATTTATTATTTTTTTATTTTTTACGCATACTTATAAAGGGGAGCCAATCGATCGACTAAATTTTAAATTTAAGAAGAAAAAACTTTGCATTGAAATAAACGTCTGTATAGTTATATAGTCTGTGGTTTAAGTTAATATTGATTTGTTAAATTTGTGTGTAAAAATTTGTTAAATCATAATAATATTTAATCGTCTTATTTTTTCACATACAAATATAAAAATCCCTTTTCCGGGTAAACTATAAGACCAATTTTAATGAAACAACAAACAAAAGAAAGGTTTTTTATACCCTACACCTATAGAATAGGTAAAGGGGTATATTAACCTTGGTATAGTGTTTGTAACCACCTAAAGGAAGCGAGCTAGATATCTAAAAGTATATATATTTGTGAACAGCGTGACCTCCTGAGTCGATATAGCCATGTCAGTCCGTACGTCCGTCTGTAGGCGCGATAACTCAAAAAATAATGGAGCTATCTTGATGAAATTTTAACTGTACGTTACTAGGACTGAAAGTACGGCGGCGATTTCAAATGGGTGAAATCGGCGTATGGGTCCGGATTCTGGAACTTTTTGATTGAATTTAGGCCAAACGAGCATAATTTCGAAACCAATGAAGATAGAACCTCCAAATTTGGTATCAGGGTGTCGCTTTCGATCTCCTTAGTCTCCTTGAAATTTACGCCCAATTGGAGTAGTGGGTGGGGACCAGCCACTCAGTTCCGAGGACCTTAAAGCATATTTTCGAAACTAATAAAGATAATAACTTGAAACAAAAGTAGAATCTTCAAATTTGGCACATGGGTGTTCTTTACTATTTCCTGCGTGTCCCTCTAATTTTGGATCAACTGGAGTGGTGGTTCAGTACCTCTCTTAGACCCACCAATGTGTAAAAGCTTATCATCGAAATTAATAAAACTAGTAACTTAAAATTAAGATAACACATTCCAATTATGTACAAGAGTTAACTAGTATTGAAAGTATGACGGGGACTGCATATGGGCGAAATCGTACCATGGTTTCGGGTTCTGAAACCCTTGAAAAACTCAAGGGCTAACAAACATATATCTTAAAACACCATAACTCAAAAAATAATGCCGCTATTTTGATGAAATTTAAACTCTAGGTTACTAGTAATGAAAGTACCATGGGAATTGGTTCTGGTCGAGTTTAATTTCGAAGCCAAAGAATATATTTCCTATTTCCTATGTGTCCCCGAAATTTTGATTTAATTATAGTGGTTCAGCTATGTTCAAAGGTACTTACTACATTTATGTAAAATTTATTTTTATATTTAAATGAGTTATATGAAAAGGTCTAAATTTGTAATTGTATTTTAGAAATACATTTATTGCATATTTTGCGTTTATAAGCTTTTCTAATAGGTACATAAACAAGCCATTTAAAAAAATTGCTATTTTAAAAAATTTTAATTAGTAAATATATTAGCTTTTTATCACAAAATTTAATAATTCAAATTTTTTCATTTTGTAATTGAATTGGAATAAATATATTTTCATTTATTTCAAGTTTTTTTGTTTTTTAATATTTTTAAATAGATAAATTAGTAAGAATTTGTAATATTTTATAATATATTAATTATAAGAAAATGCTTTTAGTATTATAAAGTTAGTTTGGTTAGCTATGTCTTACGATCAAATTAACAACAGCTCTTATGGTGTTAAAACGACTTATGAATATGTCCTTAAATTTGAACCAAATAGGTGTAGGGTATTTCTAAGTCGGTTGCAACGACTGACTGTTTCTTTACTTGTTTTTCATTTAAATAAAATATGATAATAATTTGATAAAAGACATATGTCGAAACTATGCCACACAAAATTCAGTACGATGATTTGGTAACAATTATACATATTGTAATAAGTGATTTTCGTTTTGTAACACGATACTGAATTTTGTTTCGAAAGATAATTTCTAATAAAAAATTATAATTAATGTCACAATAAGTAAATTTCATTTTAGAATAAGAATTAAATAAATATGTAATATGAAACTAATGTTGTACACAAATTTAAGTTCGAACAATATTATATTATAAGATTTGCGAAAGATTTCATATAATTAGTTTAAAATATTGATTATAAATACGATTGTAAAAAATTAAAGAAAGCAGGGTCTTAAAATTCCCTTCAAAGAAATAAGAAGTAAATAAAATTAATTTCTAAAAGTTAATTTGTGTTTTGTGTTTTATATTTTGGCGCAGTCGGGAGGATCTAACTCAAAAGAGAATAGATCCAGTGTTATCGAACCGAAAACAAAATAAATAAAAAAAAAAAATAATATAAATTATTAAATTAATTTATATAATAAATAAAATAAATAAACAAAAATATAAATAAAGTATAAATAAAATATCTAAAATTATAGCTAACAAAAAAAAAAAATTATATTAATTAAAAATTTATGAAAAAAAAATTTCTGAAAAAAAAAAAAAACAATAATATGCCAAAAGTAAAAACAAGTGGTTTTGAAAGACACCAAGTTTATAGTGTACCACAAACCACTAATAATAAATACAATAGTGAAGTGAGTGATATAAAATAATGCACCGGTTTATTCTCTGACCATCGATCATCTAGTAAAAGATGCTCAGAGAATTCACGAATTTAGAGGAGACAATGAATATGCCCTCACATCATTGATAAGAGAGGTAGACACTATACTACCTCTTCTTGCATCAAGTCGAACAATCAAAGACTATGTATTCCAGAGGATAATAATAAACCAAAATTCAAGGGGAAGCACTAAATGTATTGCGGTTTCTAGGCGATGCAAACTGGGACCAAATAAAAGCTGAATTGGTGAACGCCTTCGGAGTAAAGGAATCATATCATCAACTATACCAGGAAGCTCTTTAAATAAAGAAAACAACCGTAAGTGAATATTATTATAAGTTATAAATAGTTTTAGCAAAATTAAATGAAAAATATGAGTTTGATTCATCTAACTCTACAGAATTTCAACCAAAGGTTAATGAATCAATAATTTTAAAAACATTTATAAATAATATTGAGCCACAATTGGCTACATTAATTCTAAGTAGAAAAATTGATAAATTAAGAGAAGCATAAGATTTGTTAGAAAGTTCAGGGTTAGTAAAAGATAAAGTAAATTTAAATTTCCAAAACAATACTTTTAATAAATATAAGCAAAATAATCAAAATAAAAATAAATATAACAATCATTCTAATTATAAAAAATATTCAAACTAAAATTTTAACAATAGGAATAATAATAACAGAAATTTTGATAATACAAATTTTACACAAAACCGACACAATAATAATCATACTAATAATAATAACAATCATACTAACAACAATTATAACAATAGAATTTTTTATGATACAGCACAAACTCGACATAATAATAATAACAATTATAACAGAAATTCTCATAGTACAAATTCAACACGAACTCGATACACAAATAATAATAATAATAGACAAGATGTACCTATGGAAGTAGAATATAACCAAGAAGAGGTAAATTTTCTCTCACCGCCTCAGAAATTAACCTACCAATAGTACTACTCACTATTAATAATACAAAAATTAGATGTTTAGTAGATACTGGGTCTTCTATATAAAAGAAATATTTTAGTTAAACCTATAAAATTGAACACTAACTGATCTATCAGTAATCACTTAATTTGTTCATAGTAATACATTTGATAAATTCTCGCTAAATATATGAATTCACAATTCGCAGTAAATATAGCCTACGAGAAATGTTTTTTGCGAGTAGAAAATTAACAGATGCCTAAATGTATAATTTTAAATACTTTTTTAAATACTATTTTTCAAATATTTTTTAAAAAATTTGTAAAAATAAATTTTCTTAAATTTTTACAAAAATATTTTTAATTTTTTAATTTTAATTATAATATTTTTAACTTTAGTTATATGTATTTTAATGGGACATGAAAATCTAAATAGCGGGCCTTAGTTTCGAGACCCCTGCCTTAATTGAATGAATGATTGAATATTGTTTGTGTCAGTTAGAATATATCGCTTTAGTGAAAGTGATAATGAATTAATATGATTTGAAAGGGAAGTTAATGGGAATTGTTTAGATGGTGTGGTATTGGTAGCTGTCGCTTTAAATGAATGAATGAATGAATATTGTTTGTGTCTTGAATATTATTATTTATTATGTTGTTAATAGTATATAGTTAGAATATATCGCTTTAAATGAATAGGATTAATAGGAAAGTGATAATGAATTAATATGATTTTAAAGTGAAGTTAATGGAAGTTGTTTAGATGTTGTGGTGTTTGTAGATGTCGCTATTTTGAGTGAATGGGATTAATAGTAAGATTAATGGGAAGTTAATGGGAATATATTCTGATCTTAGTAGATGACACTATTTGTCAGTATATAGTTATTAATTAGTATGGATATTAATATGAATTTAATGGAAAGAATAAAAACCAAATAATTAAATAATGAAAAAATTAAAAAAGGGGTGAAAAGATCAGTTTATTATTAAAAGGAATAACAAAAGAATGAAAATATGAGTTTAATATGAAAAAGGAGAGACTGGTTGTTATTGTTTATGGAAATAAAAAGGGTTGAAAACGTTAAAGTAAAATTATCAACTTTTTAATGTATTGTTGTTTTTTAAAAGAAAAGTTCGTTATTTTTTTTACAGGTAGTTGTGGTTAAACTTTAATATTATATTTTGCTGCAAAATAGTACATGATAATTTCTTTAACTGTTTTGAAATATTATGCTCCTACTAGTTTTAAAACAAAAAACAGTTAAAATGCAAAAATTATGTAAATATGATGGAAAATATAATATATATATATTGGGAAAATTTTTTCTTCCTAAGATTCGCAATACTATATAGTTTTTTTTAATATGATTAAGGGGAGGTATTAAATTTCGAGATCATATCTAAACATTTTAACGGGTTTTCACATATTTCACCTGATTATAGATAAAGGCAAATTGGTAAAAAAAATTTTTGAATTCAAATTTGCGGTTACTTTTCATAAGGTTTACAAACAAAATTGGTCAACAAATAAAAAGGGGATGATTGATTTGAAACGATAACATTTCTGTTTTATTGTTTTTTAATGTAATAGGTACTATAAATAGTACAATATTTTCCTAAAAAGTTATTAGTCAGAAATCAGATAGAAGAGAAACCACTTCAACAGAAAAAAACAGTTAAAATTTAAAATGAAACGAACAGCCAGTACAGCTTTCAGCGGAAATAATAATAAATCGTGCGCGAATTGTAATATAGAGGTCCCAGTTAATGAATGGATGTATCATATAAGAACTTTCAAACATAAGCAAGCCAGCGCAATACATACTGATTCTCCAAATATAAAACTGTTAAGGAGTATTTTTAATGAACGCATAGAAACTTTTATAGCGGTAAATAATGATGAAAGTTTAGGAGAGTTTTTAAGAAAGATAAAAATGAACATTATTAGTTTACTTAAATTCACTAGAAAAACATCATTCATTTAAATTTAATTTTGAACTATACAGTGAAAACATTAAAGTAGTTCAAGCAGATAATGATGGTGAAGAAGATGATATTGTATTATCAATAAAATCTTTTAATACAAAAATGAGAACCATAACATTAGCATCACATATATTGGAAGCTTACGAAGAAGCTGAAACGGGAATTGTAACAAAGTGTGATGAATTTCAAGAAAGAGATATTGGATGGTCTCTTTTTAGAAAAATACACTTAGATGTAAACATTAATCAATATAAACCTTTACGTGGCTCGCAATATCTATCTTTACCACCATGTATTAAAAAAAAAAAGCATGTATAAATATTTACAATTCTGATGAATATTGCTTTAAATGGTGTGTAATAGCAGCTTTACACAATGGTGCTGGACGTCTACAAATTTTGTATACGTGATGCTCTTTGAGAATTGAGTTGACACTATTAGCAGTTTTGGAATTTGTTAACCCATGTCGGGCCGACGGGTGGTCAAAAAAATTTTGGGTCCAAATTTTGTCTGATTTTGCGAAATTCTGCTTTGGCTTAAAAGAAAACCCCAAAAAAATTTTTGACACTATTAACAGTTTTGGAATTTGTTAACCCATATGTCGGGCCGACAGGTGGTCAAAAAAAAATTTTGGGTCCAAATTTTGTCCGATTTTACGAAATTCCGCTTTGGCTAAAAAGAAAGACCCAAAAAAAATTTTATTGAGTTGTATTAACTCATTGCGGCCAAACAGCTTTTTATAGGTTTTTTCAATACTTATCTCTAAATTAGAAACGGTTTGACCGATTTTCTTCAAACTTTGTATACGTGCTCCACTGTGAGAATTGAGTTGACACTATTAACCGATTTGGAATTTGTTAACTCATGTCGGCCCGACGGTTGGTCAAAATAGTTTTGGAAGCTAATATTGTCAAAATTTGTGAAGTACTGCTTTGGCTAAAAAGAAAGCCTCAAAAAAAATTTTGTTGAGTTCCATTAACCCATTGCGGGCCTACAGCTTTTTATATATTTTTTGGTTATTTTACTCTAAATTAGAAACGGTTTAACCGATTTTCTTCAAATTTTGTATATGTTTTCCATTTTGAGAATGAAATTAACTCTTTTAACAGACTTGCAATTGGTTAACCCATGCCGACCCGACGATTGACAAAAAAAAGATTTGGAAGCAAATTACGTCCAATTTTGCGCAATACTGCTTTGCCCAAAGAGAAAGTGTAGTTCCGTTAACCCATTGGGGCACAGCGGCTTTTCATAGATTTTTGCAAAATTAGAAACGATTTGGCCGGTTGACCTCAAATTTTATATATGTGAAGCAACTTGAAAATGGAGTTGAGTCTGTTAACAGTGGGTGCTAGATTGGTCAAAAAATTTTTTGGAAGTAAATTACGTCAAATTTTGGAAAGTAGTTTATACTGCTTTGAATTACAGAAAGTTTCAAAAATTACTAGAACAATCCTAGAAAAATCCTTTTAAAAATATTGCTTTCATACATTTTAAAATTTGCATGTGTAAACCGTGTGTAATTTTTGTGTTAACTTTTTGCAGTAACATCAACTTCCATTAAACCTCCATTGAGAGGCGCAGCAACGCGCACCGGATACTAGCTAGTTTATTTATAAAATTTTTATCAGAATTTCCGGGTCAAATAAAAATTTTTCCAAATAATAAGGAAAACTATATTTTTTTATCCAAATGGATAGAAGTTGATGAAAAATAATCTGTTGAATTAAGATTTTTCGTTTTAGGTTTATGTCTTCTAGTTTAGATTCATTAGCTTCAAATTTATCTGATGTTGATTTAATTATTGTAAGAAATACATTTCCGGATAATGATAAATTTTTACTAATCAAAATAAAGGGTGTTTTTCCTTATGAATATTTAAATTCATGGTATAAATTAAATGAGAGCATTTTACCTTCTCAAGAATGTTTTAATAGTTTATTAACAAATAGTGAATGTTCAAATGAAGACTATACACACGCTCAGAAAGTGTGGAAAACTTTCAATTGTAAAACTCTTAAAGATTATTTAGAAATTTATTTGAAGACAGATGTACTTTTACTTACTGATATTTTTGAAAACTTCCGGAAAGTTTGAAAAAATATATATTCTTTTGATCCTTGTCAATATTTTACAGCTCCTGGTTTAGCTTGGGATTCTATGCTAAAAAAAACAAAAGTTGAGCTTGAGTTAATAACAGATTTAAATATGTTTAATTATTTCAAAAAAGGTATAAGAGGTGGTTTAACACAATGTTCCTTAAGACATTCAATAGCAAATAATAAATATATGTCGGATTTTAGAGAATCAGAACCATCTACGTACATAGAATATTTAGATGTAAATAACCTTTACGGTTTAGCACAGTCTCAAGTTTTACCACATTATAAATTTAAATGGGTAAAGAATATTGAACTTGATGTATTAAACATAACTGACGATTCAGATACATGTTATATTTTAGAACTAGATTTAGAATATCATGATGAACATAACGACCTTCCATTCATGGCTTAAATCATGGTTTAAAATTAAAAAAAATTCATAGAATCTTAGAGTTTAAGCAATCGTGCTGGCTTAAACCATTTATTGAATTAAATAATTTATACAGAATGAGAGACACAAATGAATTTGAAAAAAATTTTTTTAAATTAATTAATAACGCTACATATGGAAAAACCATGGAAAATGTTGATAAGAGAAAGAATATAAAAATTATAACTAGTTGGGAAAGTCAAGGGAAAAGATTAGGGGAACGCGCACTAATTTCAAAACCGAACTTTCATAGTTTAAAATATTTCACAAATAATATGGTTACTATTGAATTAAGTATAGTTCATAGCTATTATAATAAACCAATATATATAGGTTTTACTGTACTAGAACTATTAAAATTAAAAATGTACGATTTCCATTACGATTATATGAAACCTAAATATGGTAAAAATATTTCGTTAAATTATATGGATACAGACTCTTTTATATATACAATCACAACAAATGATTTCATAAAGATATATTACCCGATATTGATACACAATTTGATACTTCAGGATATCCTAGTAATAATCTTTATGATATTCTAAATAAAAATAAAAAGGTATTAGGTATGATGAAAGATGAATGCAATGGTCAGATAATAACAGAATTTGTTGGCCTAAGAGCCAAAATGTATTCCATAGACATAGAAAATAAGAAATGTATAAGTAGAGCTAAAGGTGTTAGTAAATCAGTTGTAAAAACATATAATACTAATACATATAGAGATTGTTTATATAAAATAAAAAAATATATTTGAATAAAATGTTTGTATTTGGAAGTAAGTTACATAAATTATATACACAATGTTTGAGTAAAGTATCCTTAAGTTATATAGATGATAAGCGATATGTGAAAGATGATAATATTCATACTTTACCTTGGGGACATTATTCCCTAAATACCTAAAATGTAAAAAAAATATAAATAAAAAAATAAATAAAAAAATGTATACTTTAAATGTAAACTATTTATTTAAATTTATTTGTTGGGTTTTTTTATTTTATTTAAGAACTTTCAGATTCTTTAGATTCTTCATATTTACTAATAATAATTCTTTTAAATAATCTTGTTACTCTTCTTTGAGAAAGGATCTTAGGTTGTATAATATCTCGATAAGAAGAGCAGCGTGGCGAATACTGATATTTGCGTTGAAAATCGATCGCACCTTCATTGTTTTTAAAAGACACAACATATTGGACTAATATCTTTTTGTCATCTAATTTTAATTCACCAGTTTCAGGATCTCTGAAATGATCATCGTATTCCTTTTTATGATCTATGCAAATTGTATGATAATCAGCATAGTCTTCTATTCCTTCAGCTCTTTTCATGTCTTCTGTTTTCACATAAAACGTGTATATGTGGCTGATCGGCATATTCTGTAAAAATTATTGATGAAGAATTGCAATTGTAATTGCAAAACTATATGCTTATATATATAGAAGAGAAAAAAAAATTGTTCCATTTGAATTATTTCAGTTGCTTTGTAACCAATAAATATGTTTATATTTTATTATTTATGAAAGATCATACCGTTGACATTGATATTATGTGAGGCAAAAAAAAAATGATATATTGGAATGAAAGTACGGCGGGGATTGCATATGGGCGAAATCAGCCCAAAGGTTCGGATTCTGGACCTTTTAATCGGTGTCAGGGCTAACGAACATATATAAAAAATCACGATAACTCAACAACTAATGAGGCTATCTTCATGAAATTTGTGCTGTAGGTTATTGGTAATGAAACTACGGCGGTGATTACGTACGGTGAGGATTAGACAATGGGTTCGGAACTTAGAACTTTTTGATCGAATTTAGGCCAAACTAGCATAATTCCGAAACCAATGAAGATAGAACCTCCAAATTTGGTATCAGGGTGTCCCTACCTATTTCGTAAGTGTCTTTGAAATTTGGGCCCCATTGGAGAAGTGGGTCGGGCACCAGTCACTCATTTCCGAGGACCTTAAAGCATATTTTCGAAATTAATAAAAAAAGTAATTTGAAACAAATGTAGAAGCTTCAAATTTGGCACATGGGTGCTCTTTACTATTTCTTGCGTGCCCCCCTAATTTGGGATCAATTGGAGTGGTGGTTCAGTACCTCTCTCATACCCCCCAATGTGTAAAAGCTTGTCATCGAAATTAATAAAACTAGTAACTTAAAATTAAGATAGAACGTTCCCATTGTTTACAAAGGTTAATTAGTATTGAAAGTATGACGGGACTGCATATGGGCGAAATATTACCATGGTTTCGGGTTCTGGAATCCTTGAAAAGTTCAAGGACTAACAAACATATATCTTAAAAACACCATAACTTAAAAAATAATGCCGGTATTTTGATGAAATTTAAACTCTAGGTTACTAGTAATGAAAGTACCATGGGAATTGGTTGTGGTCGAGTTTAATTTCGAAGCCAAAGAATATATTTCCTATGTCATATGTGTCTCTGAAATCTAGACTTAATTGTAGTGGTTCAGCTATGTTCAAAGGTACTTGCTGCATTTATGTAAAATTTATTTTTATATTTAAATGAATTATAAGAAAAGGTCTAAATTTGTAATTGTATTTTAGAAATACATTTATTGCATATTTTGCGTTTATAAGCTTTTCTATTAGGTATATAAACTAACCATTTAAAATAATTGCAATTTTTCAAAATTTGGATTATTGAATATATTATGCTTTGATTATCATTTTATCACAAAATATAATAATTAGAATTTTTTCAGTTTGTAATTGAATTGGAATAAATATATTTTCATTAACTTCAAATTTTTTTGTTTTTTAATATTTTTAAATAGATAAATTAGTAAGAATTTGTAATATAGTGTAATTAGAAAATTTTTTTAGTATTATAAAGTTAATTTGGTTAGCTATGTCTTACGATCAAATTAATAACAGCTTTTATGGTGTTAAAATGACTTATGGATATGTCATTAAATTTGAACCAAATAGATGTAGGGTATTTCTAAGTCGGTTGTACCGACTGACTGTTGCTTTACTTGTTTGTATTTAGCATGGTATGATATAAATAAAAATAAATAAATAGCAAAAGGATATATTATTATTATTATTTTAAAGAATTTTATTCATATTTTTTTTTTTTTGTTAAAGTTTGTTTGTTTTTAGTAAGGACATGTTTATATTCAAACAGTTTCTAGCAGCACATCTAGTTTTAGAATTCGTTTGGTTGTTATTACTACTATGTATAGAACACATTGATATGAAGTCCTCAATTTTATAAAGTGATGACATATCTTTGGTAAGATCTATTATATCCGGTTTAGAAAGATATTTTTTTAAAAATTAATTTTTTGCTCTCCTTTCACGAAAATTGTTTCAAAAGATTCAAAATAATGTTTTAGAACAACTGGTACTTGTGTATATTCAATCACGCCTTCATTCCATTTTAATCCGTTTATATTCCTTTCACAATACTTATTTTGATATTTTGCATCAACATTAAGTTCTTCTTCTGAATATGGTGGTTTGAAGTGAAATATAAGAGGAACTAAACTTCCCTTCTCCACTGCCGCCAATTCTTTCAAAAAATATTGTTTTTCATTACCGCGAGAAAATTGTAAATCGACTATTAGAAAATTATTATCTTTCATGGCAAAGTGTAGTAGTGAAATGACTAAATATTTTTAAATTATCATGATTTTATTATATATTGATTTTGCTATAAATATAGCTGAGAGTACGTTTATCTTTTAGTTTTATAATGGCTATATTATATCACCCTTTTACAATGATGGTAGTGGGACCATCGTGTTGTGGTAAAACAACATTTATTCGTAATTTAATATAAAATAGGAATACAGTTATTCAACCTAAAATAAATAAAATTATTTGGTGTAATCCTGATAGAAATGCAGTGCCAATAAACATTAAAGAACTTGAATATTTTAAAGGAATACCAGACTTGAGTGAAAACCATCATCCTTTGTTAATAATAGATGATATGATGTTGAATTCCCATGACTCAAAATTATGTGAGTTGTTTACAAGAGATTCGCATCATAGAAACTTATCTGTAATATTTACAACACAAAATGTGTTTCATCAGGGGAAATTTTCAAGAGATATTTCTCTCAATTGTAAATATTTAGTACTTTTTAAAAACCCCAGAGACAAGTCGCAGATTTTGCAACTATCACGGCAAATTTATCCTAATAAAATTAAAGAATTCCAAAAAGTATATAATGAAGTAACATTACGACCACACGGTTATATATTTATAGATCTTAGTTAAGATATTAACGATCTATTTAGATTGAGAAGTGATATATTGGGAGAGAATTTGTGTTATTGTGAAACAGACGATTTAGATAATTTAAGTGACAAATATGAAACGATTGAAGGCAAACCGACATATATTGCATCTATTAAAAAAATCTAAGCCAAAATTTCAAAAACTTATTATAAAGCATTGTGATCCTGAAGTAATAAAAACAATATGTGAAATAGCGTTGAATATATTAAAAGGTAATTGCAATTTAAGTAAAACAACAATAGATCAGTTGAAAAAGTATAAAAAGGAGTTGAGAACATTAATTTGTCATAAAAAGACTTTAACTAGTAAACGAAAAACCATTATTCAACGGGGAGGATTTTTACCTACACTAATTGGTGCCGTACTATCAGGAATAATTGGAAAGTTTTTAAAATGAACAACATGTTTAATAAAATGATTTTAGTGAAATCTGAGACTTATGATAAACTCAAACAAAATGTAGATATTGAACTTAGTGAATTGAATAACAAAATGAAAAAAATTATTTTAAATAAAAATTTATCCGATATTCAGAAATGGTATTTATTTCGTCAAAATTTATACAAAGTAAGTAATAAAAGAAGAATGACCTCACAGCAAAATAAACGGGATCAGAAAAAACAGGAAAATATAAAGTATTACGAATCAAAAGGTGTTCAAACTCGTCCAAAACCATTTTTACGTGATGCAGAAGCTCAGTCAGAACATATCAAAAACAAAAATTTTGGTATGCAATTTCCCATGGAAGAGATTTATGAACAAGAACTAAATAGAAATAAAAATCTTTTTATAATATCTGCTTATGCATCACAAAATAATAATGCTAATTTTAATAAAGAATTACTGGAATTATTTCAAACTCTTCAATTAGATAACATTAATAACTATTTTATTTTGGCAGGAGACTTAAACGCTAAACACATAAAATGGGGAAATCAATCAAATAATGCTCGAGGATCTATTCTCGAAAAATTTATCGAAAGATTTAATTGTATGTATAGGATTAAATTATATTCTTCCGATATACCGTCATTTCCGAGAGGAGAATCGTATATCGACATATTCCTAACTGACATAAGAATTAATTTAAAAACTAATAATCAGAACAAAATAAAAACATATTCTTATGATAGTGACCATTTAGCTTTAGGGACTGAAATTAGTTATAATAATAGGGAAGAATATTTACTGGCTCCATCACCTGAAAAAATTTATTTATTTAGGAAAGCTAAATGGAACAAATTTAAAAAAGTGTTAAATAATTTAGTAAGAAATGATGATGTTCTTAAAAATATTCCTAACAATAAAAACCTAACAGATAGGGACATTGACTTTTATATCGAAAACATTGAAAATTCAATACGGAAAGCAATGTCGTTAACAATCCCATCCAAAAACAATAATTTTAATAGCCTAGATATTTACTTAAATCCAACTATTACTAGACTTAAAAAATATAAAAGTGAATTACTTACAGCTAAATTTAAATTAATTAAAATAAAAATAGACAAAAACGCATCATCATTTCTAAGAATTAATTCATTACTGAAAAACATAAATTCGTTAATAAAACAAAATATTAAACTTTCAATAAATAATTATTGGAATAACAGAATCAAAAACATAAAATTATCAAACAATAAAAACTTGTTCTCTGAAATTAAAAAAATTTATAAAAAACAAACTTCAAACAAAATTGACTACTTAAAAATTCCGATTAACAATACGCAAATTCTAAACGACGCCCAATTAAATTTAAGTAAACTTAAAATAGAAAACAATAATTATATTATCAAAGAAAACGAACACATAAATGAAGTAATGGCAACACATTTATACCAAGTTCAAAAGCAAGTTACAAACAGATTTTCCCCGATAAGTAACAATGTAGAGCAAAGTATTAACAATTTAAACCAAATAATTCAAAATAACAAAACAAATAAAATATCCCTAGTTAAATTTAACAATCATTTACACTCAAATAATTTACTGGAAAATGAAACTCTAAATAATTATTTTATAGCTCAAAATGAACTCAAAGATATTTTATCAAAACTCAAAGGTAAAACATCGGCAGGAATAGATAAAATTCCAAATATAGTGTTAAAACATCTTCCTTTTTCAGTAATTAACTTATACACAATAATTTTTAACAATTGCCTTAATATAAGCTACTTCCCAAATAAGTGGAAAAAAGCAGTTGTTATTACATTAAAAAAACCAGGAAAAAGTGCTTCAGATCCTAGCAGTTATAGACCAATAAGTTTATTACCAAATATAGGAAAAATCCTAGAAATAATAATAAATAAATTTATAGTCAAAATAACTGAGATTAAAAATATTATACCATCAAATCAGTTTGGTTTTCGTCATAAACACAGCACAATACATGCTATGACGAAGCTTTCATCGGATATATGTAGAAATATAAACGATGATAAGGTTCTAGCAGCATGTTTTGTGGACTTTGAAAAAGCTTTTGACACTGTCTGGATTGATGGTATAATATACAAACTCTTAAAATATCAATATCCCTTACATTTAGTAATTCTGATTAACAACATGATTAGAGGTAAAACTTTTAGCACATGGGGGTCGGATAATCATTTATCCAAAGAATTCAAACCATCCAATGGGTTACAACAGGGCACCGTAAATTCCCCAATTTTATTCAATATATACATAAGCGAATTACTGAATTCTCTAAATAAAAATTTAGAGCCCAATTACAGTATAGCATTTGCGGACGATCTGACAATTTACGCAACAAGTAATAATCTAAGAGATGCACAATACATTTTACAAAAAATGTTTTATAAAGTGATATCTTATAGTAATCTTTGGAAGCTAAAAGTAAATTATCAAAAATGTGAAACTATGTTATTCAGGAATACTATTAACAAGGTAAAATATAATGTTAAATCATGCTGGAGAGATTTTTATATATTAACTCCAGACAAAACAAAAATTAAAAACTCTGTGAACTTCAAGTATTTAGGAGTTCACTATAATTATTTGTTAAACTTTAAATATCATGTTAATAATCAAATAAGAAAAGCAAATAACGCTTTTATTAATTTAGGAAAATTGTTCTTTTCCAGAACACTTGGCAACAATGTTAAATTGCTCTGCTACAAAACCTTAATCCGTCCAGTACTAACATATGCCTGTCCAATATGGTATAATGTTAATGCTTCTGTGATGGAAAAATTAAGAATATTCGAACGCAAGTGTTTAAGAGCTTGTACAAATTACAATAGAAAACCTAACACTAATATGCACTATTATTCAAATAAATTTATATATGATAAGGCGAACATAGTTAGAATCGACAATTTTATCATTCGTCTCATACGTAACCATATTCAAAGGAGTAGTGAATCATGCGAGAACTCATTAATCTGCCATCCATGGTACGAAAATTTTGAGTACATTAAAAACTGCCTAGTTACAGGTTTTTTGCCTCCAGAAGGATTCGTGTTTTTGGACAAACATAATTACATCGAAAATAATCAAAATATTCCGATTTTATACCACTATAAAAGAAACGCGAAAATAAAACAAATACCTTTAAATTTAAATATAATAAATATTAATGACAATGAGTTGTTTAAATATGATAAGTATATTCCTGCAAAAAATAAATTAGAAATTAAAAAACCATACTTTTGGAAAAATTTAGATGTAACGTAGGCTATTGTAGGTTTAGGTATAGTTATAAGTATTAGATTAGTTTAGTTTTAAGATTTTATAAAACATAAAAATAAAAAAAATTGGTTTTTATTTAAAAAATTTTTCCAATAAATTCAATTACATTAAGATTAAATTAAAACTAAAATTATATTATGTTGAAAATAAAATATCAATATTAAAACACCAAAAGAGAAATATATTAATATGGTTCTAATAAATTGTGAGAGCTGACATATTGGTCAGCCATGTACAAATTACATTTTAGCATATAAGAATTCTTTTTAAGTTTTTGTTTTTGAATTGTAAAAAATAACATAATGAATAGAAAAATAAAACACTAAAAAAAAAAAAAAAAAAAAAAAAATGAACAAGAACAACTTAACGATGATAAAGTATTTATTGATGATGAAAAAGAAGAGGAAATATATTCAAAAGCATCTCTGCTGCAAAATCAGGAGAACGTCTCAGAAAAAGGAAATCAATTAAAAATGTACAACTATTTGAGACTGATACTGGAGATATTATAACCGTACCTTTAGAAAGTTCAAGTCCACCTCAAAAAAAAGAAAAAACTATAAATAGTAATAAAATGGATAAAAAACAATTAAGTCGTGTTTTACGCTCAAATAGAGCTGCTGGTGAAACTCAAACCGAACTTAATTTTCCAATACGAAATGTCAAGTCTACAAGTAATACACAATGGACAACATACAAATAAAGGATGATTTTTATATTACTTTACTTAGCGATTCATTTATGAATTACTACCCTGAAAATACGTTGTCATCTTTTACGAATAAAATGAATAAATACATGTGTGATTCTATTTGGAAAGTTGGTGTTTCTAAAATTTATGTCAATGATTTTGTTCCAAATGTATATGGTAAAGATTGGGAAAAAAGTAGCAAAATATATATTAAGGGTATGGAAAATACAGATTTAATACCATTTGGAACATCATATATTCCATATGATGAGAAACAAATCTTATGTGATTGGAAAGTTTTTCTATTACCAACATTAATTGAAAATATTAGACCATTTCAAAGATTTTCAAGAAAAGAAGTTGAACGGCAACTGATTTGGGGAATTTTTAATTTTATTAATGATGACTAAAATTATACAAAACCAGGACAATCTGAAAATTTACCACAAAATATATCTTACACTACTAAATGTGTGAATAAACCCAAAATTGATATAAAATTAAGAGCAAATTTCTCTTATACTTTAGAAGAACTCTTAAAAACATGTTTCGAACAAGTATCATTGAAAGTACCAGATTTTAAGAAATTTAAACCACGTACTATAGAAGTTTTCAAAATGTTTATAGATAGTATACAATTAATTCAAATTATTAAACCAGATATGTTTTTTATATACTCAGATGTTTTTAATGATGTTGTAAAAGAATTTAGAAACATTCAATATTGTAATGTTGAGAAATCATTTAATAGCATTTCAATACTTTTATGTGATAAATATAATAAATTAGGTTATAAAGTAAATTTTTCCAATAGCTCAATTCCTACAAAAATTGTATTGCATTTTAAAAAAGTATAAATAAAGTTTAACATCCTTTATATAAAAATACATTATTTCAAAATGGATCGAGTGTATTATAAGTATTATTTAATTCAGTCGGGGAGAGGTTTAGAAGATATTGGTCACTTGTTTTACTCAGGAGTACCGTATCAAAGAGGACGAGGATTAGGAAGTTTTTTCGGGGGATTAATTTGATATTTAAAACCAATATTTAGTTCAGGTTATAGCTTCATATATTAAAAAATGAAGCTATAAACCTCAGGTATTAATGCTTTATCTGATATTGCATCAGGTGCAAATGTAAAGGAAGTGATGAAAGATCGTGGTAAGGAAATAGTTAAAAATGTCAGGTCTGGTAAAAAGAAGAGAAAAATAAAAACTATAAAAAGACCTGATTTGAAACTTTTAAGTTATTTAGTGAGAAAACGACGTCAAGTTAAGAAGAACAAGAGTAGAAAAAAAGATATTTTTGATTAAAATGAGAGAATGTATGAAATCTGAATTGGATATTTTCAAAACACCACCCATTCAATCCAGTATTTTACGATCTGAAGAAGTTTATTACAATCCTATTGCTTCTCTAGATAATTCATCAACTATTTAATTTGTTTCTCTAGGTCATGGTGATACATATAGAGATTTATCTTCAACATATTTAAGACTAAAAGTGCAAATAACTAAAAAAGATGGAACACTTTGGAATAATGATAAAGGTACCGACGGAAAAGAAATAATCCAGCCAAGTGTAGTTAATAATCTTCTACATTCATTAATAAAACAATGCAATGTTCAATTAAATGGAAAGAATATTACCTCATCCGATGGAAATTATCATTATAGAGCATATATTGAATCTTTACTAAATTATGGAAATGACGCCGCCACAACTCATTTAAAATGCGCTGGATGGTTATTGGACAAAACCAATGTAGCAAGTGCTGAAAACAAAGGTTCTAAAGAAAGACAGAAACTTTACAATAACAGCAATGTAGTAGAACTTATGAGTAAATTACATATAGATATACTACTTTGCTAGTATAACCTACTTTGCTAATAAATGGTGTTGATATTCGTATATTACTTACCCTAGAGAAATCAGAATTCTAATGAATCTCAATTGAAAATCATAGAAGCAAATTTACTAATGAAACATGTTACAGTTAACCCAAGTATTTTACTTGCTCATAATACAGTTTTGGAGAATAGTACAGCTAAATATTTTTACAAAAGAGTTGAAGTAAAATCATTCTCTGTTCCAATGAATAGTCAAAACATATTATTAGATAATGCTGTTATTGGACAATTACCGAATACATTAATATTTTGCATGACTGAAAACGTAGGATGTTCAGGAAAACGATCTAAAAATCCCTTCAATTTTAAACATTTCGATATTAACCAATGTTCATTATCTGTTAACGGTGTTCAAGTTCCTAATTTGGCGATAGAAACTAACATTTCTGATGAAAATAATTGTTTCACTAGAGCGTATAATACTCTTTTTACCGGTACAGGAATACACCATAACGATAAAGGTCATCAAATAAATAAATCAATGTTTAATAATGGTTTATTTATGTTGGCATTCGACTTAACACCAGATTCATCGGGTAATGAAGTGTGTCAAGGTTTACTCAATCAAAGAACCGTAAGAATTGAAGCAAAATTATCAAAACCTCTCCCCTCTACCTAAACAGCTATTTTGTATGGAGAGTTTGATGCAAATATTTAAATAGATAAAAATCGTATCGTTTATACAAATCTATAAATAAAAACATATAAAAGATTAATAAATAATTATGTTTTTTAACATTCCGGAAAATGAATTCCTTAGAAATAGCGGATTCCTTGAAATGTAATAAAAGTATAAATAAATTGTTTAATGGAGTCTGGGCATTAGATCGTATACCAAAAGTTATCGAAAGACCATCTTTTTTTATAGTTAATACACAGATATCTAAAGATCCTGGAAAACATTGGTTGGCAATTTTTATACCAGAAGAAGGATGTATAGAATATTTTGATTCTTATGGAAGACAGCCACGTGAAAAACAAATTATTAATTTATTTAAAAAACATTGTATTGTATTTAATAAAATACGTTTGCAAAGTAATTTTTCAGATTATTGTGGTCAGTATTGTTGCGTTTACCTATATTATCGATGCTCTGGTAAAAGTATGAATAATTTTTTTAATTTATTTAACAATATTAAAAACAATATTGAAAATGATAAATGTATAATGAAAAAATTTAAACGTATATTTGGAGAAAACAAAAATCATGTGTTGCTAAGAAATATAAATATTAAATTGATATTTGCAAATATTCAGTTAATTTGAAACAATGGAAGAGTATAATACTAATAAAACCCTCTTGTTAGCTTATACATATTTTTTGAATAAGGATCATAACAAAAATCATTTGTTGTTAAGAAATATAAATATTAAATTGATATTTGCAAATATTCAGTTAATTTGAAACAATGGAAGAGTATAATACTAATAAAACCCTCTTGTTAGCTTATATATATTTTTTGAATAAGGATCATACTTTAGCAGTCTCCATTGGCTTTGATCCAGAGTCTTGTGAAACAAGAATTTTGTTTCAACGTATTCGTAATAAGCGGACAACTTTTTATAATGACAACTATGATGAATGGAATAAAGTTTATAACCAATTATTAAAAATATATTCCCAAAAACATCTATATAAAAAAATTTGTTTAAATGTTAATCCTTTTTACAAAGTTCAAAAATTTTTTATTTTAAAGGAAAAGGAAGCAGACAATTTCTATAGCATCAGTGAATTTCTAAATTTAGTTATAACATATAATAAAAGCGCTGAAGATTTCGTAAGGGTATATGTAACAAAATATATAAATACATGCATGGAAAAACAAGAATTAAAATTACAAGATGAAATATATATACCACAAGGTTACCATAATGTTCAATGTAATTATTCAAGACTATTTTTTGAAATACCTATCTTGTTAAAAAAAAAATTATAAAATTACTGCAAACAAATATCAAAAATTAAAAAAGGAATTAGCTATATAATAAAACTGTATTATTAAAATTTAAAGGCATTTGTTTTATTTGTTTAAAATTATATTTTTCAGTTAAAGATGAAAAGAGACTGCAAAGAATTAACTATTTCGTTTATTTTATAGATATATATATGTAGGATTGGATTAAAATTTAGTTAAGGAAAACACTTTCTTTTTCTTACAAAAATTTAAAATAGTTCATTTATTTAGTTTATTAGTTTTTTAAAAAAAAAATGTAAGTTAAATTCACAAAATAATGTTTTCAAAAAAAAGATATTACTATGTAATAATTTCAAAAATAAAGTTACAAATACAAATTAAAATTATTAAACTTCTTTTTTTTCAAATTAAAATTATTAAACTTCTTTCTTTACAAATTAAACTCCTTTCCGCTTATATCATCCACATCCACGTATATAACTCTGCTTTCTTCTACTTTCTTTTCTGCTTTTATATTTTTAGAAGTAACAGCTTTTAAATATAAAAAAAAGGTGAATAACTGCTTAATAAAATAAAATAAAAAAGAAAAGAAAAGGTGAATAAACTCTTGAACTTGAAAATTCTTTTTATTAGCTCTCCTAGTGTCATTTGTCAACATTTTGCTTTTCGTTTCGTTCCATGTTTCATTCTATCCGTCAGCAATGACAACTGTCAAAAATAATTATTTATTATTTTGTAAACAAACATGTTTACGAAATTTTTATTTTCTAGAAGAAAATAAAAATAAACAATTATAAAAATAAATAGCATTCTGGTTGCTGATTGGAATATATCTCTGAGCTACTGAGATATGGAGTGCTATTAGATAAGTATTTAAATAATATATATTTTCCTTTTTTAAAATAATATTCTTTTTAGGTGCTGCTATGCTGGATAAACAAAAACATTGCTGAGACAACAAAAGAATTTTATGCTGCCACTGGATATTGGTGAGAGATTTTATATTATTGTTATATAAAACCAATCCCACATTCGGCCATCCTGTATTTTAATCCGCCGCGGATTGATCCAGATCACTCTCAGTTTTATATTGCACCCATATTTTCATTTTATCAGTACTGCATTCAGTATTGGTTGGACCTTCGTGTTCGCCTTCCTTTTGCACTGTATACCTGTCAAATCCTTTAATAGCTGTCACTCGATATGGACCAAAAAATTTTTGTTTAATTTTAAAACCAACTCCAAATTGTGTACGTTCGATTGCAACTAAATCTCCTAAATTATATTTTATTGCTGCTTTTCTTTTGCGATCAAAATTTCTTTTATTATCGGCCTGAATTTTGATAATGTCCAATTTGGCCTGTTCTCTTGCTTCACTGCGTTCATTTTGAAATTTTTGAATTCATTCTTCTTCTGTTAGCTGTATATTTTTATCATTCTTTGTTTTCATTTTCAGTGCTATTTAAAATTCTTTGTAAATCTGTAATATGCGTGCACCATTTTTCGGGTTTGTTGAACGATAATTTCGTTAGAACTGCAACTGTAGTTTTGTGTAGACGTTCCACCTGACCATTACCTCTTGGAACTCCTGTGACTATGAAGTAAAGTTTAGTGTCATGTGATTTACAATACTCACGGAACTGATTTGATATGTACGCTCCTCCTCTATCAGAAATTATCCGCGACGTATAACCAAATGTACTGGCAATTATTTCACATTTCTTTATTACTTCCTCTACATTTAAACTTTTTGTAGGGAACAACCAACAAAACTTGGAAAATCCATCAACTATCGCCAACACATATCGGTAACCCTTCTTAGTTGTACTCATGGGCCCTACATGATCAATATGAAACGTGTCCAACGGTGTATCTCCTTTGGGTATTGGGTTGAGCAGCCCTTCTTGTTTTCCGCTCTTTCTTTCTGCCAAAATACATTCGACACAGTTTCCAATGCAAACATCTATTCTTCTCTTCAGATCAGGCATATAGAATTCTTCTTCAATTTTCTTTTTCATTTTCGCAAAATGGAAATGACCATTTTCGTGTATTGATCTTACCAACGAATTTTTCATTTCCTCTGGAACAACATATAAAATTTTTCCATTTACATCTTTGGCCAAAATATTATGGTGAATGACAAAATCTTTGAATTGGTCATGTTTCAATACTTCTATTATCGCGGCTAACTTTTCGTCTTTCATTCGTAGTTCCTGTAATTGACTTATAAAATTCTTTTTTATTTGAACACAGTAAGTTACCGGATTTCTTCTTAACGCATCAACATGGCGAATTCTCGTGCCTTCTCGGTGCTCCACTTCATAATCAAAGTCTTCCAACAGCAACGACCAACGTGCCACTCGTGTTACCAAATCCTTTTTATTTAACGTCATTGCAAACGCCTTGCAATCCGTTATCAACTTAAATTTTTTCCCTAGTAAATATGTTCTGAATTTTTTAACAGCTTCCACCACGGCTAATACTTCCAGTTCATAGCTACTCCGCTTTTGTTGTGCATCTGTTGTTTTCTTACTAAAATTGTGCACCGGGTGTAACGCTCCATCTTCTGGATCTCGTTGTAGCAAGACAGCTGCTATTCCAAATTTGCAGGCATCTGTATGAAACTGGGTATAATCATCATAACTAAAATTTTTTAAGACGGGTGATGTGCTTAAAATGTGTTTTAATTCTTCGAAAGAACTCCTCTCTGTGTTGTCGAATTTAAATTTAACATCCTTCTGGAGCATGTCGTTTAGCGGTTTTGCAATAATTGAATGTTGTGGGATAAATTTCCTAAAGTAACTCGTTAAACCTAAAAAGCTTTGAACCTGCTTTGCTGTTTTGGGTTGCGGGAAATTTTTAACTGCCTTTGTTTTGGAATTGAACGGTGATACTATACCATTTTTAATTATATATCCAAGATACTCCACTTCTGTTTGTAAAAATTGGCATTTTGTTCACTTAATTTTTAATCCACTTTGAGCGGCAACTCGTAATACTTCTTTTAATTTTGTTATCGCTTCTTTCTCGGTTTTAGCTGGAATTATTAAATCATCTGTATAGGTTATAACATAATCTTTATTTATTAAATCTTTAAATGTGAAATTTATAAATCTTTGGAAAACGCTAGGAGAGTTACATAACCCAAATGGAACACTCAAAAATTCAAATTGCTCTTTCTGTGTGACAAATGCTGTATATTTTCGGCTATTATCCTCTATGCTGACATGGAAAAATCCATTTTCCAAATCCAACGTGGTAAAGATTCTTGCTCCTTGTAGCTTGTCAATTTGGTCATCGATAACTGGCAATGGAAAATGATCTTTTTGTATTTCCTTATTAACTCCTCTAAAATCCAAACAAAGTCTGTTAGAACCATCCTTCTTTTTCACGAGGACTACAGGGCTGGCATAATCCGACGAGCTTTCGATAACTATACCATTCTTGAGAAATTCTTACACTTGATCATTAATTATTTTTTGCTCTATAGGTGGGAACCTTCTTGGACTCTCAAATACCGGCTTATCGTCCAACGGCAAAATTTTCATTTGGATGGGTGATTTCATCATGGTTACTGGCGAGTAATTTTCAATTAAATTAACAATTTCATTAAATTTACCTTTGTCCAAATTGGCTAACCCTGGGAGATCATTATAAGTAAACTCATCTTCTAATTTTATTTCAGCTAAATAACAATCGTTTTCTTCTTTTTTAGTGTTGACTGTTGATGTGCTACTCTTCTTTACGGAAATGACGCCACCACTTATTTTGACCACGGAGTGTCTCAGTAAACTCATACCTATGATAATAGGAAACTTCATGCTGTTGTTATCAATTATGTGTACCTCAACATTTTGGTAAGTATCTTCATTTATTTGAATTTCCATGTTGCAACAACCTTTGCTGAAAGTATTAGAACCTACCCCTGATATTGCTATCTGATTGTTTCTGAGAATAGATAAAGGTTTAATTAGATTAATATATGTTTCTTTAATCAAACAAATATCGCTTCCAGTATCTAAATTGATTTGTTTGAGATGATACCTTATGCTAAATTCAATAAAGATTATAAATATTTTCTAACTGAAATAGATACATTTTCAAAATACGCATATGCAGAACCCGTTAAAAACAAAAATGCTGACAACGGTTTAGATGCAATTAAAAAAAGTATTCAGAAAAGCTGATAGTCTACCTAAAAATATTCACTCTGATCAGAGTAAAGAATTTTTCAATACCAAATTTTAGCAATATATGAATAGAAAAAATATTCATCGCTATCATACATTTTCCGAATTAAAGGCATCAATTGTTGTAAGATTCAATCGTACTTTAAAAAGCATTATGTGGAAAAAATTTAGTTTACAAGGAAGTTATAAGTGGCTTCATATTTTGGATTCTATTATAAATATGTATAATTCAACAAAACATCGTACAATCAAAATTAAACCTAATGAGGTTATAAGGAAAAGAAGCAATGAAAATTTTTTATTAAAACGAGGAAGATTATAGTTGCCCTTGTCAACTTTTAGATACCCGTGCATACCCACGAACCGTTATTTATTTCCCCTATGCTATTAAAAATATTACAAAAAAAATATAAGTAAAATAGTTAAAAAAAAATTTAACTTATTATCCCATAATTTTTGCTTAAAAAAACAAAAGAACAAAAAAAAAATTAAATTTTTAATTCATTATACCATAATTTTTGCTTAAAAACAACAAAAAAAAAAAGAACCATAAAAAAAAAATAGCCCACCCTAAAAGTTGGTCCGAGTGATGTCCAACTTTGCCAACTAACTTGCCCTATTACTTTCTCTCCCCAGTTTTGATTTTAACCTCGTAGCTTCATTAGATTCACAGTTATCGAATTGACAACTTTGTATGGCAGCTGCCCGAAAACGGGGCCCATTTTGAAACTCCATATAAGTGCTCGATTCATTATATAACTAATAGTGTGTAATTTTCATCCTCGTAGTATAATCAGTTTCCAAGAAATTCATATTGGTGCAAAGAAGTTGTATAACAGCCCCCCGAAAATGAAGTCGTAACATTTTGAAAATTCATATAAGTTTTTGATTCATTATAAAACCAACCATGTGTAATTTTCATCTTCCTGGTATAATTACTTTTGAAAAAATTCATATTGGTTTAAATAAGTTGTGTGGCAGCTCCCCGAAATCTTTGTCTGGTCTTAACCAAAAAGATAGGGAACCTCAAAAATGTCCAAAAAATGTTTTGTGTGAATTTCAAAACTCTAGCTCTAATTTTTCAATTCTATCTCTTATAATTAATTTTTAATTCACGAATATATTAAACTTAAGCTAAATAAGCTTCATATGATCATATTCATATAATGATCATCATGATAGATAATAATCATCATATTCAAAATGATTATATCTATCAATATATACATATTATATGAATACATATAAATTATATATGAAGCCATTTACTTAAAAAAAAATCTTTGTGTTCTTTTTTTTTGCTTATCTTAAATAAACTACGCATCATTTAAATCATATGAAATCGTAACTCGAAATCGTTATCTACAAAAAAAAAAAACAAAAAAAAATAAAATTCATATAATTTCATGTTAAATACAAGATGCATAGCAAAATTTCAAATTTTTATATGAAAATATTGGAGTTAAAAAAGTTAGTTGTTCGAGAGCTACCCGAAGTTTTGGTCCGATCTTAACCAAAAACAAGTGAGTAAAAAAAAACCAAGGGTTTTTAAAAAGCACATTTTCAAAATTATATACAGTTTCATACTGAGTATTTTATCATTTATTTTTATAAAAATATATTCTATGATAATAATATTATAATTTAGTTATTTCATTAATTTATTAATTATAGGACTAATAGTGAAATACTTAGAATATAACCCCAATGCACTCAAGAAAACCTGTTAATAAGTGCGAAATATAATGTTGGAGCTTCTATGTTAACGTTTAATTTTGGAAAAACTTTCACTGGTGAATAAGTTACTGTTTAATAAAAACATAAAAGTTTTAATTTTGAAGACCTAGTAGCCGTTCAATGGGGAAGGTTGCCAAATTTTTGCTTAGCAAACTTATGATGGATTTGCGCACTCCTCTCCTGTCAAAACCTTCCATTTTTTTCCGGTTCTAGGAAATCAATTTGAACTCCAACAAAATTTGGAATTTTAGCAAAAAATTTGTTTACCGACTCCTACTGATTTCGGGTGACCTAACTTCTCCCAAAATTTCAAGACCCTAGCTTGAACCGTTTAGAAGATATATGGGGCCAAAAATTTTGCAAAAGTTGAGTTTAGCTTAATGGTAAATTTTAGTAACGTATGGCAACCCTGTACATTTAAAGCCTATAAAACCAGCTATCTTTTACCGTTTTCAGATTGAAAATACACTTAACAAAACTCTTGTTATAATAAGTTAAAAATAGGGCTTTTTCAAACTTTGGGGGCCTGTAGCTCCGTAATGGGTGGAGCTGCAGAAAAAAATTCTTCTACGAAATTAATTTTTTTGTAATATCTACCCGTGGTTAAAATTTCTTTACTCTATTTCAAACGGTGTAAAAGTTTTTATAAACATACGGACGGACGGACGGACGGACGGACGGACGGACAAAGTCATAATTAAGAAAAACCTTTGACACTTATTGAAACTTTCGTTTTGAAGCTTTCAATTTTGTACACAAATAAAAAAAAAATTTGACAGGTATTCAAGTTATAGGTGTCTAAAAGCTAAGTTTTTAGCAAAATTTCAATTTACGACCCCTCCTAAAGAGGGGCGTGACAAAAAAAATTTGTTAACTAACTCTTACTTATTTCTAAGGATCTAACTTCAAGTTTCTGGATTTAGCCGTTCCGAAGTTATGAGCGACCAAAAATTTTGCAAAACTTAGTTTTGAATAACGGTAAATTTAGTACCGTATGGTAACTCTATACAATTGGTGTTTAAAAATTTGTAAAGCTTATAAAAACAGCTGTCTCTTACCGTTTGGAAATATACCTTATAGAACTCTAATTATAACTGTTTAAATATAGGGCTTTTTCCGACTTTGCGGGACTGTAGCTCCGTAACGGGGCTACAAAAAAAAGTTTTAACATTAAATTATTTTTATTGCAATACCTACCCATTTCTGATATTTTTTAGTCAGCCGTAGGTAAAAAGGGACGGACGGACAGAGTGAAGCTATATAGGCACATTTTTACAAAATTTTTTGAAAATGTGCTAAATCCCTATTTTTAGAAATTGATTGAAAAATATTTTGTGAAAATTTCAAAACTGTAGCTCTTTTAGTTTTTGAGTTATCGTGTTGACACACAGACGGACGGACAGACACACATAGCTAGATCGACTCATTTTTCGATTCTGAACCGATACGTACCCTTGACACTATATCTAGCTCGTCTAGATCGATGCGTTACAAACGGAGGAGCAATTTTAGTATACCCGATGTCATATATGCACGGGTATAAACAGTATACAATCATCCAAAGATATTCCTTAAGAGTAAATATAGAGTGGGAGATTTTGTTAGAATAAGTAAATATAAAAAAATTTTTGAAAAAGATTACCAACCCAATTGGTCAACGGAAATTTTCAAAATATTAAAAATAAACATAACTAATCCTGTTACATATAATTTAACTGATTATGAAAGTAATTTGATAACTGGCGGATTTTATGATTCAGAACTAACACCTGTAAAGTATCCTGATGCATATCTATATGAAAAAGTATTGAAAAAAAAGGAAATAAAGTATTTGTAAAATGGTTAGGGTTTGAAAGTAGTCATAATTCGTGGATAAATAAAAAGAATATTGTTTAATTTTGAATCAAAATGTTTTTATTTTTTTATTTTTATATTATTATTTTTTTTGATACATGATTTAGATTTTAACCCATAACAAATTTAAATTACCGTTTATCTCGGCTGTAACGGAATACGTCTCATTGTTAATTTCCTCAACATATTCTGCTTTCTTTTCAAAAAATATTTGAAATTTCTTAGGCAAAAAAATTATGTAATTTGATGTTTCGAATACCCATTTTAATCCATATACAGGTTTAATTTTTTTTAGCTTTTCGATTTCGTATGGTCTTTTTATTTCCATATCTTTTACCTTCAAAAATTTCTTATGATTGCTGTTTTTGTTATAGCCGTTAAATTCATTTATTAGATTTTGTTTTCTTGTTATCACTGCAATTTCTTCTTCTTTAGATTGATTACTCGTATGATGTAATAGTTTTCGTTTTGTTTTACGTCTAATAGCTGGCTGACTTGGCGGTATAATTCCTGTTGAAGTATTCTCCGTGTTCAAGAAAAGGTTTCCGCTTGTTGTTACATAATTTGGAGCTGGTGTAAATAAATCCGCCAACTCTTGTGTAGAAAAAAAATTCTGCGCTTCACAATTCTCTGCTTGGAAATTCATGTTCTGTTGAAGTGGCTTCTATCTGATTTCTGACTAATAACTTTTTAGGAAAATATTCTACTATTTATAGTACCTATTACATTAAAAAACAATAAAACAGAAATGTTTCAAATAGGATAATAACTAACTAATTCATAAGTTATAAATTAACGTTTACCACAAATTTTTGTTTTTACTTTATTATTTTCCTTAAAAAATAATTAATTGAATGGGTTTAATTGAATGAAGTATGAGAAAAACCGTTAAAAAAATAACGAACTTTTTCTTTTAAAAAACAATCTTATTAAAAAGTTGATAATTTTTAATTCAAATTTAACTTTAACGTTTTCATCCCTTTTTATTTGTTGACCAATTTTTTTTGTAAACCTTATGAAAATTTTTAACCGCAAATTTGAATTCAAAAAATTTTTGTACCTATTTGCCTTTATCTATAATCAGGTGAAATATGTGAAAAACCGCTAAAATGTTTAGATATGATCTCGAAATTTAATACCTCCCCTTAATCATATTAAAAAAAACTATATAGTATTGCGAATCTTATGAAGAAGAAATTTTCCCTATATATATATATATTATATTTTCCATCATATTTACATAATTTTTGCATTTAAACTGTTTTTTGTTTTAAAACTAGTAGGAGCATAATATTTCAAAATAGTTAAAGAAATTATCATGTACTATTTTGCAGCAAAATATAATATTAAAGTTTAACCACAACTACCTTTAAAAAAAATAACGAACTTTTAAAAAACAACAATACATTAAAAAGTTAATAATTTTACTTTACCAACACCGCACCATCTAAACAATTCCAATTAACTTCCCTTTCAAATCATATTAATTCATTATCACATTCCTATTAATCCCATTCATTTAAAGCGACATCTATCTTTATACTATTAACAACTTAATAAATAATAATATTCAAGACACAAACAATATTCATTCACTTATAGCGACATCTACCTATTTCCTATTAACAACACAAAAAATACTATATCCAAGACACAAACAACTGTCAAAAACACAATCAGCTGAGAAACCTCATATTACTACTACTGTTCTTAAGGACTATATCAATAAAATATGTGTTTGTTATTTAGATGACATCCTTATCTTTTCTACTTCATTAGAAGAACATACAAATAGTATAAAAAAATATTTAATACTCTTAGAGAACATAACTTAAAAATTCAAATAGATAAGTGTAAATTTTTTGCCAAACAGACTGAATACCTAGGGCATATTTTAACTCCAGAGGAGTAAAACCAAATCCCAAAAAAGTAGATGATATTTTGAAATTAAAGCTTCCAACCACACAGAAGCAAATAAAATCATTTCTAGGTATAACGGGATATTACCGTAAATTTATCAAAGACTATGCCAAATTGGCTAAACCATTGACAAACTATCTTAAAAAGAATACTAAAGTAAATATAAAAGATTCAAATTAAATAAATGCCTTTGAAAAATTAAAAAAAGTTATAACCGAAGATCCTATACTCAAATATCCTGACTTTAATAAAAACTTCTCATTAGTGACCGATGCTAGTGCTTTTGCTATTGTTGCAACCTTGCAACAAGATTCACGCCCAATATGCTATGCTAGCAGAACGTTGAATGATCATGAGAAAAACTACTTTACGATCGAAAAAGAACTCCTTGCCATTGTTTGGGCAACCAGTTATTTTAGACCCTATTTATATGGTAATAAGTTTAAACTCTTGACAGACCATCAACCATTAAATTGTTGTACTTAAAGTCTCAAGGAAAGGATATAAATCCTAGATTGAATGGATGATTGTTAAAACTAGGAAAATATAAATGACACATGGAAAACAACATAAATACTTCTGACTTTCAAAGTGTATCTGAAAATTCATATCATGAGAATAATGAAAACCCTTCTGACCAAACTATCCATTCTCCAGAAGAAGAAGCAAACGACCACTTTCCAATTTTAGTATCAGTAGTAAATAGATTTAAAATTCAAATTATCCTTACTGACAACAAAGTAAGAGATTTTGAGAAAATTTTCAATAATAAAAGGATATTTTTGAATTCCGAAAATATAAATAACAATTTGAGTGATATATGTAGAAGATATATAGGCAAAGGTAAAATAGGAATTTTTACTGAATGAAATAATCATAAATATAATATTGTGCAAAGAAAATTAATTGAACTATACGGGAACTGTCATAATATAAAATTCGTTAGATGTAATTATTTTGCCAAAAATATGACGACAGAAGAAGAGACTCTCAAACAAATACATAAATATCATAAAAACGAAACAGCCCATACCGGTATTAACGAAAATTATGAAGGTTTGAAAAAGGTCATATATTTTCCAAAATTAAAAAATATTGTCAATAAATATATTAATAATTGTAATATATGTAATCGAGTTATGATATGATAGAAGACTAATAAAGAGAAAATTTGAACTTACAGAAACACCTAAAGATACTAAAGAGATCATTCATATTGAAATATATACCAATAAAAAACAAAACTTTTTTAACATTTGTGGGTCGTTTGTCTAAATATGCCACGGTTTTTCATCTGAATGATAGAAACTACCAAACGATAATAGAAAAACTAAGGGAACTTAAAGCACAGAGAGGGAATTTCAAAATATTAATAACTGATAACGAATTTAAGAGCGTTAATATCAAAGATTATCTTAGAAACGAACAAATTGAACTCCAATTAGTTAAATCTAACAACCATACAGGGAATTCCGATATTGAACGATTGTATAATACCATTGGTGAAAAAATTAAGGTTTTAGGTATTGTAAATAAGGAACTAAGCATTATCGAAAAAATCTATAAAGCTATCGAATCGTATAACAACAGTTACCATTCGGTTACAAAAGAAAAGCCTATTAATATACAAGAGGGAAAATGTAATAAAAGTAAAATTTATGATCTTAAAAAAAGGAAAAATCTTAGATACATTAATAAACTTAACACAAAAAGAAGAAATTACACAGAACATAGAACCGAGGGATACATTAAAAACTATAAAAGCGTTAGGCATAAAGAACAACCTTAATTCATAAAATCCAAATTGGAGAACATACACCCATCAAATATTAAAAGAAATTATAAATTTTCAGTTAAAATTGATGTGCACAATATTCTTGATGTTGTCGACTGTACTGACAACCACCCAGGCTCATCTCACCTTTGAGAAGGTCAAGTCAAACTTTGGATACACGGAGATCAAAATAGAAGATGTAATCTTAGTAGAAAATTATGATACATTTTTACATATAATTAATCCCAAGGAAATTGAAAAAATATTAGATGATCTAGAAAATAATATAAAAATGTCTGAAATAGGAAATAAATCAACTCTTTTAATGCATCAAATAAATTTCGTAAAAAATAAAATTAGAACATTAATCCCACATAGACATAAACGAGGATTACTTAATTTGGTTGGCACCGTACACAAATGGTTATACGGCACCATGGATGATAATGATCGGCAAGAAATAGAGGATAATTTAAAAGTAATAGACCAAAACAACCATAATATTATTGAAAATTCAAACTCTCAAATCAAAATTAATAGTAATTTCAACAACACTTTCATAAAACTAAAACAAATAATCGAAAATGACAGATCATTAATCAACGATACACTGAACGAAATAGAAACCCAACATAAAAAAACTATACAAACAATTACTTTACACAGACTTTGTACTAAAGCTAAAAATTTTACAAGATAACATTGAACACATACAAGACAATATTGCTTCAGCTAGACTAGAAACAATACACAGCAACATACTTACAAACGAAGAAATGTTAAAATACGATATAGTTTTTAATAAATTGCAAAATATTAAACTAGCTACTCTAACTGATAATAAAAATAATATTATATTTGTTATTAAAGTTCCTAATAAAACAATTGTTCTACCTAAAATACTAGTAATAACAGTAGGAGATAAGTTCAATAATGAATTAGTATTTCCATCACAAGAAATTGTAAAGTATAATAAGAAAATTTATAAGTTTGAAAACAATAAAGAATTAAAAAAAATTACAAATATTAAAAAATTGTATATATAGTAGAAATTGTTTAAAAATATATAGTAACATAACAGAAATAGTTGTTCTAAAAACAGGACTAGTACTTACAAAATATCAAATCACTTCAATCTTTAATAATACTTGTGCTGAACGTAATTTTAAACTAAATGGAAATTACATTTTTAACTTTACCAACTGTTCAATAGAAATAAATGGAAATGTGTAAAGTAATAATTTAAGAGAATTTAAACAAAGTTGTATAATACCAAGTTATTTGGATATGAACGAAGGGATTCATTTAAATTTAACATTCAATGACATAATAATAGAACAAATAAACAAGTAAAGAAGCAGTCAGTCGGTGCAACCGACTTAGAAATACCCTACACCTATTTGGTTCAAATTTAATGACATATCCCAAAGTCATTTTAACATTATAAAAGCTGTTATTAATTTGATCGTAAGACATAGCTAACCAAATTAATTTTATAATACTAAAAACATTTTCTAATTGCACTATCTCTTAAAAAATATTACAAATTCTTACTAATTTATCGATTTAAAAATATTAAAAAACAAAAAAACTTGAAATAAATGGAAATATATTTATTCCAATTCAATTACAAAATGAAAAAATTCTAATTATTAAATTTAGTGATAAAAAGCTAATCAAAGCATAATATATTTAATAATCCAAATTTTTAAAAATTGCAATTATTTTAACTGGTTAGTTATATACCTAATAGAAAAGCTTATAAACGCAAAATATGCAATAAATGTATTTCTAAAATACAATTACAAATTTAGACCTTTTCATATAATTCATTTAAATATAAAAATAAATTTTACGTAAATGCAACAAGTACCTTTGAACATAGCTGAACCACTACAATTAAGTCTAAATTTCGGGGACACATAGGAAATAGAGAATATATTCTTTGACTTCGAAATTATACTCGTTCGGCCTCAAATCGATCAAAAGCTTCTATTATCCGAACTCATTGACCAAACTCGACCAGAACCAATTCCCATGGTACTTTTATTACTAGTAACCTAGAGTTTAAATTTTATCAAAATAGCGGCATTATATTTGAGTTATGGTGTTTTAAAGATATATGTTTGTTAGCCCTTGAACTTTTCAAGGGTTCCAGAACCCGAAACCATGGTACGATTTCGCCCATATGCAGTCCCCGTCATACTTTCAATACTAGTTGACCCTTGTACACAATTGGAACGTTCTATCTTAATTTTAAGTTACTAATTTTATTATCACTAATTTTATTATCATAATGATTTCAATTGCATTTAAACCTTTTTTTTATTTAAATAAAATATAATAGTAACTTGATAGAAGACTTATGTCGAAATTATGCTTTATTAGCCACACAAAATTCTGTACGATGATTTGGCAACAAGGTTACATATTGTAATAAGTAATTTTCGTTTTGTAACTCGATACTTAATTTTGCTTCGAAAGATAATTTCTAATAAAAAATTATAATTAATGTCACAATAAGTAAATTTCATTTTAGAATAAGAATTAAATAAATATGTAATATGAAACTCAAATTTAAGTTCGAACAATATTATATTAATAGTACTTGTAATTCGAACTCAAACTTGTTGCGAAAGATTTCATATAATTAGTTTAAGATATTGATTATAAATACGATTGTAAAAAATTAATGAAAGTAGAGTCTTAAGATTCCCTTCAGAGAAATAAGAAGTAAATAAAATTAATTTCTAAAAGTTAATTTGTGTTTTATATTTAAATATATTGCAGAACAAACATAATTTACGGGTTCCCCTAATTTTGCATCAATCAGAGTGGTGGTTCAGTACCCCTCTTAGACCCCAAGGTTTAAAAAAATTTATCATCGAATTTAATAAAAATAGTAACTTAAAATTAAGATAGAACGTTCCAATTGTGTACAAGGGTTAACTAGTATTGAAAGTATGACGGGGACTGCATATGGGCTAAATTGTACCATGGTTTCGGGTTCTGGAACCTTTGAAAGTTCAAAGGCTAACGAACATCTATCTTAAAAGCAATATAACTCAAAAAATAATGCCGCTATTTTGATGAAATTTAAACCCCAGGTTACTAATAACGAAAGTACCATGCGAATTGGTTCTGGTCGAGTTCAGACAATTCAGATTCTAAAAGCTTTTGATCGATCTGAGGCCAAACGAGTATAATTTCAAAGCCAAAAAATATATTTCTTATTTCCTATGTGTCCCCGAAATTTAGACTTAATTGTAGCGGTGGTTCAGGTGCCTCCTAAGATATCCCAAAATTAAAAAGCTTATCTTCCAGATTCATGAAGATAAAAACTCTAAATTTGATACACGAGGGTTCTTTCCTATTTCCGTTTTTATTTAACACTTTTATATTTTTAAAAGGCTAAGAATTTTACCATAAAACATATTTTGTATAATATTTTATAAATTAAAAACAAAATATTTTTTTAATAAACGATTAAATTCCTTTTTTATACCCTACACCTATAGAACAAATAAAAGGGTATATTAACTTTGGTATGGTGTTTGTAATCACCTAAAGAAAGCGAGCTAGATATGGAAAAGTATATATATTTGTGATCAGCGTGACCTCCTAAGCCGATATAGCCATGTCCGTCCGTCCGTCCGTCCGTGCGTACGTCCGTAGGCATGATTACTCAAAAAATAATAGAGCTATCTTGATGAAATTTTAACTGTAGGTTACTAGGACTGAAAGTACGACGGGGATTGCATATGGGCGAAATCGGCCCTTGGGTTCGGATTCTGGATCTTTTAATCGGTCAAAGGGCTAACGAACATATACAAAAAATCATGATAACTCAACAACTAATGACGCTATCTTCATCAAATTTGTGCTGTAGGTTACTAGAAATGAGACTAAGGCGGGGATTGCGTACGATCGAGGTTGGACTGTGGTTTCTCCAAAGGTTTAAAAGCTTATAATCGAAATTACTAAAAATAGTAACTTAAAATTAATATAGAACGTTCCACTTGTGTACAAGGGTTAACTAGTATTTAAAGTACAGCGCGCACTGCTTATGGAGAAAATCGGCCCAAGGGTTCGGATTCTGGACTTTTTAATCGTTTCTAAGGGCTGACGAACATATATAATAAATCCCGATAACTCAACAACTAATAACGCTATCTTCATAAAATTTGTGTTGTAGGGTACTGGTAATGAAACTACGGCGGTGATTACGTACGGAGGGGAATCGACAATGGGTTTGAAACTTAGAACTTTTTGATCGAATTTAGGCCAAACAAGCATAATTCCAAAACCAATGAAGATAGAACTTTCAAATTTGGTGTCAGGGTGTCTCTTTCTATTTCCTATGTGTCCTTGAAATTTGGGTCCAATTTCAGTAGTGGGTTGAGGACCAGCCACACAGTTCCGAAGACCTTAAAGCATATTTTCAAAATTAATAAAGATAGTAACTTCAAACAAATTTTCTTGAAGTTTCAAATTTGACACATGGGTGCTCTTTACTATTTCCTGTACGGTTCCTCTAATTTGGGATCAATCAGAGTGGTGGTTCAGTACCCCTCTTAGACTCCCCAAAGTTGAAAAGCTTATCATCGAAATTAATAAAAATAGTAACTTAAAATTAAGATAGAATGTTCCAATTGTGTATAAGGGTTAAGTAGTATTGAAATTATGACTGGGACTGCATATGGGCAAAATCCTACCATGGTTTCGGGTGGTGAAACCTTTGAAAAGTTCAAGGGCTAAAGAACATCTATCTTAAAAACAGCATAACTCAAAAAATAATGGCGCTAGTTTGATGAAATTTAAACTCTAGGTTACTAGTAATGAAAGTTTTTCCTATTTCCTGTTTGTCCGCGAAATTTAGACTTAATTGTAGTCGTGGTTCAGGTGCTTCCTAAGAAATCCCAAAATTAAACAGCTTATGTTCGAAATTCATGAAGATAGAAACTTTAAATTTGATTCACGAGGGTTCTTTCCAATTTCCGTTTTTATTTAACACTTTTATATTTGTGAAAGGCTAAGAATTTTACCATAAAACATATTTGGTATAATATTTTATAAATTAAAAAGCATAGGTGATATATAATTAAGACATTGTGTACAATATTTAAGCTATATTCAAGGGTACTTGCTGCATTTGTGTAAAATTTATGGTTATATTTAAATAAATTATATGAAAAGTTCTAAATTTGTAATTATATATATTATTTATATTATTTATCATGACAATACAGGAGTATCTAGAAAAGAAGCAATTCAAGACCTAGCTTATTACAGGAGGCATATTGATAATAAATACAGAGAATATTTGCAGAAAACAAGAGAAACTTGGCAAAATTATATGATTAGTAAAGCTTGATGTTTAATACACTCTCAAATTTAAATATTGTTCATTTTAATGACAGAAGTCTCAGAAAAAATATTATCGAAATAGAATCATTTATAAAAATTAAAAAATGTATTGACATAATTATGATTGGTGAAACTTTAATATACTCTGATGAGGAGATATTTTTTAATATTCCTGGGTATACAGCTTTATTTAATTCAAATAATTTAAATAGAGGAGGCGGGGCTGCTATTTATGTCAAACAAAACTTACAATATAAAATATTAGAAGTCATAGAACAGTTCAATACCATAATTATATCATTATGCGGTACTAGTCTACTAGTCTATTTATTTCTTTTTTGTAACACTAGAATAAGAAAAAATAATGATTGGATGACTAAAGAAATAATAAACCTCATCCAAAAAAGAAATAAATTATTTAAAAACTTAAAGAAAAACCCTAACTACCCAGAAATTCAAGCCAAATTTAAAAAATTTAAAAATAGTGTCACTAAGGAAATAAAGAGAGAAAAGCAAAATTATTTTAACAATAAAATCTACTTAGCTGGGTCTGATCATAGAAAAATGTGGGAAGTGCTAAACAACTGTATGCTAAAAAGGTCGTCTAATTGCAGTAAAGTTATCAATGAAATAAATAACAATGGCATTAAAATATATGATAATTTCGGTATTACCAATACTTTTAACACGTATTTTAGTGAAATTGGAAACAAGTTGGCGGATAATATTATTGATGCAGAAAAATACACAGTAAAAAACACAATTACTGAACGATCTATTTTTCTAAGAAAAACAAATGAAATAGAAGTATTAAAAATCATTAAGCTGCTAAAAAATAGTTCACCAGGTGTAGATGGCATAACAGCATCAAATCTAAGGCATGTGGCAACCATTATAGCACCCAAGCTCGCATACTTAATAAATTATTGTTTAACAACTGGTATTTATCCTGAATGTCTAAAATCAAGTATGGTTGTGCCAATATACAAATCAGGGGCAACCAATGATGTATCAAATTACAGGCCTATTACTTTAACAAGTTGCTTGGGAAAAATATTTGAAAAAATAATAAATAATAGAATACAGAATTTTATTCAAATGGTAGTAGGTTTTGATGATAATTAATTTGGATTTCAAAAAGATATTGGAACCGATTCGGCAGTCTTAGCATCAACTAACTCTATAGTAAGCAAATTAGATGCAGGGAACTATGTATGTTCAGTATTCGTCGATTTAAAAAAAGCATTCGATACAGTTGATCATAGAATCCTGTTAAACAGACTCTATGAAATCAGTATAAGAGGAACAGCTCTGGATCTTCTTAGATCTTATTTACAAAATAGGAAAATAGCAACAAGAGTTAATGATGTATTGAGTAACCAGTGTAGTATAAACATAGGTGTTCCACAAGGATCAGTGCTCGGGCCAACTTTGTATCTGCTTTACATCCATAACATCCAATGTGCTAATTTACAAGCCGCTTACAAGATATTTGCGGATGACACATTGCTCATTTGCAGTGCTAAAACCAGAGATGAATTAGAAAGAATAATAAATGAGGATTTGTACAAATATATTAATTGGCTTAAAGGCAACAAATTAAGTATAAATGCTGATAAAACTAAATTTATCACATATAAAATGAGGAATATAGCTGATATAAATCTAAAAATATTAATAAACAATGTCCAAATTGAAAGGGTTGATACATATAAATACCTTGGTGTAATAATTGATGAAAAACTGAGATGGGAAAATCATATCAATAAAATAGCATCCAAAATTGCGCAAATGCTTGGTGCCATTAAAAGAAGTGGAATTAAACTAAACAGGAAAGCTGCCAATAATATCATATCATGTCACATATTGGTATATATTGGCTGCTCATATCATGTCACATATTAGGTATAATATATGTAACTGGTCCAGTTGCGCTACATGGCTGAAAGACAAGGTCAGTACTTTGATAAACAAAACAATAAAAAATTTATACGAGTTTAGATGGCTGACACCAACAGTCGAAATTTATAAAAAAACGGGATATTTGATGCTTCCGGAAATTATTATTATGGAAAAAGCCAAATTAATTTTTAAACTGGAAAAAGGAATTTACAGGAAGAATATTAATGTTACGAAAAGAAATAGTGTACATAACTATAAAACCAGAAGCCTGAACTATTTAAATCATACAAGATCTAGAACGGAGTTGTCTCACAGCAGCGGACTATCCTCAGCTATAAGAATCTATAATAAGCTATCAAATGATCTTAAACAGACCTCTAACATCAAATTATTTGTTAAAAATCTGAAGTACCTACTAAAGCGGGATACCATATTGCTTGACAGCGTTATGCAGAATGAATAATTGTATTAACATAATAATAATTTAATTAATATTATATAACTTTAATAACTTATATATATATATATATATTTATATATTGATATATATTATATACGTATACATGTATTTTTTTGCTTGTCTTTATTTAGTTTAGTTTTAGGTTAATCTGTGTTATTTTATACCAAAATCAATCAATTGTTTTGTTTATAGCACAGTTAAAATAAAAAAAAAAAAAAAATAAAAAAGTATTATAATATGTTATATAAAAGTAAAACTACAAAAACAAGCATTTGTAATAGACAATAAGAAAGCTAAATAAAGTATATCAATTTTGAAAAAAAAAAATAAAAAAAATATTTTAGAAATACATTTATTGCATATTTTGCGTTTATGAGCTTTTCGTTAGGTACATAAACTAGCAATTTAAAATAATTGCAATTTTGAAAAATTTTAATTATTAAATATATTAAATTTTTATCACAAAATTTAATAATTCAAATTTTTTTACTTTTGTAATTGATTTGAAATAAATATATTTTCATTTAATTCAAGTTTTTTTGTTTTTTAATATTTTCAAATCGATAAATTAGTAAGAATTTGTAATATTTTTTTACAGATAGTCTAATTAGAAAATGTTTTTAGTATTATAAAGTTAATTTGGTTAGCTATGTTTTACGACCAAACTAATAACAACTTTTATTGTTTTAAAATGACTTATGGACTTCTCATTAAATTTGAACCAAATAGGTGTAGGGTATTTCTAAGTCGGTTGCACCGACTGACTGTTTTTTTACTTGTTTTGATTTCATATTACAATGATATTTTTTAGAATATTGCGGTTTTTTAGGTGAAAATCCGTCTTTAATTTAACGTAAATTTGAATTTAACGGTCCCGCGGTTTAAAGTTGATGACTCTAATATTATGCGCCGACTTTCTGTGTAAATGTAATTCATTTTCGGTTATAACTCGCAGCTCAATCAAACTATTTTATGCGCCGACTTATGTCTTTTTTTTTGTTTAGTTCAAATGTTCAATGAACAAGGAGATTGTAATTTTTTTTTAAATTTTTGTTTTTTTTTTTGTCTCTTTATTTAACACTCCAGTGGAAAAAAATGAGTTATGTTCGAAATGAAAGCAATACATTTGATTTCTACAGTAATTTTCATTTATAACGAACTTGGTTCAATTTTAATTATAATAAACTACACTTTTTGCTAAAGAATTAAATTTTACCTAAAAATGTAAGTTTTTTATTACATTGATATTTCTTTTATTTAAACTTATTATATCTATAATTATGTTGCTTAGCGATTAATTAAGTGTTTTTTTTTTAGTTTTGAATATAAAAAAAAATCATCAAAATCAACGCATCAAAAATGAGTTCGAATTGTTTATTCTAGAAGTAGCACATTCTACAATATTCAAATTCTAATACTATTTTTTCAAAATTCACAGCATTCTTTTTAAACGACATTTTTTCATTACGACGAATATTTTATTTCTATCATAGTCGTTATAACCGAAAATTACTGTATTTTGTTTTCGTTTGCTAAAAAAAAATTTTTGTAAATCGTAAATTGTTGTTGGTTTTTGTTAAGTTTTTTGTAAAATAAAAAACCGACTTCTGAAATATATTCTGTAGTTGCCATTACGTTTGAGAGTAATGATATTAAAAAATATATGTATTTGCAAAAAATTGAAAAAAAATAAACAAATATCTTCATAAAAATTAATTTGTAATTTAAATGATTTGTTACTTAGGACCTAACCAAAATCAACGCGTACGGTGCATAATTTTTGAATATTCCTAGAAAATTTTGAAATAAATAATTAGGTACATGAATTTACATGTGAGCATTCGAAATACGCGACGTACGGGTACCTCGCATTTAAAAATTGACAAAGCGAAAAATAAAATAGAAAATTTAAAATAATATTTTTGTAAAATATTTGTTTATTAAAAAATACCTATAATATGTTTGTAGAAACGTAAAAAAAAACAAGTGATGAAAAAAACCAAGGGTTTTTAAAAAGCACATTTTCAAAATGATATAGTGTTTCATACTGAGTATTTTATCGGACTATAATGTTGAAGCTTCATTTTAACGTTAATTTAGAAAATATATACGTTGGTGACTAAGTTACTACTTACTTATAAAAACCGTATTTTTTTAATTTTTAAGTCCTAATAGCCCCTCTATGGGGAAGGTTGCCCAATTTTTCAAGGATCTAATCCTCACTATTCCCCTTCCCCAACTTTTTTAGGGTCAAGGAATTAAATTGTGAATTCTACCAAAAATTGGAATTTTATTTAGAATTTTACTATATAAGCAAAATGGTTAAAACTGACAGACACTTTCTTCAATTTAAAGAACCGCTTTTAAATTTATGAAAATCTTTTAACATATGTTAAAGTATAAAGTTGGACCTTAAAATTTTGTGTATTAACAAAAAAAAATTTGAACAGGTATTCAAGTTACAGTTGTTTAAAAATAGCAAAATTTCAATTTTCGAGCCCTTATAGCTGCTAAACAGGGGACGTGACAAAACAATTTGTAAAATTTATAAAAAGCCCTATATTTAAATTGGTATAATAAGAGTTCTGTTAGCTATATTTTCAATCTAAAGAAGACAAAAGAGAGCTGCTTTCTTAGGCTTTACAAAAATACGTCACTTAAATGTACAGAGTTGCCATACGGTACTAAAATTTACCATTATGCAAAACTCAATTTTGCAAAATTTTTGGCCCCACATATCTTCTAAACGATTCCAGCTGGGGTCTTGGAAGAAGTTAGAACTTCAGAAATTAGTAGGAGTCGGTTAACAAAATTTTTTATCACGTCCCCTGTTTAGCAGC